>LPNX010476310.1:189792-204370 GCA_001517045.1 Pseudotsuga menziesii | reverse complement strand
TCTGTGTGTACACATATGAACAAAAAGATAAATCTATGTACATGCCCCATATACATTATTTCTAGTTATCCCCTGTTTTGCTGCCACTGCCAGAGTCTTCGGAGAAGTTAAGCTTTCTTTTGCCACTGCTCATTGGTGATCCCCATCGCTGAACAAGAGGGATAGGTCTCATCAGTGGAGACTGCAGAAAAACAAACAAATTTGTAAGTTAATTTACCAACCTTTAAAAATTCTATATATACATTTGTTCAAATTCCTTGAAACCAAAATAACATTTCTACTTACTGTACGTGAGTAAGTAATCTGGGGCCCTGGTGCCTCACTGACAGCGACCCTGATTGGGTGCTCTTCTTGCATCACTTGCTCACTATCAGGCTGCATAAATCTATTATATAAATGCCAATGTCAACAAATATACATGTACCTTGGGGGGGAGAGGGTCAAAAAATATAATTAAAAGCATATTTCAAATAATACCTGTGGTTGCGAATCTACCTCTGCATGAGAGGGAATAGACTGCGAGACAATGTATTCATCATGGGTGACCTGCATAAAACATGTTACATGTCCAAATTAGGATACATATTGAATGTTACTTGACCTTGAATGTGTACAGAAACGTACAAAGAAAGCGATCTACATAAACATACCTGCTGGTGAGTGAATAGTGGCCCACCGGTTTGGTGCTCTTCAAGCATCGGTGCTTCACTGACAGCGACCCTGATTGGGTGCTCTTCTTGCACCACTTGCTCACTATCAGGCTACATAAATATATTATATATATATGCCAATGTCAACAAATATACATGTACCTTGGGGGGGAGAGGGTCAAAAAATATAATTAAAAGCATATTTCAAATTATACCTGTGGCTGCGAATCTACCTCTGCATGAGAGGGAATAGACTGCGAGACAATGTATTCATCATGGGAAACCTGCATAAAACATGTTACATGTCAAAATTAGGATACATATTGAATGTTACTTGACCTTGAGATGTGTACAGAAACGTACAAAGAAAGCGATCTACATAAACATACATGCTGGTGAGTGAACGGTGGCCCGCCGGTTTGGTGCTCTTCAAGCATCGGTGCCTCACTGACAGTGACCCTGATTGGGTGCTCTTCTTGCACCACTTGCTCACTATCAGGCTGCATAAATATATTATATATATGCCAATGTCAACAAAAATACATGTACCTTGGGGGGGAGAGGGTCAACAAATATAATTAAAAGCATATATTTCAAATAATACCTGTGGCTGCGAATCTACCTCTGCATGAGAGGGAATAGACTGCAAGACAATGTATTCATCATGGGCAACCTGCATAAAACATGTTACATGTCAAAATTAGGATACATATTGAATGTTACTTGACCTTGAGATGTGTAAAGAAACGTACAAAGAAAGCGATCTACATAAACATGCCTGCTGGTGAGTGAATGGTGGCCCGCCGGTTTGGTGCTCTTCAAGCACCGATGCCTCACTAGGGGCCTGCATATAAAGTAGCATATATATATATATATATATGTCAATTTCATATCAAATAGTGAATCGGAGACATATATTAAATGCTTTTTTGTTGGGCCTCCCCTTCCCTCCTCCATTTGACCTATTTGCATAAAATAAACAAAATACTCTGCTTTTTGTTATTCCAATGAAATAATTTTAACCTAATGACAAACACATCATTTGTATGCATGTACATATTTCCGATGATTAGAAAGATTACATGCACATTGGTGGATTTTTTTGGATACCAATATTAGATATGATATGAGGGGGACTATAGGCATGGCAATGCATTTGCATACCCAAAATTATTTGTAATGACAGAAATTTCTATGCACTTGTATGTTGTGGGTATTTGACATGTTCTAAGAGATTAGAAGGAACTAATGTACATGTCTTCCTAGAGGTATTTGAGATGATCTTGGGATCATTATGTAACTATATTTTGAGTGGATGTTGTGTTCGAGGTATTATAGGCACATTGGTGCATTTATATACCTCGAAGTATTTGAGATGGAACACATGTTGGTATAGGGAGTTCACCTTTTTATTCCAATACTTAGATTAGCAGTATCATTTTTTGTGAATACCTATGGGTATTGACTCTTGAGTTGGATATAGAAATCCATATTGAGAATAATTATTGTGGGTAGGAAAATTTAAGGAGAATTTTTTGAAGTTAGTGATTGTTGGGAAGCCAAAGAGAGGATGGATCAAGAGGTATTGATGGTTTTGGAAGAACTATATAATATTGTACAATGTGGAAATGGTCAATGAAAGATTGTAGTATCAAATGAACCCAAATGTCAAGCATTATTATGTCTATTTTGAAGTTTCTAGTGGTCACATTAGTACACGGGTTGATTTATTTGCACAAATGGAATCAAGAATCACATGCCCAAAATATACCTCCCAAACTACACAAAATACAAGCCAATAGTGTCCCATAATTTAGCTATGTGAATTGGAATCCTAACATACATGTAGAGTGGATTAGTCGTACTTAATATATTCATGTATAAATTTATTAGCATTTCAAGTTTAATATTTTTGTTTTGCTCCTTCCAAATACCTAGTGGAGAGGAGCCAGTGACGAAACAAGGCGACCAGTAGTGGATATGGAGTGATTAGTAGTGGAGATAGTCATTGTGTTGGTTGAACTCAATCTTGAAAAAAATAGTTACCATAAGTGGTTTATAAAAGTACTTTATGTACAAAGTAATTGTCAATATTTTCATGTCTTTAAAATTAATTTTCAAAAAAAATTCTTCTACATTTTGAAATAATATGAATATTGAAAATTTGAAATATCATTTTAAGCCACATCCTCTTTAAGTCACATCAATATTCAAGTATTTTTACCAATAAAAAATACACTAAAACACACTAGAACTAGACAACTTGGAACTTTGTGGCTAGCATGGCATCATTTTGGATTCGTCATAGCTCAAAACTAGTATGGTAGATAAATAACACACCAAAGTATATGTGGTAAGAATTTGGAGGAAATACAAGCTTGGGAATATGGAAAATTAAGCTACATTACTACTGTAAATAAATGGACCACCAATGGATCCTCTCCCCTAATGCGGCCAAGTTAGCCATGATACTAATTGTAACAACATGTACAATGAGGACATACTCCAGTTTACATGGAATATTTTTAATACTAAGAAAATACCTCCAACTATACTTCATATCTTGTATATTCGCACACATAGTATATCATAGCTAAATGGAGCCGCTCAACACACTACAACTTAAGGTGATGGAGAAATATCTATGAGCAACATATAAACTAACAAATTTAACTTACATTAGGAATCTTGCATGAATGGGATTGAGATATTTATGCATGAAAATTAATTTATCATGCACTTGAGACTTTGTAATGATTGTCAAGGGATGAATAGAGCCAACTAAACTTTGTGTAGCTTAAACCCCTTTAATGGTGTGCAACACTTTGTTTTCATGTTGCAATGATATTTTCTGATTAACATAGTTTTCAAAAAATAAAGAGTTTTTGCTAGTCTATTTCAGCCTTTTTATTTTATAACATTTGATTAGGCTTTAAATGCTAATAATGATATAAAATTCAGTAACTATGTAATTATGGGAAGTGATTTGACTATTAAGACTTTAAAAGTTTAATCCCAAACAAAAGGATCATTGAAAGAATAACAAGCACAGTAGAACAAAAGAGAATACAAAAACTTATCCCAAGAAACCCTACATACATACCTGTTTGGGGGGAAGAGGTGGGTTGACAACAACCTCGGTTTGGTGCTCTTCAAGCACCACTGTCACAACAGGTTCCTACATAAAGTAACATATGTCAAAGTGATATGTAAGTTAAAAAATGATTTTTCCAAACAAAGCGAAACATAATTAAAAGCATATTTCAAATAATACCTGTGTCTGCGAATCTACCTCTGCATGAGAGGGAATAGGCTATGAGCCAATATACTCTTCCTAGGCAACCTGCACAAAACATGTCAAGTATCAAAATTAGTCCATACATATTGAATACATTACAATCTATAAGTTATAAATATATATAAATAAAGCTGACAAATTAACAAGTATAGTTCTTACCCCTATTGGTGAAGAACCAAACCCATAGGAAATATTGACAGCCACATCAATGTTCTCAACATTGATCGACGGACTATGTGACTGTGGTGTGCCATGGGACACCAGCTGTATATTTGTTCACAAATATTGCTAGATAATTAAATAGAAATAAAGTGCGAAACAATTGAATATTTTGACATGAAACAAAATATAATATTAAAATAATGGGTTTTACTTACAAAGCGAAGTAATCCATCATCTCAGAAGTCGGAAGCAGGGCCATAGCATATGCCTCCACACGATGTGCAAGGGTGTGGAGTAACACGACGCTCTGAATACTTTGCATCTCCTCTGTGATCTGTAGATGGGCCCACCATAGAAGTGCCAACCCCTTGGTCTACATTTCCTTAGACATCAATCCCATGCTCAAGCAATGTCTCTTCCATGTCAAGTAATGCCTCCTGTGTATACTCAATGATAGGACCTGCAAGAGGATATACCCGAGGGGGTTTTGGTGTGCATGGTGGGTGTGGCACATGGTTGCTATCAGTCCTGGCTCCTTCCCTATCTTGGGGCATCCCATGACCAAAACCCTGGTTTCCTAGGAGATCGAAGTAGTTAACATGTTTCCCTAGGATGAATTCTGCATACAACTTCCTAAGGAAATAAAATGGGATGTCCCTATTCCCATGGGGGTCTTCATCGAAGACCATATACCAACGATCCATCTAATTAGCCTTTATATTTGGTTCAATGCACTAGTCTATGGAAATGTGTGCTCGACTGGGGGGTGGAACCAATCCGGTGCTGGGGTCCTGGAATAATGAAAATAATTGGTCTTTAGTAATTTTAAGGGCTTTAATGTCTTTATGAGTGAATCCATCGTAGTATTATTTCCTCCTAGATTCTCTGTACAAGGTAATGTTGTACAGATCTCCTTGGGCATCGAAAATTGTATTTGTTATTGTGTCCAAGGCATCGGCTAAAGAATTTCTCAAATGACCCCCCCTCTAATGGATGAGCTAAGGCGCCTCAATGATGCCAAGCGTGCAATAATCTGTGTGTTTCTATCTTGTTCCCCCTCCGGGTCTGGGTTTGGTTGTGGGTTAGGTTGTTGTGGGTTATTAGAGGGTGGGTTTTCCACATTCTGTTGTTCATTTGTGTTGTCTGTTAAGATTTAAACATAAAATTGCAAGTTAATTTACTTAGAATCATTATTTGATTGTTCACATTCAATTATTTTTTTAAATTTGTTCAAAATAATTATAAAAACAAAGAAATTATGAAAAAAATTAAAGAATGGAAGGTTAAATGAAAAGGATTGAGCTAGCATAAATACCTGCCATTGGAGAAATCCACCTGGGCTCCACCTTGAACTCGGCCTCGACCTCGAAAAGGTAAAACCCAAATCGCACCTGTTGTTTTTCTCTCCTGCGTTGTTTCGCTGTCTCGATGCTGTGAAAATGAGCTCGCGGCCTATGTTTTATTTATTTTTTATGCTTTTGAATATCGCAAGTGTGATATATCGCATATGCGATATATCGCATATGCAATATATCGCACTTGCGATATACTTATTTTGTGGTCCCCTTACAAAAAAAACATGTTTTACAAAAAAATGCCTTTCAACTTCTTGAGGGTCTCCCCCCCACTTGTTCTATCCAATATTTCATTGATTTAATTTTTGGTGCATCCATACAAATTCTCTTTCTTACCAATTATCTCCACATAAAGTTATTGAATTAGAACATAATATTAATCCCTTGTGGGATCTGGCCATATCCAACCTAGTTCTTCCCCTAATGGCTCATGTTCCTTCATTATTCCAAAAGGACAGAAGAGGTTCCCTGTCAAAGATTCTCATGCTCTTAATAATATCACTACAAAAAATTGCTATCCCTTGTCACAGTATGATGATTTTCAATGGTAACAAATTCTTTACCAAGATGAAATTGTTGAATGGGATAACATCATTAGGTTTGCATGAGTTCCAGTGACACCTATAAGATTGATTTAAGACTAAGTTTCTTCTACATCCAAGGATTTTCATTGTGATATATCTTGAAAAAAATATCATTTTTAGTAAAACGTAGGAAGAGAACCTATGTGTGCACTTGGTACTAAAGCTGCTTGGAACTCACAAATTGCAGGTTACTCACAAAAAGTATTAAATTGGGAAACCTCCATTCACTATCTAGGACTTCTTATTGATAAAATTGGAATAGGTGTTCATCTTGCCAATGTACAAGCTCTTGTTAACTGGCTCATCCCCTCATTGTTATTGCTTGAAAAAGTATTTATCGGTGGCCTAGATTTTTATCAACATTTTACTACTCATTTATCTCACATTTCATACCCCCTACATCAACTCTCCAATCCACTTGTGTTTTCCTAACAAAGTTAATGGATGAGAGTTCTTGGAACTCAAACACTACATTGTATTTGAAATTGGTTTTGCACCTTTTGGATTCGCAATATCCCTTTGAGATTGAGACAAATGCTTCACACTATGCTACTAGTGCCATATTAAAATGGGTTGGTCATCCCACGAACTATCATTCCAAGACTTTGACAAACGCCAATCTGAAGTACAACACGTATGACAAAGAATTTTGAGATCTAGCGAAGGCCTTGAAGCAATGGTGCCATTATGTTTTGGATAAGGAAAACAATTTTTGTACTAATAATCATCCCTTAATATTTTGAATTCATAGTCTAAGAGTTAAGAAAAATTCCATCTCAAACATGCCTCCTACCTACAATAGTTTCACGTGGTCTTTAAATATAAGAAAGGGAGTTCAAATTAGGCGACAAAAGTGTTGAGTTTCCCTCCAACTCAACCAATGCACATTTTGGATGTTCCTTGTGTTGCCTATGAAGCTTGGAACAACTATATGCTACTAGTACTTTCTTTGGGTGAGTTTGGCAGGCCTTTCATCATCCCACCCAAATTAATTTGTATTTGGGAGGGTTGGATGTTTATGCATAATTAAATTTTCCTACCCAACACTCTAGGCTCCTTAGTTTTGATTTGGGAAGCTCATGCCTCTTGATATGGTGGACATTTTGTCCCACTTAAGATGTGTTGACAGGGAAAAATGTCCCTTCATCAACAAGGATAGAGTGTCCAATCGGAGGTCCCAATTAGAACCTCCTTCATTTGTGATGGCACTTTTGACTACTATGTGGACCCAATTGTCGTTTGGATGTGTATGCTTTTTTGTGATTTTATTATATTTTAAGACCCTATTATGTAGATATATTTATAGATGTAGAATGCATTTCTACCTAACTTATCCTAGCCATGAGCTATTCTTACAATTAAGCTAAGAATGAGCATGAACCACATTGATTTTCATATGGAATAAATTCATATACATATGCAACCATATGATTCACTTAATATTAATAGAGTGAAAATATATGTAGATAAATCAACAACCAAATACATTACTAAAGTCCCTCTCTCATTCTGGTACAAACACTTAAAGAAGATTAAAATATCAATTGCCTCAGAGAACTCATAAGTGTGGGTTTTCTATGTGTAAACTAATCCCCTAAAGAACGACCTGCTATGATTGACATTGTGGGTGTACTCCAAAAACATCTGAGAGGTCCATTTCTAAGTGTTGTTGGCATTCCGATCAATCATAACACATTTTTTGGGTAGTTCTAAAAAACGCATATGCGATATATCGCATATGCGTTTGCTAAATGTTGCATATCACACTTGCAATATATCACATATGCATTTTGGAAATGTTACATATCGCATATGCGATATGTAACATTACAAAACGCATATGCGATATATCGCATATGCGTTTGCTAAATGTTGCATATCACACTTGCAATATATCACATATGCATTTTGGAAATGTTACATATCGCATATGCAATATATCNAAACGCATATGCGATATATCGCATATGCGTTTGCTAAATGTTGCATATCACACTTGCAATATATCACATATGCATTTTGGAAATGTTACATATCGCATATGCGATAGATCGCATATGCGATATACATTTCCACGAACCTCAGCCTTGTGTTTGGGCTCGGGTTATTCCGAACGTACCATCAATAACGCATATGCGTTCTTGATTTGCACCTCGGAAGTGCGTTTCTGATTTCCTAAGTGGCACCAAAACGTGGAACCAACTTCGTGCGAGCACCCTATATTTCATTCTTATGAAAAAAAAATATTTTGATGGATATAAGTTAAAGTTTTTTTTTACAATTAATATGTTTTGGTTATGAAATTTTGAATCATTTTTTATTTTCATATGAAAAGAATATTTTTTTTTAGCTTGTCAATCATGAAGGTTTATTAACATATTAACTCTCCATATTGAAATATAACCTTTCCCTTCAAATTTGATCCCTGATAAGCATGCCATTATGCAATTGTATTGAGAAGCATGAGAAGCATGCAATTGTGTACATTTTCTTTGTTCTACTGAGTTCATGGGTTGGAGTCTGAGTTTCTTTAGGTTATTTTTTTACAATTGAGAAGTTAAGCTACAATACAATGGAGAAGCATGTTGGCAATGGATAAATTGTGAAAAACATGCCAAGAAAAAGCTTAAAGAGAAAGAAAAAAACGCTTATAGAGAAAGCTTAAAGAGAAAGAGAAAGGAAATCATCATAAAGAAAAATAGAAACAAATTTATACTATATTTTTTTTGTCAAAATGTGCTTTTTCTAAGTAGTGTTAATGGAAACATTGTGTTAAATTGTGCTTTTTCCAAGTGGTTTCAATGGAAGAATTTTGGAATCTCTATTTATTTATTGAAATATAGATTATATATTTTGTTTTAATTTATCTAAATTAGATTATACATTTTGTTAAAACACAACTTTTTTCTAAGTGTAAAAAGAAACACTATAGAATCTCTTCACATAAAGTAATTCAATTTAAAGTACACAAAAACTTAAAAAGGAAACAACATAAAGCAACTGGGAAATAAAAATGGAAACAAACTTATAAAAATATATATTATATATTTGTCAAAATACATCATAACGGAAGTGCTTTTTCCAGGTGATGCTAATGGAAATATTTTGGAATCTCTATTTATTGAAATATAGATTTATTGAGATTTAGATTATACTTTTTTTTAGTCAAATTTTGTTTTTCCCAAGGGCAAAAGGAAGCATTGTGGAATCTCTCAATATAAATGGTGTCCACTAATCTTCTGGTCTAGATTTTTCCTTTCAAATATCAACTAACACCCATAATTGTTACTCTAGTTCCTGTTCCTGTGATTAATATGTCAACATCTCCTGTGTGCTTTCGACTCTACAAAAAAAACCCCAACTGGAAAACCCCAACTGCGATTAATATTTTGACATATATTTACCCTAGAAAACCCCAACTGGAAAAAATACCAACAAAAATTTGATTTTATTAACTATAAAATCCTAGGCTCTCTTCTTGGGATAATGGCCCATTGAGGAAAACTTATAATGACAAAATGATAGCTTTCAAACCATAAGATCATCCATTCAATATTTCTAGTTGCTAACCTTAGTTGCCCCATGCTAGTTTCCTCTAACCCTACCCTTGCACGTGCACAACTGGTTGAAAGTTCTTCTTTAACCACTCAATGAGATCTCACTCACTTTGCGTGTAAACTCTTTTCACCAAGATTTCCTTTAATAACATTACAATATGCAAATACCTCAGGCCAATTCCATTGAATATCGAATACCATGGGTGCTCTAGACCATTTACATAAAGTAATTACAAAAATACATTCACATTAATACTTCACTTTAATAAATTGGATCTCCTATGTCCGAGAGTAATTAAATGACACCTTCCACCTATCATAGACTGTTAATGTGGAAGTACCTATTTGATGCTACAAAAATCAACACAAAAACCCTATATCTCGTACCTATCTACACTCATGGTGCCGAAATTAGGTTCTCAAAAGACTGATTTCGAAAAAACTCATTGCCCTAGTTTCCTCTGTGTTGGTACCTAGAATGTTATCGATCCGTTTAATGGGTTCAATCCTATAAAAAGCATAATTACAAACTTACTTTATGCCAGAGTGTCGAGATATTTCCATAATTCCATTAAAAGATTGACTATAGAATTGATAGATATCATGTTTCATTGGAGATGAGAGTGAACGAGGAGGTTTATAAATTGATTAATAGGGGAAAGGTGGCAATCCTTTTAGCAAGAGGATGGACATGTGTCATTGGTCTAGTCCTCTCTTTAGGACCTGCCACACGTCGTCATATTTTCGTTCTGTCTAAAGACCACCCAATCTGGGGTACTATTTTGTTATGGTTGGTAGAAATAATGAAGTAACATTTTTTTTGAATGAAAAGTAGTAAGAAAAATGGATGAAATATTGTCTACAATCTGTTGAGATAATATAATTTGGGTAATGGTTGGGAATATATTATCTCACCCTTAAACACATACAAGAGTGATATTATTGGTACCTTGTCAACATCAATTAAGGCACAAAAAAGGAAAAAAAATTCACAAACAATATTTTAACTTGAGTGAGGTGGATAAACAACTTCTCATTTTAATCAAATAAGCTAATATGCAATTAACATAATTATAAAGGAAGTTATTTTATATTGTCCAAAATTAATATCATACAAATAGATGTTTTACTAACATGGAAAATATTAATATGAAAATTGAAAGTATTAGAGACTCTCATCATGTTCTCTAAATATTAATTAAAAAATAAAATAAAAAATGATCATACAATGTTTACTCTAACATAAACCATTTTACTAATTAAATATTCATTAATTAAAATATTTGATTTGCTTAAGAAATGACCTAAATATGTTACATTTTAAGACTTTCTAGAATCACAACACCATAATCTTATCTTCCACCTTCCATACTTTGGAACTCGAAAGTCATAAAACTATCAAATGAAGAAATGCCTATCGTCGTTTCTGTCTTCCGCATTCCGCCTTTCTGCCCTCAAGTACGAAACTCGAGAATCGGAGGACTAAATCCTTACCTTAACCTTTTTCCGGATTTCCTCCTCCTGCCTTCTGCCTTCTGCAGGTGGATCCTGAAAGTCAAAAATCCCACTTCTTGCCTTATCTTTTCAAATTGAAGCTGAAGCTGAAGCTTGCAGTGTTTCGATGCTCCATGTTCTTGTAGATGTCATTGCACCCACAAAGATTGTTGAGATATTTACTGTACAGATCGAAATTAAGAGCAAGTCTTAATGTTTTTTATTAGAAATAATAGATGAAAGGTTAAGAGTGATCAAAATTGATCGAAAGGCGAGGAAACCTTTACTGTGAGCCCACAACAAGTCTTCACCTTGAGAGTATGTGCATTGATTGAACATATAATCAATGCTTTCACCTGTCAAACAAGTTTTTTCAAGTGAAACAAAAAGCTCAACATATTGTGTTGCAAATGAAGAGTTCATGTTTTCATAATAACATCAATGCAACAACCTAGAGTAGAGATACACTTCATGCTATGATATACATTTCCCAACCTTCCACATGTGAAACAAACATAAAGAGAGTCAATTGAAGAACCTATGAATGAGCTAGAGGAAACCTCACATATCACGACACTACATATCAAAGCATTGATAGAGCAACATCAAGTAAAAGTTATCCATGTACAAATATTTTGCACATATTTTTAAAAAAATAACAGGAAGAAGTTATGTTATTATATTATAAATATTTCATAACCAATTCCAAAATATTCCAAATCAAAGAGTGGAGAGCTCAATAATTTCCCACAAAAGTATATTCATGGCATTGCTTAATAAAAGAATAGATAAGCTTCTCAACACAAAATAGATAAATTGATTACCCAGAAAGACTTATTAGCACACGATTTTCACAAAATAGAGAATTTGATTACTCTCAAAGACTTTCGAGCACGAGATTTTAATATATCACTGGATCATAATATTTTAATAAAAAATATTTACGATAGAGTATGATTTTGACTTTAGATAATGATCCCAGTGCATCAACTCTATTCAATAGTGCAAGGCAGATTTCTGAGGCATATACGATTTTTATTTTTTATTTTTTTAGCTGATAGAAATTCATTTTGGAAAGCATGTTAAGTGTGTGGATGAAAATATAAAAAAATAACAACATATCGCTCAATAATAAACTAACCAAGATGATGATGTCCGCAAATGATTCTGAGGGATTAAGGTCCCTAAAATGACACATTTATTATCCATTTTAATTCTAACACACTGGAAGTTACTTCTTGAAGAGCATATTTACGAGAAAATAACAAAGTAATAGTTTCAAAGAAGGGAATTTTTTTCAACAGTATCTCCACATATTGTACCCTGTCATCTCCATTTTCAACACAACACGCATTATTATGGAAAATTTTGGTTGATCGGGTATTGATCTATCATTTAGTTATTCCAACATAGAAAATATAATATAATATTGATGATAATAAAAATAAAATAAATAAATATACAAAAGGGAAATTGACAGGTGATATCGACTCGTAATCAATAGTCATTCTCCGTGACAATTCAACTCACAGTCCCGATCCCATCACATATTTTGAACCACAAAAAACAAAATATCCACAAAACATAATCAAAATGCTTACCTTCCATGCTCGATGCATATGTGGCTACATTAAAATCTTCAAAACCGATCCATTCTCCACGAAATGGTTCATTCTGAGACTTAATTTCTTTACTGCAAGCACAATATTCAATAAGTTTCCATAGCCAAAGAAACTGATTTTATGGAGCCTGGATCCCACACCCTTCATTAAATTGACCAATATCCCTATGTCAGTTGAAATACATGTTTAGGAATTAAATCAAATGCGCAACAACGAGACGGTAATGGATTTTGGGGAGTGTGACAGAGAGACAACCTGCCCATCATTTCCATGTGGTTCCTTCTTTGTTGAGTGCAAAGAGGTGGCATAATGTATGGCCAAGAGTAACAGTAAACCACCATATCTCCATCAAATCACAAGGACACACGTTAGCAAATTATGAAGACATGCATGAAAATTGGATTGGTGGAAGGGACGACGAAACAGGTACAGTGATTTTCAAAACGCAACTCCATAGAAAAAACGCCTATCGGGGTAATTAATTATTATTAGTGTTTGTATAAACTATATAAATAGTTTAGTGTATAGTTGTTTTTAAGTTTATATATATTAAAATAATTATAATATTAATTATTAGTAGTAAATAATAATATTATTATTATATTTTATTTGAAAAAATGACGGAACTTTTTCTTGAGGGTTGAATGGGAAGTTTATGTAAATGTTTAAGCAAACAACATTGAGTCCAACATGTGAAAAGAAAGGAGCACACGGTGGGTGATGGTGAAGGGATGTGTGCATAGAGAGGCCTAGAGAGAGCAAGGGAAGCACATCGGGAGAGTGCAGCAATGGGGAGTGGTGGGAGCAGGCGAATATGTAAGGAAAATGTGTGTTGGATGGTGGAGGAAAGACCATGTAGGAGGTCAAGAGGAGAGAAGTGATGTGGGTGGAAGGAGTGAGTGTAACAATAGGGGATGGAGCAGGCATAGGTTGGGCGGAAGGATGGATGGAAGGAGAGGTGGGAAGATTCGAGGGGATGAGCCATGGGAATGGGCAAGTTGGAGAGGTGGAGGAAAAGAAGAATGGGAAGGGACGATAACTGGGAGTGTAGCAGTGAGACAGAATATGGGAAGGATTTAGCAGAGTGGTGTAGTGGATGGCAGGCAGAGTGGAGCAAGCAGCATGTGGAGGGATGGATGCATACTGTAATGGTGCATAGATTGTTGGTGTATAGGCAGTGTGAATTAAGTGAAGAGAGATGGAATGGAGCGTTGGAAGGTGAAATGAACTTGGGAATGCAAGAGGGAGGAAGGTAGCCTTGGTGAGGGTGTGGGAGCAATGTGGAAGGGAAAATGGTGTGCACGAGGTGGACTTGAGGTGCAGTGAGAGAATTAAGAGGTGGAGCGTTTGATGAGAATGAGGGGGTAGGAAATGGAATCAATGAGTGGAGAGTGTGTAAGGGAATAAGAGGCCTAGTTCAATGAGTGCAAGCGTTAGTGTGAGCGAGAGCTTGAAGCTTTAATACGACTTGTAAGGTTAAAACCTTACATGTTGGATATTAAAACTTAAAATTGTTAAATACAAATAAAATTTATACATTTAAAAAAAAAGGTATATCTCTAAAATGTATATATTTAAACATTATTAATAAAATATATAACTATATTACCAATATAGTAAATAAACAAAACAAAACAAAACAAGACAAGACAATATCAAGAAGCTGGCCTTTCAACACTTCAATTAGCTATACTCTGACATTGGTGAGGTCGATGCTCTCTCCCAGGTGGATCTTCTCTCGAAAATCCAACCCAGCATCACTGAAGAAGAGAACAAGGAGATGGAAAAGCCAATATCAGAAAATGAGATTATAGAAGCAATCTGGACCCTTCATCCAGACAAATCCCAAGGTCCTG
>LPNX010476310.1:149572-189645 GCA_001517045.1 Pseudotsuga menziesii | reverse complement strand
TATACATTTTGTTAAAATACAGTTTTTTTCCAAGTGTAAAAAGAAACATTGTAAAATCTCTTTACATAAAGTAATTCAATTTAAAGTGTACAAATACTTCAAAAAGAAACAACATAACGCAACTACTAGGCAATAAAAATGGAAACAAAGTTATAAAAATATATATTATATATTTGTCAAAATACATCATAATGGAAGTGCTTTTTCCAGGTGGTGCTAATGGAAACATTTTGGAATCTCTATTTATTGAAATATAGATTATTTATTTTGTTTTAATTTATTGAAATTTAGATTGTACATTTTGTTAGTCAAATTGTGTTTTTTCCAAGTGCAAAAGGAAGCATTTTGGAATCTTTCTATATAAATGGTGTCCACTAATCTTCTTGTCTGGATTTTTCCTTTCAAATATCAACTAACACCCATAATTGTTAGTCTAGTTCCTGTTCCGGTGATTAATATGTCAGCATCCCCTCTGTGGTTTCCACTCTGTAAACACTAGCATGATGGTCAAGAAATGGTTTCTAGAGATTTTTTTTGAACTTTTACACTAGTGCACAAGGTGACCTTTAAATGATCACCAACATTCAAGTCCAATAATTTCTTAATCATTTTCCTTCATAATCAATTTGAAGGATCTCCAACTCGCTTCTTCTCTAATGTCATTCCAATATGACCATTCCTTCATTGTAAATTCTCCAATTCCGCATCCAAGCGATCATCATAATAAACAAATGCAGCTGCTACACATCACTTCATCTCAAAATTAGCTCCTTTGTAAGATTTATTCATGGCAGTTGATAAGGTATAAGGATGATTTTAACATCTGCACGTGGACGCTTCGGCTTGACAATTGACAAGTCTAAGTATCTTTCTATGACACTTGACTTACATCTTAGTTTGCACCTTCACAATTGGTCGCTGCTCTATATGACAGATGACAAGTAGCACATAAGACTCTAGTAGGATGTTCCTTGGGCATTGTGAGCGTTTATCCATCTCAAATGCTTTTCTCATATCCTTTCACTAGAATTAATCTACTAAACTTTGTTGGTTTAATGCTTATATAACACTTGGGAGAACTATTATAGTTGCGCTAAGTTCCATTTCCCATGGGATCTCTTTTAGTGCCATCAAGAATACGTTTACCTAGCATACTTGTCACCCTTGGTCTTTGAATGCATGATGCATTTTGTTTACATCATGGGAATTATCCCACATGCTTGGAGTTTTAAACATAGGTATATGTGCATTGAACCAACACGTTGAGCGTACCACATTCATTGGACTTTCCCCTTCGCATTTAGTGTGAGTGCCTTGAAAAATGGAGGTAGGACTCTTGAGCTCGACTTATGGCTTGGAGGTATGGGCTTGGAGATCAACACCCAAATGAAGTTTACAAAAATGAAAAAACTAAAGATGAAGATTATGGATTTAAAATAAATCTTGGGTTTGACATATAGAGTGGCATTTTTTATTTGACTTGTGGAGAAATAACGAAATGATGAAGGATGATGTCCAAACCATATATTTTTTGGTTTGACATACCTTTGTTTGACTCATAAACGAAACCTTACCCAATTTAATTTTTACCAAACATTTCAAAGAGAAAATAATAAAATAAATGATGACCGCTGCAAATTAAAAAGTAGTAATAAAAACCCTTTTATTTTGTACTAATATCGTGACATATGAATTAGACCTTCAATTTAAACTTTTGAGTTTGGGTTGGGTAAAATATTGCCAGTCACTTGTTTTTATATTAAAAATAAAATCATAATAATAATCTTTAAAAAGAATTTATATTTACAATAAAATAGTCTATTCTTTAATTTAAGTGAGATTAGGTAAAACTCAAAAAGGAAACTTTTGAAACTTCAAATGGAGAGGGGGAAAATAAGTGAGACTTTGGATTTTGAAAAATAAATACATAATGAGACTTACTAGGATAAGATTTTGTAGTGACAATATTTGGAAAACTTTGAGCAAAGATTTGACGCTTTCAAAAATTTTAGCGAAATTGACACAAACCTGACGAAAGGTCAACAAAATTGATGGAATTACTTTGGATTTGATGGGAAGATGAACAAATCATACACATACATCGAGGCCAATGCAACATTAGAATGTAGGATGTCAATATTCAAGTAGCAGGTCCATTACAAGTATACAACTTTTTGCTTCCAGAATTTCCCATGGTGAACACTTTTGGAAAAACGATTGATTTTGTTGGTTTACGCTGAAAATTTTGATAAGGCAGAATTTGGTACCGGCATCTAGCTATGGCTGGGAATGGAGTCCTCCCTGTGAGACTACAAGAACCTACAAACCAAGTTCCTTTCTTGTCCATCTAGGCAAACTCTCTCCCTGCAACTCATTTTTCTCATATGAAGAAAAACACTCTTCAATATGAAACCAACCACATAATATGTAAACCAATAGTAGTCTCATTCTCCACTATGTTTTGTTTCCCTTTCATTCTTGCAAACTGTACCCATTTTCATGCATGGAGATCACTTCTCCTGCTTATTGAAAACTGGAAATACTGAAACACTGAAAAACATACTGCAACAAACTTAAACTGGAGCTAAATGCTTGCATGGAAATATTATTTATATACAACACCTAATATAACCAGCTCAAGTATTTAATAAAGTAATATCAAATTTCCATTGTAAGCATGCCAACAATTGTATCATACACTAAATTTCCTCCATGCCATTAATTGGAAAAAATAAAATTCTAGACAATGGAAAATCATTATAAATGGAAGTTCATATAAATCATGGAAAACTATATATTTTTATTGTTCAAAAGAAATAATTTATTTTGTGTATTTTCATCTCCCACTCCTCCATGGTTGCTCATTTCAACTTCTCGTTCAAGACTGGAAACTAAGGGCTCAATGATATCTACAATCTATTGGTAATAGTTTGGTGAGAAAGAAAACATGCGCAAACGCTCCTCCTATGACTTGGATTCAAAAATATCATATGTTGGATTACTACTAAGGAGCTCCATTCGTGCTGCCATGAACCTTTCCTTGTCATTGTGAAGATAATTATCTTGGATAGATTGATCTTTAATAGTTTTTGGAACATCAATTGCATCATAACCAAAACTACTAGAAACATTTGGATCAATGAAAAATGCATCCACAATTTTTCCCTAATGCGGAATTTCTTCATGTTGATCATCATAAAAATCTTTAAAAGTGCTACTATGCCAAGAAGAAATATGGAACCTTTTTTGAACCAACAAACTTTCATATTCTTTTACAAGTTCCTCTAGAAGCTTCTGTTATAAACAATTAAATATATCTTGTCCATCAGAAATGTTATAAGAATTCAAATACGAATACATAGCTGAAGGAAAGACCTCATTACATTCATCTTCAGATATCATACCTATTAATTTCTTTAAACCTTGAAGAAAAACAAAGTCTTCCATAAAATTTGTCATCTTATTTCATGAAGAAACTAGATCAACAACTAAACTTGCCATTCATGTTTTGAGGAATAAAAAAAATGAGATTCTAAGTAGATTCTTCCTTCGTGGGGTCACCCAATGTAAAATTGAAATCCAAACTATGTAACCACTCCTTGTTCTCCGTCAAAGAATGGATCTATTCGTTGTTGTATATCCCAGGGAAGTATGCCTTTGTTCCTTCTCTCCCCAGCAATGGTGCCATAAGATGTTTGCACTGGAGTTTTCTCAAGGACTGCTACAAGAGATTGTTCAACACATATTAAAATAGGATTTGATTGTTTAATTGAGGTAGTGGATCAAGTAGGGAGAACAATAAAGGAAATTTGGAAAATGTCATTGGGCATGGATTCCCTTTGTAGACATTATATAAATCAATGGCGATCAAGGTTAATATTAGATAGAATTAATGGGAATAATGAAAGATTAAAGAAAAGGAAACTAACATGAACATACATATATATCTAACAGATCATGTGTAAATATTCATGGGATGGAACATTACATAAACTGAAGTACCTTCTACAAATTAATGGATGAATACTTGAAAGAAACATAGAAAATGGGAAATTGCAACAAATAATTTGTTGCTCAAAAATCTATAACCTGTGATAAATTATTGAAACTCGGCAATTTACCTTCATTCAAGTAAGAAGATATATAATGACGATCGAAGATACTTACAATCTAATATCAAGCTCTAAGAAATATTTAATTAAAGGGAATTACATAGACATATGCCCACAAGTTTACACTAATGCATACAAGTATTTCTACCCCTCAACTCTCTCTGAGTCCTCTAACTAAACCCTCATTACAATAAAAATGCCAAACTTTATAGAAATTAATAAAGCAGAAAAATCAAAAGTTGAATCTTGAATTAGTTTCTAGAGATCTAGAATTTCTAGAATAAAATTCCTTCAAATCTAGAATTATTCTTTGACTACTGATCTAATCATCAAACGTTGAGTTCAATTACCCCATCTGGTCTTCAAAATGTTGACTCTTCCTTCTTTGGATATTGGTATGCGATCTACAGTTGCCGTAAAATCTGGAATGAAACTCCTTAACACTCCCAAGTTTTGAGCAAAATACTTTTCCTACTAATCCTCTGACTAGAAAGGTGGATCACTTTTCCTTGAAATCTCATACTCATTTATCCTCAGTTTAGATCTAAAAATAAGGGATTTTAACTTATCCTTGTTGCTGATTGGTCTTCTTTTTGTTATCATTTTCTACCTATGCATTGACTAAGATATTTGTGAAACAACTGGAACTATAGAACTCCACGTAAGAATATAAAGAACCATCACATCTAAACTCAACATTGAATTTGATTTCTGAAACAAACAAGAGGATGGTCAGTTCATTTTTTCTTCTCTTTGTTGTAGGAAACATAATAGATTGTCCCCAAGCTTTTCTTCATAAGATGACTTTTTAAATGAAGGGGCTTCGAATTTTGTGCTTTTGAACATTCTTCAAACCTTCTTTACAACATTTATTATAAGTTAGTTTGAAGTCAAAATAGAATGTGTTCTTGCATACCTTTTGAATATCCTATTGAAATTTCAACCATCAATCCTTTTTAGAATGGAAATTTATATACGATCTCAACAACTTCGTCATTAGAAATCCTTATGACTTCATCAAGTATGTCTTCATCCAAATTATATGGAACAAAACCTGAACTAATGTCTTGGATTTTGAGAGGGTCTAGTGTTCCACTAGACACTATGTTATTCTTGGTTAGATCCAAGCCAATAATATTCTTGTCTGGATTTGTCCTTTCAAATATCGACTAACACCCATTATTGTCACTCCAGTTCCTATTCCAGCAATCAATATGTCAACATCCCCTTTGTGGTTTCCACTATGTAAACACTAGCATGATGGTCAAGAAAATATTTCTAGATAAAAATTTTAAACTTTTACACTAGTGCATAAGGTGACCTTCAAATGATCACCAATATCCAAGTCCAGTAACTTCTCAGTTGTTTTCCTCCATAATCAAGTTGCATGATCTCCAACTCGCTTCTTCTCTGAGGTCATTCCAATATGAGCATTAATTCATTGTATGTAAGGTTAAAACCTTACATGTTGGATATATATTATTTATAAATATATATATTTGATAATTTGAATGATGTCTTTATAAAGATAGTGAGACATGTTAAATATGGAGGATAGAGTAGTAGACACGTGTATTTAATAAATAGACATACCATATCATAACTAATATTTAATAGTTAATTAACCTAGTGGTGACTAGATAATATTTGATATTATTAACAACTGTAATAACCGTTTAGATTTATTAAAAGTCATATGGCCTTGAAAATATTTGACCATGAATCTTGTAGGAAGAGTGTTGAACTTAAAATTATTAAATTCTTGATTAGTCACAACTTCAATAGAGGTGTTGTGCTTGATGAATTTTTCTTTAAGGGCATAGCTGTCATTGATGTTGACAAGGGAACTCTTGCCACAAATAATGGTACCACGGTTTAACAATTCTTGAAATAGTTGGTCACATTTCCATTTAAATTTCTTCATGCATATAATTCTGTAGATAAAATCATAATGACTATATGAAGTATTTTTCTGAGTTTACAATCTGATATCTTCATGATGAACTTGTATCGACATGTTGAACCCTGGAATTTTTGCATGCTTGGGTATGTCACTGATTAATATATGAGATACATATTCTTTAGTGTTGATCGATGGATTTTAAAACATGGTTGGATATTCAGTTACATTTTCTATGATCTTCTTATACGTAGTGGCAAATACTGACAACTTACTTAATTAAATCTGATTGGTTAAGGATTCTTCACTTGCAGTTTCATCGAATAGTTTAAAGGATGAAACGCCTTATAATGTATTTATTTCATCCATTGGTGTTTGATTAAAAATATTAAAAATATTTATTTTCTTATCTTTATCTAAAGACCTTTTCACCCATTGATGCTTTTAGGGTTGATTTTAAGAACCCCCCTAGATTTATATGTATAAAAAATGGGTGAATCTCTTGGATATATAGGAAAATTTCAAGGTGATTTTAAGAACAATATAATATGTATATATAAAAAAATTGGTGAATCTTTCATTTTATTATATAATGTTGTAAAATATTCACGAATCTTTCACTAAGTTACAAGATATTGTAAAATCTTGGCGAATATTTAACTTCGTTATAAAAAAATGTAAAAACTGGCGAATATTTTACTGATTTATAAAATATTGTATAAATAGAGGAACAACAACATTAGTCAAATAACATGAATCCCATAATCAACAACAAAACATGTGCTATGTAGACCACCGAGTCACAACATGAAGGTGTCAGTGAAACACAATCGCACTAACTAGGTTCAGGGAAAGTGGGGACTCCACTTGTTATCTCCTCCCTTAATGGTCCGGCGGACATGTGGGGACCTGAATATTGACAAACCGATAAACTGATAGAATCAAGCATTATGCTCGATCTTGGCATCCACTAGCCAATTGTGGTCATGGAGGCTAATACAATTATGCATTGTAATTATGCCAATTGATTATTGCTTTAGATTAATGTTGGCCTCGTGCCAATAGGCATCCTACCATCAATGCATAGGAACCTAGTGCATAGACCATTTTTCTCTTTGCTTAGCTTTGTAGAGCTCATTTATTTTTTTAAATAATGATAAGTGTTAACAAAGAAAATATACAATCAACATAAAATAATAAAAAAAGGGAAGACAAATAATTCATGCAACTAAAAGGTAATAAAAACATCTTTTCTCAAACCCTGAATCAATGGAAATTGACTAAAACCAATCTTGATTCAAGCTACAACAAAGTATTAAATCAAGCATCAAATGAGAACTAGAAGCATTCAAGGGACTAACACAATATTTAACCAAAATACACACAAACTTAAAAATCGACAAAATGCTTCAAACAAAAGCAATAAACAAACCATACAAATTTGTGAAGATATCTCTGCTAAACTTCAACATGGTTTCACGTACTTGAATGATCCCATTCTTGCTTAGCGAAAGTGTTGTTAAATTAGTTGTTTATCCTTTAATGCTAGGACACTATCTATGTGAAGAGATAGCACCTAGGCCTAACTTTCTCAAATTCCAACGCCATTTCCTGTCACATACAAGAAAGAGACAATGTAAGAGATAAATATCAAACCATCAATCTTAAAATAAGATGCATGAAGCTAAGCATTGTAAGGGTTGTATTTCTTGAGGGAACCATGGAGCAGTGAAGGGGAATGCCTTCCTTGTGTTGTGTGGGGTAGTGGAAGAGAGCCCCATGTCTAGGATGACTGAATGAGATTCTTGTAATTGAAAAATGGTTAGTAGATTGGCTAAGCAAGAGATTAAATGGTTTTTGTGTTGAGGGAGAGAGAATCATGTAGGGGTTTCCTTTTCCCTACTAGCCTCGTATCCCAACTTGGGGATGGTATCAACAACTAATACCTATGGTTGGGTGGAAAATTGCTCTTACATAGCCAATTGCTTAGATCTTATTTGTTAAAAGATAAGTATTCTCTTTGTCTATGAATGTAAATGGTTTATTTTGCTTCTAGTGATAAATATGCCTTTTCATGCACGATGTGTTAGTTTAGATAAGATGTTAAGTAACAAGTGTCATATTCAATAGCACTTCTATAAATATCAAATTCAATAGTTAATATGATAAATATGCTTGTTCATGTACTTGCACATCCATCTGTTAGTTTATAATGGATTAGCATGGAGCCTAAGTTGTCGCTAAGTCCACCTACTTGTTGTTTATTCTAAGCACATGAAAGAAATCAACTTTGTGGATCAACTTGGTTGAAAGTTGTTTGAGCTGCAGATGATTCGGAAGAGTTCCTTCGACAATTTCTTGGATAACTATCCTCGAATCTCCTAGCACAGTGAGCCTTGTAATTCCCTTCTTCTTGGCAATCACAAGTCCTTGCCAAAGGGCTAAGGCTTCGGCTATATTATTTGTTTCTGTGCTGAGCCCCCAAGAGAAGGTAGTTTCAATTATGCTGTTTGAGGTGAAGAAAACCCCGCCCCCCTGTAGTGCCAGATTAAATAATGTTATTTATTACTTAATGTTACTAAACTAAATTTATTTATTTTTTTTACTGGGGGAATCGGTAACTGAGCGGATCTGGTACATGCATGACACGGGGTCCATTCTCGTCGACTGCAACTATAACCCTAGGTGCGTCCACACAGCCCGCAAGCATGGGGCACAGATAAGTTGGGGTGAGATTTGAACTTGAGACCTCCTTTACAACATTCCTTCATTTACACGGCACTTGCCAGTCAGTCTACACCCCTGCGGGCCACTAAATTAAATTAATTATGTAATGTTATTAAATTTAAATTTAATATGATTAATTATGATATATAAAATCATAATTCCCATTAATTTTGAACTTATTTAAGTTGAAATTAATTTAAATTTAATACACACAAATTATTAAATTTAAATATTATTTACATAATTTAATTTAATTCAAAGAATGATTTAATTATGTATTTGCATATATTAAATTAAAAAACAAATCAAATAAAATTTGAAAAAGAACATTATGAATAAATAATATACCATAATACCCATTTCATATTATTTTTATTAAAAGATATTTGTGATATAATTTGGAATTTGAAAGCCATGACAAAACTTTGTGATATAAAATTATTTGGGAAAGTCGTTATTGTTAATCCGTGAAATTTACTCGAAGTAGCAAAATAGTCACGTTATTTGAATATAATATGGCGAGGGGTGTTGATTTCCCAATGTACCAAAACCTCCCTTTTTCCTTGGAAGAAATATTGTAATTGGGTGGTTGGTCACATTTCTTGCCACCCACCCAATTTTCAATGGCGAGCAATCCACGACTATGCTAATATTCGTAGTTGTTTGTGACTTCCACCACCATGAAATCTATTCACACCATACATGAATCTAATCCCAGGTCATTTACGGAACATGATGCTTGTTCGTTTGGCCCTGAAAGTCAAACTGCAATCAAACGCCACAAAATTCATATTCGAACACAGTACATTAGGCGTTGTTCGACCTAATATTTGAACACAGTAGAATAGATGTTGACCTAATACAAAAAAATCTATATCCTAGTACTTTGTTTCATAGCTGAAGAGAAACAAAAATAACTATAACTCGAATATGAATTTCATTGATCTAAATCTTACCCTTGTGGAGTTGAGAAGTTAACGACGAAGCAGTGAATTGTATTTGTGGGCTTACAATTGAAGCTAAAGATGACTGTGTTTTTTCAAATTGAAGCTGAAGTTGAAGCTGACAGTGTTTTGGTGCTCCATGGTCTTGTAAATGTCGATGCACCCACAAATATTATTGAGATATTTACTGTATAGATCCATATTAATAGCAATCCTTAATGTTTTTTATTAGGAATAATAGATGAAAGGTTAAGAGTGATCAAAACTGATCGAAAGCCCAGGAAACTTGTACTGTAAACCCACGAAAAGTATCTTCCTTGAGATTATGTGCATTGATTGAACACAAAATCAATGCTTTCGCTTGTCAAACGGGTTTTTTCAGGTGAAACAGGAAGCTCAACTTATTGTGTTGCAATTGAAGAGTTCATGTTTTCATAATAACATCAATGCATCAACCTAGAGGAGAGATCCTCTTCATGTTGTGATATACATTGCCCGACCTTTCACGTGTGAAACAAACACAAAGAGAATCACCTGAAGCACCTATGATCGAGCCAGAGGAAACCTCACATAACACGACACTACATAACAGAGCGTTGATAGAGCGACATCAAGTAAAAATTATCCATGTACAAATCTTTTGAACCTATTTTAAAGAAAACAACAAGAAGATATTATGTTATGATATTATAAATATTTGATAACCAAATCCAAAATATTCCAAATCAAATAGTGGAAAGTACAATAATTTCCCACAAAAGTAGATTCATAGCATTGCTTCATAAAAGAATATATAAGCTTCTGAACACAAAATAGATAAATTGATTACCGAGCAAAACTTATTCGCACATGATTTTCACAAAATAGAGAATTTGATTACTCTCAAAGAATTTTTAGCACGAGATTTTAAAAAAATAGATCATTCGATCATAATATTTTAATAAAAAATATTGACGGTAAAGTATGAATGTTTAAGCAAATAATAGAGAGTGCAGCGTGTGAAAACAAGGGAGCACGTGGTGGGCGATGGTGAAGGAATTTGTGCATAGAGAGGCCAAGAGACAGCAGGTGAAGCACACAGGGAGAGCATCAATGGGGAGTGGTGGGAGTAGGCAACTATGTGGGGAAATGCGTGTTCGATGGTGGAGGAAATATCGTGTAGGAGGTCGGGAGGAGAGGAGTGATGTGGGTGGAAGGAGTGAGTGTAGCAATGGGGGATGGAGGAGGCTCGGGTTGGGCAGAAGGATGGATGGAAAGAGAGGTGGGATGATCCAAGGGAATGCACAAGTTGGCCAGGTGGAGGAAAAGAAGAATGGGAAGGGATGAGGATTGGGAGCGTAGTAGCGAGTGAGAAGGTGGTAAGGCTTGAGTAGAGCAGTGTAGTGGATGGTAGGCAGAGAGGAGCGAGCAGCATGTGGAGGGATGGATGCATATTGTAATGGTGCATAGGTTGTGGGTGTACGGGAAGTGTGAAGTAAGTGAAGAGAGATGGAATCGGGTATTAGAAGGTGGAATGAACTTGGGAATGCAAGAGGGAGGAACACAAGCTTGCTGAGGGTGTGGGAGAAACGTGGAAGGGAAAATGGTGTGCACGAGGTGGAGTCGAGGTGCAGTGAGAGAATCGGGAGATGGATCGTTTGATGAGAATGAGGGGGTAGTAAATGGGATGCAATGATTGGAGGGAGTGTAAGAGAATAAGAGGCCGAGAGGAATGAGTGCAAGCTTCACAATGAGCGAAAGCTTGAAGCTCTCATACTACTTGTAAGAGTAAAACCTTACATGTTAGATATTAAAACTTAAAACTTCAAAATGCTAAATACTAATACAATTTATACATTTTCTTTAAAAAAAAAGATAATATATACATTTAAAAATTTATATCTCTAAAATTTATATATTTAAACATTATTAATAAAATATATAACTATATTACCAATATGGTAAATAAACAAAACAAAATTGGAATAAATAGAGATGTATGAAATATACATTTTCTTTTGAAAAAGTATAATATATACATTTAAAAAAAATATATCTCTAATATTTATATATTTAAACATTACTAATAAAACATATAACTAAATTACCGATATAGTCAATAAAAAAAATTGGAATGGATATAGATGTATGACATATGAAGTTGGCTTTTTATCTTTATGTTTGTAAGATTAAAAACTCAAATTATTATTGCAGTCTTTAAAATAATTAATAACCCAAAATAAAACTTTTTAGATACTTTACAAACCATTAAAAAAATATACAATTTATTTTTTGGCATACTTTACAAATAATTTAAAAAATATATACAACCTTTTGACATCCTTGAAAATAATAATAATAAATATACTAAAAAATCCTTAACATATATAACTATACCCATGAACATAAAATATTTCATTCTCCAACTAACTTTCATTTCCATTAATGTGAGAAACACTTATCTTTGACATACTTTGGTATCAAAATTCTAGTATCACTATTCATGAAACCTAGATTTTACTTGAACAAACATTCATGAAACTAAGTTTTCACTGAAACAAACATTCATGAAACTAAGTTTTCACTGAAACAAACATCTCTTATTCTTATTGGATAGATGTTTAAAATTCAAAATATCAAGTTCTGTGGCATCATTGTATATAAAACTCCATATAACAATTGGTGAAATTGAGATTTTACTGAAACAAACATCTCTTATTAAACAATGAATCTCAAACAACAGATATAAATTTGTTTATGGCTGTGGCTGTGTCCGTGGCCATGCTAGGTAGGTACTCTCAGAGTTTATTTCTTGTTGCCAGATAAAATATATGTATAAATACAAAAATAATAGATTACAAGTTGTCTATATTAACCTAGACTAACCAACATAGCCTGCAACAACCTAATGAAAATATAGCAATATACTAGCTGAACCTGTTCAATATGTCTTGTACTAGTCCAATAACTATATAATTAGAATTTCCTTTAGATTCATATGTTGATTATGGAGCTAGTTTAACCACAGTCCCAAATACAAAGTTCAAACAACATATACAACTTATCAAAAAAATGGGTACATACCATTTCTTACTCCATTTCATTCAAGATTTTGATCAAGGTAAGGAATTTATCCTGAGAGAGTTCACTTGCCAAATTCAATTTGAGATTAAGGTGCATGTTCTTGTGAATTCTAGTTGTTTTGTTTCATGAGCTACTAATCATGGTTCATGTTTCACAACTTGACATTTTCAAGATTACCAAACTTTGACATTCTCAACAATACAAATAAATCTCTGGAGCTTTTTTAAGGATGCCGGCTCGAATTCCATCCATACACCTAGTAATATTCTTTTCCATGGCACTTAACATTTTCCAATTCCACTTTCATCTTCACTTTTAGTTTCTATTAAGAAGCTGAAAGACAGTAACGACTTGATCTCTAAATTTCCTTGGGCAGTCTTAACTTGATGAGAGATGATTGAAGTTCATGCACTTAAGGTTGTATAACTGATTGTTGATTGCCTACTATTATTCAGGTTAACAACTTGACATTAATTTTGGTGCACATAGAGACCAGTAAATGCATTGAGGTCTCAATTTAACTTTGATGAATCATATGTTAGGGTAAAAATAGATCATTACATTAGATAATTTGAAAAAGTAGATTTTGTAAAAGATGACAATCATGGGCTAGATGCTTATTCTTTTGTCCATGGTGTTGAAGATGAAACTGAGGATGGTGAATATCCCTTTCATTTCACCAAATTCTTTGGGTTCTAAGAAGGCTAGCAACTGGAACATATCTTCGAAGTTCTGATTTCTTTTCTTCAACTAATGCAATATAGTTTATCTAGAAAATATATTACATTTGTTGGGCTATCGACAGGTTTTGTAATCTATTCTCTAATTGGACATACTCACGGAAAGAGTCAGTATTGATAATAATAAGTATCACAACAATCTGATGGTATCAACAATTATGCATGCTGAAGAGGCTAAAATCTATGAGAAACAAGTCAATAATGAAATAAAGGTAGTTAGGGAAATGGGCATGGATTGGAACTCCAATGACTTTGAGGTTCTTTGTGATGGGAGGTGATTGTGCGAATGAGTGTATTTACAAAAAATACGACAAAGGATATGGCCTTCTTACCTGTAATGTTTTTGTATGAACCATGACAAATCAAGCATGACAGACATCATACCCGGACAAAAATGCTAGGTGAATACACTACTTGGCATCCACTGCTAAGGGGAAAATTATGATTAGTTACCTTTGTGTTTAAGCCTATCATTTGATGTTAGATTTAGTTCATAATTCATTACGTTCGTGCTTATCAATTGGTTACAGGTTGAATTTTCACTTTCATTTGAATAACCTTATAGGATCTAAATGAACGAAAGTTCTTATAAGTAGAACTAGGGTCTTTTCATTTATGGATATTGGATAGCCACTGATAGTATACGATAATAATAAATATATAAAAAATCTATAGACTGCTCCAATTTCTGACTCTAACTCATGGCATGGCTTGGATATTCATTTATGTGAGTGTTTTTACTATGGTCCATCATACAACACCTCATAGAGTCATATACCTTCCAAACATTTAAAACTCTGGAATGTTAAAAAAAACATTCCTACAACAAGAAACACACTCTCAGATATTATAGGTAGGTTGATAGATGGGTGTGGCAGTGGCCATAATGGATAGTGGTGTGATATTATAGGTAGGTTGATAGATGGGTGTGGCAGTGGCCATAATGGATAGTGGTGTGACTCTGGCCATGGTCGTGCTCATATATTATAGGTAGGTAGATAAATGGGTGTGGTAGTGGCCATAATGGATAGTGGTCGTGCTCTGAAACGTCTAGCCAAGTATTGCAATACAACCTTCTCCTCTGTGTCATATAGAATCTACTGAGTACAAGAATCTACTGAGTGCACATACTCAGGATTCGGATTAGATAGAGGAGCAGGAGAAAAATGTTTTGAAATCTTGTAATAGTTATATGTAATATTTGTATATATGCAAGCGCTGGAAAAATGAACAAGCTATTATTTTTGCATGTCTTATAATGTAATGTTCTGGTGGTCTCTATGATTCACCAAAAATAAAAAAGTAATAATAACTGAATCCTATCATGTCTCATAATACTCATCAACTTAGGTAATATCATCAACTTAAGTAATAGCAACCTCACAGCATAGATGAATATTCAATATTTGAAAAAATATCTCGGAATTCCAACACTCATTTCCAAGCATAAGCCTGCACTTTCAGCCATCACAGCATACACTTGCACTTCCAGGAATCACAAGGCATTAAACTTTCCTGCACCATTAGCAAAATATCTTGCAACAGCTCCCAAAAGCAAGTTTACATGATTTGACCAAAATTGGCTAAAACCTGCAAATCAGGTTTGTTAATTTTAGTTGTCATCTACAGAGAAATTCAACGGACAGCAAAAGGTATTAGAAGACATAAAATCTAAAGCTTGCAGGCTCGTTAATTTTCGTTGTCATCTAGGGAGATGACAGAAAATCAAAGGCCAACAAAAGGTACATATTTGGAGGTTATGAAGAGTGCACATCACTGCATGGAAGAAGCCATAGATGAGATTACACTTATATGTATTATGGCTGCAGAGGCTTACCTTTTCATATGGTTTATGTTTTAGAAGGATTAGACTGTTTTCCATGTCAAGTTTAAATTATTAACACAGAGATCAATCCCAAGAGTACTCTCATTTTGATAACCATCGACCCTGACAAAGATCCAAGGAAATAAGCTACTCTGACCCTGCTTCCCACTTACAATATTAAGTCCATATTTCCCCTAAATTCTTGAGTCCTTAGGGCTGGTTAAAGTGTAAATTGGGGATTAACAAAGAATCAGAAAAAGTTGGAACAAAACGTGAAGAAAGCAAGAAGAGGTGTTGTAAACTATGATGCATTAAAAAAAATGAACCTACACTTGAAACCCAAAGAAAATGTACCTTTTGCGGAGAGCACATATCCGATGGAAAATCTCAAAAAATCCTATCAAAAGTTACAAAGTATGAAAATATCACTCTGTAATAGTGACTGTTAGTCTTAGTGAGACTAGACCCATCTGCACATTTCAAAAATTTAGATCGTCAAAATCTATCAAAAAAGAATCCACATTTCATTCTAATTATTATATTAACTGATGTTTTCCTACCGTAGGAAGACGGCCAATCAAAACGGAAATTCCAAAAGGGGAAATGCCAATGGAGAATGCCAGTAATTGCCAATGGAGAATGCCAGAAATGCCAATGGAGAATGCCAGTAATGGCCAGAAACGGAAATGCCAATGGAGAATGCCAATCAAAACGAAAATGCCAGAAACGGAAATGCCAATGGAGAATGCCAGTAATTGCCAGAAACGGAAATGCTTGACGCTCTTGCATGTAGTAGATACAATAAACTGGAGAAGCATGCTGCGAATGGTCGTTTTAAAAGAAATTGTGAAAAGCATGCTGCGAAAGCTTAAAGCATGCAATGGAGAAATTACGAAGCTTAAAGCAAGAAAAGCTTAAAGAGAAAGTTTAAAGCATGCAATGGAGAAATTACGAAGTTAAGTTACAATTGAGAAGCATAAGCATGCCATTATGCAATTGTATTGAGAAGCATGACAAGCATGCAATTGTATTGAGAAGCATGCAATTGTGTACATTTTCTTTGTTCTACTGAGTTCATGGGTTGGAGTCTGAGTTTCTTAAGGTTATTTTTTTACAATTGAGAAGCATGTAATTGTATTGAGAAGTTAAGCTACAATACAATGGAGAAGCATGTTGGCAATGGAGAAATTGTGAAAAGCATGCCAAGAAAAAGCTTAAAGAGAAAGCAAAAAAAGCTTATAGAGAAATCTTAAAGAGAAAGAGAAAGGAACTCATCATAAAGAAAAATAGAAACAAATTTATACTATCTTTTTTTTTTGTCAAAATGTGCTTTTTCTAAGTAGTGTTAATGGGAACATTGTGTTAAATTGTGGTTTTTCCAAGTGGTTTCAATGGAAACATTTCGGAATCTCTATTTCTTTTTTGAAATATAGATTATATATTTTGCTTTAATTTATCTAAATTTAGATTATACATCTTGTTAAAATACAGTTTTTTTCCGAGTGTAAAAAGAAACATTGTAAAATCTCTTTACATAAAGTAATTCAATTTAAAGTGTACAAATACTTAAAAAAGAAACAACATAAAGCAAATTCTAGGTAATAAAAATGGAAACAAACTTATAAAAATATATATTATATATTTGTCAAAATACATCATAATGGAAGTGCTTATAAAAATATATATTATATATTTGTCAAAATTTGATTTTATTAACTATAAAATCCTAGGCTCTCTTCTTGGGATAATGGCCCATTGAGGAAAACTTATAATGACAAAATGATAGCTTTCAAACCACAAGATCATCCATTCAATCTTTCTAGTTTCTAACCTTAGTTGCCCCATGCTAGTTTCCTCTAACCCTACATGCAAATACCTCAGGCCAATTCCCTGGGATATGGAATACCATGGGCGCTCTAGACCATTTACATAAAGTAATTACAAAAATACATTCGCATTAATACTTCAATTTAATAAATCGGATCTCCTATGTCCGAGAGTCATTAAATGACACCTTCCACCTATCATAGACTATGAATATGGAAGTACCTATTTAATTCTACAAAAATCAACACAAAAACCCTATATCTCCTACCTATCTACACTCATGGTGCCAAAATTAGGTTCTCAAAAGACTGATTTCGAAAAAACTCGTTGCCCTAGTTTCCATTGTGTTTGTACCTAGAATGTTATCGATCTGTTTAATGGGTTCAATCCTATAAAAAGCATAATTACAAGCTTACTTTACGCCAAAGTGTCGAGATATTTCCATAATTCCATTAAAAGGCTGACTATAGAACTGATAGATATCATGTTTCATTGGAGATGAGAGTGAATGACGAGGTTTATAAATTGATTAATAGGGGCAAGGTGGCAATCCTTTTAGCAAGAGGATGGACATGTGTCGTTGGTCTAGTCCTCTCCTTAGGACCTGCCACACGTCATCATATTTTCCTTCTGTCTAAAGACCACCCAATCTGGGGTACTATTTTGGTATGGTTGGTAGAAATAATGAAGTAACATTTTTTTGAATGAAAAGTAGTAAGAAAAATGGATGAAATATTGACTACAATCGGTTGAGATAATATAATTTGGGTAATGGTTGGAAATATATTATCTCACCCTTAAACACTTACAAGAGTGATATTATTGGTACCTTGTCAAAATCAATTAAGGCACAAAAAAGGGAAAACATTTCACAAACAATATTTGAACTTGAGTGAGGTGGATAAACAACTTCTCATTTTAATCAAATAAGCTAAGATGCAATTCACATAATTATAAAGGAAGTTATTTTATATTGTCCAAAATTAATATCATACAAATAGATGTTTTACTAACATGGAAAATATTAATATGAAAATTGAAAGTATAGACTCTCATCATGTTCTCTAAATCTTAATTAAAAAATAAAATAAAAAATGATCATACAATGTTTACTCTAACATAAACAATTTTACTAATTAAATATTCATTAATTAAAATACCTTATTTTCTTAAGAAATGACCTAAATATGTTACATTTTAAGACTTTCTAGAATCACAACACCATAATCTTATCTTCCGCATTCCATACTTTGGAACTCGAAAGTCATAAAACTATCAAATGACGGAACGCCTATCCTCATTTCCATCTTTTGCATTCCGCTTTTCTGCCCTCAAGTGCGAAACTCGGGAATCGGAGGACTAAATCCTTACCTTAACCTTTTTCCGGATTTCCTCCTCCCGCCTTCCGCCTTCTGCAGGTGGATCCCGAAAGTAAAAAATCCCACTTCTTGCCTTATCTTTTCAAATTGAAGCTGAAGTTGAAGCTTGCAATGTTTTGGTGCTCCACGTTCTTGTAGATGTCGTTGCACCACCAAAGATTGTTGAGATATTTACTCTACATATCGAAATTAAGAGCAAGTCTTAATGTTTTTTATTAGAAATAATAGATGAAAGGTTAAGAGTGATAAAAATTGATCGAAAGGCGAGGAAACCTTTACTATGAGCCCACAACAAGTCTTCACCTTGAGAGTCTATGCATTGATTGAACATATAATCAATGCTTTCACTTGTCAAATAGGTTTTTTCAAGTGAAACAAAAAGCTCAACTTATTGTGTTGCAATTGAAGAGTTCATGTTTTCATAATAACATCAATGCAACAACCTAGAGCAGAGATACACTTCATGCTATGATATACGTTGCCCAACCTTTCATGTGTGAAACAAGCACAAAGAGAGTCAATTGAAGCACCTATGAATGAGCCAGAGGAAACCTCACATATCACGACACTACATATTAGAGCATTGATAGAGAAACATCAAGTAAAAGTTATCCATGTACAAATATTTTGCACATCTTTTTTTTTTAAAATAAGAAGAAGTTATGTTATTATATTATAAATATTTGATAACCAATTCCAAAATATTCCAAATCAAAGAGTGGAAAGTTCAATCATTTCCCACAAAAGTATATTCATGGCATTGCTTAATAAAATAATAGATAATCTTCTCAACACAAAATAGATAAATTGATTACCCAGAAATACTTATTAGCACGTGATTTTCACAAAATAAAGAATTTGATTACTCTCAAAGACTTTCAAGCACGAGATTTTAATAGATCACTCGATCATAATATTTTAATAAAAAATATTGACGATAGAGTATGATTTTGACTTTAGATAATGATCCCGGAGCATCAATGCTATCCAACAGTGCAAGGCAGACTTGTGAGGCATATATGATTTTTATTTTTTATTTTTTTTAGCTGATAGAAATTCCTTTTGGAAATCATGTTAAGTGTGTGGCTGAAAATATAAAAAAAGAACAACATATCGCTCAATAATAAACTAAACAAGATGATGATGTCTGCAAAGGATTCCGATGGATTCGAGTCCCTAGAATGACACATTTATTATCCATTTTGATTCTAACACACTAGAAGTTACTTCTTGAAGAGCATATTTATGAGAAAGTAACAAAGTAATAGTTTCAAAGAAGGGAATTGTTTTCAACAGTATCTCCACATATTGTACCCTGTGATCTCCATTTTCAACACAACACGCATTATTATGGAAAATTTTGGTTGATCGGGTATTGATCTATCATTTAGTTATTCCAACATAGCAAATATAATATAATATTGATGATAATAAAAATAAAAGAAAGAAATATACAAAAGGGAAATTGACAGGTGATATCGACTCCTAATCAATAGTCATTCTCCATGATAATTCAACTCCCAGTCCCTGTCCCATCACATATTTTGAACCACAAAAAACAAAATATCCACAAAACATAATCAAAATGCTTACCTTCCATGCTCGATGCATATGTGGCTACATTAAAATCTTCAAAACCGATCCATTCTCCATGAAATGGTTCATTCTGAGACTTAATTTCTTTACTGCAAGCACAATATTCAATAAGTTTCCATAGCCAAAGAAACTGATTTTATGGAGCCTGGATCCCACACCCTTAATTAAATTGACCAATATCCCTTTGTCAGTTGAAAGACGTGTTTAGGAATTAAATCATTGTGCAACAACAATACGGTAATGTATTTTGGGGAGTGTGACAGAGAGACAACCTGCCCATCATTTCCATGTGGTTCCTTCTTTGTTGAGTGCAAAGAGGTGGCATAATGTATGGGAAAGAGTAACAGTAAACCAGAATATCACCATCAAATCACAAGGACACACGTTAGCAAATTATGAAGACATGCATGAAAATTGGATTGGTGGAAGGGATGACGAAACAGGTACAATGATTTTCAAAATGCAACTGCATAGAAAAAATGCCTATCGGGGTAATTAATTATTATTAGTGTTTGTATAAACTATATAAATAGTTTAGTGTATAGTTTTTTTTAAGTTTATATATATTAAAATAATTATAATATTAATTATTAGTAGTAAATAATAATATTATTATTATATTTTATTTGAAAAAATGATGGAAATTTTTCTTGAGGGTTGAATGGGAAGGTTATGTAAATGTTTAAGAAAACAACATTGAGTCCAACATGTGAAAAGAAATGAGCACGTGGTGGGTGATGGTGAAGGGATGTGTGCAGAGAGAGGCCTAGAGAGAGCGAGGGAAGCACATCAGGAGAGTGCTGCAATGGGGAGTGGTCGGAGCAAGTGACTATGTAAGGAAAATGCGGGTTGGATGGTGGAGGAAAGACCGTGTATGAGGTCAGGAGGAGAGGAGTGATGTGGGTGGAAGGAGTGAGTGTAACAACGGGGGATGGAGTAGGCGTAGGTTGGGCAGAAGGATGGATGGAAGGAGAGGTGGGAAGATTCGAGGGGATGAGCCGTGGGAATGCGTAAGTTGGAGAGGTGGAGTAAAAGAAGAATGGGAAGGGATAAGAACTGGGAGTGGAGCAGCGAGAGAGAATATGGGAAGGCTTGATCCGAGTGGTGTAGTGGATGGTAGGCAAAGTGGAGAGAGCAGCATGTGGAGGGATGGATGCATACTGTAATGGTGCATAGATTGTGGGTGTACAGGCAGTGTGAATTAAGTGAAGAGAGATGGAATGGAGCGTTGGAAGGTGAAATGAACTTGGGAATGCAAGAGGGAGGAAGGAAGCCTTGGTGAGGGTGTGGGAGTAGCGTGGAAGGGAAAATGGTGTGAACGAGGTGGACTTGAGGTGCACTGAGAGAATCAAGAGGTGGAGTGTTTGATGAGAATGAGGGGGTAGGAAATGGGATGCAATGAGTTGAGAGTGTGTAAGGGAATAAGAGGCCGAGAGCAATGAGTGCAAGCGTCAGTGTGAGTGAGAGCCTGAAGCTCTGATGCCACTTGTAAGGTTAAAACCTTACATGTTGGATATTAAAACTTAAAATTGTTAAATACAAATAAAATTTATACATTTAAAAAAAACATATATCTCTAAAATGTATTTATTTAAACATTATTAATAAAATATATAACTATATGACCAATATAGTAAATAAACAAAACAAAACAAGACAATATCAAGAAGCTGGGCTTTCAACACTTCAATCAGCTATACTCTGACATTGGTGAGGTGGATTCTCTCTCCTGAGCGGATCTAATCTTAGAAATCCAAACCAGCATCACTGAAGAAGAGAACAGGGAGATGGAAAATCCAATATCAAAAAATGAGATTATAGAAGCAATCTGGACCCTTCATCCAGACAAATCCCAAGGTCCTGATGGGTTTACAATAAACTTTTATTGAACTTCCTGGGACATCATCAAAGTTTAAAGAGAAAGCGAAAGAGAAACGAAACCATCATAAAGAAAAATAGAAACAAATATATATATATGGTCAAATAGAAACAAATTTATACTATTTTTTTTTTTTGCCAAAATGTGCTTTTTCTAAGTAGGGTTAATGGAAGCATTGTGTTAAATTGTGCTTTTTCCAAGTGATGTCAATCGAAACATTTTGGAATCTCTATTTATTTATTGAAATATAGATTATATATTTTGTTTTAATTTATTGAAATTTAGATTATACATTTTGTTAGTCAAATTGTGTTTTTCCGAAGTGCAAAGGGAATCATTTTGGAATCTCTCTGTATAAATGGTGTCCACTAATCTTCTTGTCTGGATTTTTCCTTTCAAATATCAACTAACACCCATAATTGTTACTCTAGTTCCAGTTCCGGTGATTAATATGTCAACATCCCCTCTGTGGTTTCCACTCTGTAAACACTAGCATGATGGTCAAGAAATGGTCTCTAGAGATTTTTTTTGAACTTTTACACTAGTGCACAAGGTGACCTTTAAATGATCACAAATATTCAAGTCCAATAAGTTCTCAATCGTTTTCCTTCATAATTAATTTGAAGGATCTCCAACTCGCTTCTTCTCTAAGGTCATTCCAATATGACCATTCCTTCATTGTAAATTCTCCAATTTCGCATCCAAGCGATCTTCACAATAAACAAATGCAGCTGCTACACATCATTTCATCTCAAAATTAGCTCCTCTGTAAGATTTATTCATGACAGTCGATAAGGTATAAGGATGATTTTAACATCTGCACGTGGATGCTTCGGCTTGACAATTGACAAGTATAAGTATCTTTCTTTGACACTTGACTTACATCTTAGTTTGCACCTTCACAGTTGGTCGCTGCTCTATATGACAGATGATAAGTAGCACATAAGAATTTAGTAGGATGTTCCTTGGGCGTTGTGAGCGTTTATCCATCTCAAATTCTTTTCTCGTCTCCTTTCACTAGAATTAAGCTATTAAACTTTGTTGGTTTAATGCTTATATAACACTTGGGAGAACTATTATAGTTGTGCTAAGCTCCATTTCCCATGGGATCTCTTTTAGTGCCATCAAGAATACGTTTACCTAGCATACTTTTCACTGTTGGTCTTTGAATGCATGATGCATTTTGTTTACATCATGGGAATTATCCCACATGCTTGGAGTTTTAAACAGAGGTATATGTGCATTGAACCAACACGTTGAGCATACCACATTTATTGGACTTTCCGCTTGGCATTTAGTGTGAGTGCTTTGAAACATGGAGGTAGGACTCTTGAGCTCGAATTATGGCTTGGAGGTATGGGCTTGGAGATCAACGCCCAAATGAAGTTTACAAAAATGAAAAAACTAAAGATGAAGATTATGGATTTAAAATAAAGCTTGGGTTTGACATATAGAGTGGCATTTTTTATTCGACTTGTGGAGGAATAACCAAATGATGAAGGATGATGTCCAAACCATATATTTTTTGGTTTGACATACCTTTGTTTGACTCATAAACGAAACCTTACCCAATTTAATTTTTACCAAACATTTCAAAGAGAAAATAATAAAATAAATGATGACCGCTGCAAATTAAAATGTAGTAATAAAAACCCTTTTATTTTGTACTAATATCGTGACATATGAATTAGACCTTCAATTTAGACTTTTGAGTTTTGGTTGGGTAAAATATTGCCAGTCACTTGTTTTTATATTAAATATTAAATTATAATAATAATCTTTAAAAATAATTTATATTTAAAATGAAATAATCTATTCTTTAATTTAAGTGAGATTAGGTAAAACTCAAAAAGGAAACTTTTGAAAATTCAAATGGAGAGGGGAAAAATAAGTGAGACTTTGGATTTTAAAAAAAATACATAATGAGACTTGCTAGTCTAAGATTTTGTAGTGACAACATTTGCAAAACTTTGAGCAAAGATTTGACGCTTTCAAAATTTTTAGCGAAATTGACACAAACCTGACGAAAGGTCAACAAAATTGATGGAATTACTTTGGATTTGATGGGAAGATGACCAAATCCTACACATACATCGAGGCCAATGCAACATTAGAATGTAGGATTTCAATATTAAAGTAGCAGGTCCATTACAAGTATACAACTTTTTGCTTCCAGAATTTCCCATGGTGAACACTTTTGGAAAATCCATCGATTTTGTTGGTTTACGCTGAAAATTTTGATAAGGCAGAATTTGGTACCGACATCTAGCTATGGTTGGGGATGGAGTCCTCCCTGTGAGACTACAAGAACCTACAAACCAAGTTCCTTTCTTGTCCATCTGGGAAACCTCTCTCCCTGCAACTCATTTTTCTCATATGAAGAAAAACACTCTTCAATATGAAATCAACCACATAATACAAACCAATCTTTCCTGCAATTGAACACTGAAAAACATTCTCCACTATGTTTTGTTTCCCTTTCATTCTTGCAAACTGTATCCCTTTTCATGCATGGAGATCACTTCTGCTGCTTATTGAAAACTGGAAATACTGACACACTGAAAAACATACTGCAACAAACTTAAATTGGAGCTAAATGCTTGCATGGAAATATTATTTATATACAACACCTAATCTAACCAGCTCAAGTATTTAATCAAGTAATATCAAATTTCCATTGTAAGCATGCCAACAATTGTATCATACACTAAATTTCCTCCATGCCATTAATTGGAAAAAATAAAATTCTAGACAATGGAAAATCATTATAAATGGAAGTTCATATAAATCATGGAAAACTATATATTTTTATTGTTCAAAAGAAATAATTTATTTTGTGTATTTTCATCTCCCACTCCTCCATGGTTGCTCATTTCAACTTCTCGTTCAAGACTGGAAACTAAGGGCTCAATGATATCTACAATCTATTGGTAATAGTTTGGTGAGAAAGAAAACATGCGCAAACGCTCCTCCTATGACTTGGATTCAAAAATATCATATGTTGGATTACTACTAAGGAGCTCCATTCGTGCTGCCATGAACCTTTCCTTGTCATTGTGAAGATAATTATCTTGGATAGATTGATCTTTAATAGTTTTTGGAACATCAATTGCATCATAACCAAAACTACTAGAAACATTTGGATCAATGAAAAATGCATCCACAATTTTTCCATAATGGGGAATTTCTTCATGTTGATCATCATAAAAATATTTAAAAGTGCTACTATGCCAAGAAGAAATATGGAACCTTTTTTGAACCAACAAACTTTCATATTCTTTTACAAGTTCCTCTCGAAGCTTCTGTTAAAAACAATTAAATAAATCTTGTCCATCAGAAGTGTTATAAGAATTCAAATAAGAAGACATAGCTGAAGGAAAGACCTCATTACATTCATATTCAGATATCATAAGGCTATTAATTTCTTTAAACCTTGAAGAAGAAGAAAAAGTCTGCCATAAAATCTGTCATCTTATTTCATGAAGAAACTAGATCAACAACTAAACTTGCCGTTCATGTTTTAAGGAATAAAAAAACGAGATTATAAGTAGATTCTTCCTTCATGGAGTCACCCAATTTAAAATTGAAATCCAAACTATGTAACCACTCCTTGTTCTTCGTCAAAGAATGGATCTATTCATTATTGTATAGCCTAGGGAAGTATGCCTTTTTTCCTTCTCTCCCTGGCAACGGTGCCAGAAGATGTTTGCACTGGAGTTTTCTCAAGGACTGCTACAAGAGATTGTTCAACACATCTTAAAATAGGATTTGATTGTTTAATTGAGGTAGTGGATGAAGTAGGGAGAACAATAAAGGAAATTGGGAAAGGTCATTGGGCATGGATTCCCTTTGTAGACATTATATAAATCAAAGGCGATCAAGGTTAATATTAGATAGAAGTAATGGGAATAATGAAAGATTAAAGAAAAGGAAACCAAAATGAACATACATACATATCTAATAGATCATGTGTAAATATTCATGGGATGGAACATTAAATAAACTGAAGTACCTTCTACAAATTAATGGATGAACACTTGAAAGAAACATAGAAAATGGGAAATTGCAACAAATAATTTGTTGCTCAAGAATCTATAACCTATGATAAATTATTGAAACTCGTCAATTTACGTTCATTCAAGTAAGAAGATATATAATGACGATCAAAGATACTTACAATCTAATATCAAGCTCTAAGAAATATTTAATTAAAGGGAATTACATAGACATATGCCCACAAGTTTACACTGATGCATACAAGTCTTTCTTCCCCTCAACTCTCTCTGAGGCCTTTAACTAAACCCTCATTACAATAAAAATGCCAAACTTTATAGAAATTAATAAAGCAGAAAAATCAAAAGTTGAATCTAGAATTAGTTTCTAGATATCTAGAATTGCTAGAATAAAATTCCTTCAAATCTAGAATTATTCTTTGACTACTGATATAATCATAAAAAATTGAGTTCAATTACCCCATATGGTCTTCAAAATGTTGACTCTTCCTTCTTTGGATATTGGTATGCGATCTACAGTTGCCATAAAATATGGAATGAAACTCCTTAACACTGCCAAGTTTTGAGCAAAATACTTTTCCTACTAATCCTCTGACTAGAAAGGTGGATCACTTTTCCTTGAAATCTCATACTCATTTATCCTCAGTTTAGATCTAAAAATATGGGATTTTAACTTATCCTTGTTGCTGATTGGTCTTCTTTTTTTTTTATCATTTTCTACCTATGCATTGACTAAGATATTTGTGAAACAACTAGAACTATATAACTCCACATAATAATATAAACAACCATCACATCTGAACTCGAAATTGAATTTGATTTTTGGAACAAAAAAGAGGATGGTCAGTTCATTTTTTCTTCTCTTTGTTGTAGGAAACATAATAGATTGTCTCCAAGCTTGTCTTCATAAGATGAATTTTTAAATGAAGGGGCTTCGAAATTCTGTGCTTTTGGCCATTCTTCAAACCTTCTTTACAACATTTAATATAAGTTAGTTTGAAGTCAAAATAGAATGTGTTCTTGCATAGATTTTGAATATCCTATTGAAATTTCAACCATCAATCCTTTTTAGAATGGCAATTTCTATACAATCTCAACAACTTCGTCAGTAGAAATCCTTATGACTTCATCAAGTATGTCTTCATCCAAATTATATGGGACAAAACCTGAACTAATTTCTTGGATTTTGAGAGGGTCTAGCGTTCCACTAGACACTATGTTATTCTTGGTTAGATCCAAGACAATAATATTCTTATCTGGATTTGTCCTTTCAAATATCGACTAGCACCGATTATTGTCACTCCAGTTCCTATTCCAGCAATCAATATGTCAACATCCCCTTTGTGGTTTCCACTATGTAAACACTAGCATGATGGTCAAAAAAATCTTTCTAGACAAAAAATTTAAACTTTTACACTAGTGCATAAGGTGACCTTCAAATGATCACCAATATCTAAGTCCAGTAACTTCTCAGTCGTTTTCCTCCATAATCAAGTTGCATGATCTCCAACTCGCATCTTCTTTGAGGCCATTCCAATATGACCATTAATTCATTGTATGTAAGGTTAAAACCTTACATGTTGGATATATATTATTTATAAATATATATATTTGATAACTTGAATGATGTCTTTATAAAGATAGTGAGACATGTTAAATATGGAGGTTAGAGTAGTAGACACGTGTATTTAATAAATAGACATACCATATCCTAACTAATAATTAATAGTTAATTAACCTATTGGTGACTAGATAATAATTGATATTATTAACAACTGTAATAATCGTTTAGGTTTATTAAAAGTCATATGGCCTTGAAAATATTCGACCACGAATCTTGTAGGAAGAGTGTTGAACTTAAAATTCTTAAATGCTTGATTACTCACAACTTCAATAGAGGTGTTGTGCTTGATGAAGTTTTCTTTAAGGGCATAGGTGTGATTGATGTTGACAAGGGAACTCTTGCCACGAATAATGGTACCATGGTTTAACAATTATTGAAATAGTTGGTCACATTTCCATTCAAATATATTCATGCATATAATTCTATAGATAAAACCATAATGACTATATGAAGTATTTTTCTGAGTTTACAATCTGATATCTTCATGATGAACTTGTATCGACATGTTGAACCCTGGTATTTTTGCATGCTTGGGTATGGCACTAATTAATATATGAGATACATATTATTTAGTGTTGATCGATGAATTTTAAAACATGGTTGGATATTCAGTTACATTTTCTATGATCTTCTTATACGTAGTGGCAACTACTGACAACTTACTTAATTAAATCTGATTGGTTAAGGATTCTTCACTTGCAGTTTCATCGAATACTTTAAAGGATGAAACACCTTGTAATGGATTTATTTCATCCATTGCTGTTTGATTAAAAATATTCAAATTATTTATTTTCTTATCTTTATCTGGTGACCTTTTCACCCATTGTTTCTTTCAGGGTTGATTTTAAGAACCCCCCTAGATTTATATGTATAAAAAATGGGTGAATCTCTTCGATATATAGGAAAATTTGAAGGTGATTTTAAGAACAATATAATATGTATATATAAACAAATTGGTGAATCTTTCATTTTATTATATAATGTTGTAAAATCTTCACGAATCTTTCACTAAGTTATAAGATATTGTAAAATCTTGGAGAATATTTAACTTCGTTATAAAAAATTGTAAAAACTGGCGAATCTTTCACTGATTTATAAAATATTGTATAAATAGAGGAACAACAACATTAGTCAAATAACATGAATCCCATAATCAACAATAAAACATGTGTTATGTAGACTCACGAGTCACAACTTGAAGGTGTCAGTGAAACACAATCGCACTAACTAGATTCAGGGAAAGTGGGGACTCCACTTGTTATCTCCCCCCTTAATGGTCCAGCGGACATGTGGGGACCTGAATATTGACAAACCGATAAACTGATAGAATCAAGCATTATGCTCGATCTCGGCGTCCACTAGCCAATTGTGGTCGTGGAGGCTAATACAATTATGCATTGTAATTATGCCAATTGATTATTGCTTTAGATTAATGTTGGCCTCGTGCCAATAGGAATCCTAACATCAATGCATAGGAACCTAGTGCATAGACCATTTTTCTCTTCGCTTAGCTATGTAGAGCTCATTTATTTTTTTAAATAACGATAAGTATTAACAAACAAAATATACAATCAACATAAAATAATAAAAAAAGGGAAGACAATTAATTCATGCAACTAAAAGGTAAGAAAAACATCTTTTCTCAAACCCTGAATCAATGGAAATCAACTAAAACCAATCTTGATTCAAGCTACAACAAAGTATTAAATCAAGCATCAAATGCGAACTAGAAGCATTCAAGGGACTAACACAATATTTAACCAAAATACACACAAACTTAAAAATCGACAAAATGCTTCAAACAAAAGCAATAAACAAACCATACAAATTTGTCAAGATATCTCTGCTAAACTTCAACATGGTTTCATGTACTTGAATGAGCCCATTCTTGCTTAGCGAAAGTCTTGTTAAATTAGTTGTTTATCCTTTAATGTTAGGACACTATCTATGTGAAGAGACAGCACCTAGGCCTAACTTTCTCAAATTCCAACGTCATTTCCTATCACATACAAGAAAGAGACAACGTAAGAGATAAATATCAAACCATCAATCTTAAAATAAGATGCATGAAAGTAAGCCTTGTAAGGGTTGGATTTCTTGAGGGAACCTTGGAGCAGTGAAGGGGAATGCCTTCCTTGTGTTGTGTGGGGTAGTGGAAGAGAGCCCCATGTCTAGGATGACTGAACGAGATTCCTGTAATTGAAAAATTGTTAGTATATTGGCTAAGCGAGAGATTAAATGGGTTTTGCGTTGAGGGAGAGAGAATCATGTAGGGGTTTCCTTTTCCTTGCTAGCCTCATATCCCAACTTGGGGATGGTATCAACAACTAATACCTATGGTTGGGTGGAAAATTTCTCTTACAAAGCCAATTGCTTAGATCTTATTTGTTAAAAGATAAGTATTCTCTTTGTCTATGAATGTAAATGGTTTATTTTGCTTCTAGTGATAAATATGCCTTTTCATGCATGATGTGTTAGTTTAGATAAGATGTTAAGTAACAAGTGTCATATTCAATAGCACTTCTATAATTATCAAATTCAATAGTGAATATGATAAATATGCTTGTTCATGTACTTGCACATCCATCTGTTAGTTTATAATGGCCCTCTAGGCGAAAAAGCATGAAATTCATGTTTACCTTCTCCTATAGTGGGAAATTGGAATAATGGATGAGGACGCTACAAATATGAGCTCATTACTTTTGATTATTTTCTAGTTAGCTCACATTTTTATATCACTTGAATTCCATATACGAGTATGCCTAAATGTTTTGCATTCCATTTCTATTAACTCTAGAATTTAAAAGGAATATATGTCTAGTCCTAGAGTAAAGGGCGATTACATATTCTCGTTGTACTGTTTGAGAGAATATTGAGTCTCCACCATTTTTTTATGGAGAAAGATATTATCTGGCTAATTTCTTGAAATTGACCTCTCTTAAAATTATAAGTCATATATACTGGTTTGATATTGGAAAACTAAGATGAAAAGTGTTCATTCTCCATGTCTTTCAAACCTTCAGTTTATGTTTACTATGAACATTGCAGAAAAAAAGAAAATTATTATATCTTTATGGGAAAGTAGAGAGCACCCTAACTTTGAGTTAGAAGTCATGGTTTTCTTAATTGTTTTACATGTATTTATTCGTAAGGATTCAAATGAAGATCGATTGAAAAATCTATTGTTAGGTCGTGGTTCTTCAAGGTTTGGAATCTAAACACTCTTCAAAAGAGCAGTTTGGGATGGTTCTAATATTTTGGCATGGAATTAAATTGAATCTAGATTAGAATGGAATATTGAAGAAAATTGAAATGATGAATGGCCAACTGAGGGTACATTATTCATAGTCAATTTTGGAGGAGAAAAGACCTAAACTAGATTGGGGACACTTCCATTGCTGTCAATAGAACCTAGACAAGATATATACCACAAAATATGAAGGTTGGAAGTGAAATTCATATTTTTTTTATAAAGGAAGGGTTTTTTGTTGTATAACAGCTACCTAGGCTGAATTTTTTGTTTAGTTTATGTAAATGGACTTTATAATGTTGATGTAATGGGTTTTTCAATGTTGATGAAATGGTTGATTCTGATAGCTATTAGAACTATTTCTCAAAATAGATACTATCTTTTGTGTCTGTCTCGAGATATCTAATAATGCCATACCTATTTATTGGTGTTCAGCAGTTACGGTCTTATTTTAGTAATGTTAATAGCCATTGCTATATAAATATGTACTAGTGAAGTCAAATATAAATATCAAATATTTTGATTGTTATTTGAGGGTCAGTAGATTATTTATAACTATCTCATCTCCTCACTTTTGTGTTTATTTCCCTTTTCAAAGGGAAAAAACATAAAGCATCCAAACATATTAGCTCTCAATATTGGGTGGGATCTTAGGCATCCATTTTAGAGGTCTGTCTCAAATGATGAAGAGCAATTGTTTTCATCCTGAAAGGGAGACATGAAATCTCATCTAATGTATCGTATATTACATGTATGGGCTATGGAAAATTGGAAATGGACATTTGATCCATATAATAAGAATCAAAATATAAAATTAGAGTTCCATTTACTCTCCCATTCTTAGCATATATGGTTTTCCTCATCTATGAGCAAGGAGTTCAAAATTTGACTAAACATGCCATCCATACTCTAATCTTAATATTCAAAAGGAAAACTTGTTATTTTAAAATCAAGGAGAGAGGAACAATTGACCCTTCCAACAACATGGAGTACAAAGGCCCAAATGACAGCTATAGGTATGCCAACAACATAGTATGCCCTAATATTTACATAGGCACCCAACGTTTCCCATCCACATCCTACTATATATGTCAATCTATACAATTCAAGACCATTTCTAGATCTGCGAAAATCTATGAGAAAGGTTATCAACCTCATATAACGGCTTGGATGGCATCCATAACTGTTGAGGTTGCAAGCAGTGGTAGCATGCTTGAAATGTAGTCAACTACCTCTCCTTCATTGCTATAAACATAGCCCCAGACATTTTGAATGGAGAATAAAGTATATCCTATCATGAGGACTTCTATTGCTGCCATACAAACCCCAAAACACATCAATAACTATGCATCTAGTGCGCGTCCAGCTCCTAGTTCATTGGAAACTCGTGTACTGCAATGTAAAAAGTTAGGATGAAAAATATGAATAGAAATCAATACCAACAATTTAATATCCTTGGAGAATTTTTTGTTGGAAATATTTTTGAATCAGTTACAACAACCTTACATCAACACCCAGGCCAAAGGGAATTATATATGCAAGTGAAATCGTGTTAAGGCTGCAATGAACCAAAAGGAAGCTCAGAGCAAAAAAAATTAACTATTCGAAGTGGAAAAGTAGATGTCATTCTTAGCTTTATGAATAGTAAAATTTTCAAATATGACATAATTACCAGATGGAAAGAATTGTCATCTCAAGTTTAGGATTAGGCAATAAACCAGAGAGGAGAACAAACATTTCAAAAGACTAGTACTTTCATAAGATGGACGACAGAGATGTTGAGGCCTTTATTGGGGATGTTTGTGATTGTATTGTAATGTTTTTTATCATAAGAAAGACAAAACAAGAGCACTTGCATCATGTGAACATTCAAAAGTTTGGAAGAAGAGTAGCTGCAAGTCAATTTGAAGAATTATTTCATGCAAAAACTTGTGTACTTGGGATTTGAAGTAATCAAAGACTTGAATGACTATGATGAATATTTTGGAGAGGTATGGAAGGTTTGAAAGGATATTATTGATTAGTAGGACAACCCATTTGGACTACTTCTTGGAAGATGTGTTTTTTTCAAGGGAAAACAATTCTGCATTCCCAAATTATCTAAGAGAAATAGTTTGATTAAAGAGTAGCATGGTCCAGGATTGAGTTGACACTTTGGTTAGAAAAAAAACTCAAGGTGTTGTTGGAGGAAAGATATTAATATGACTGGCCTAAGACTAATTTGAAGTTGGATTCTATCAAATATGTTAAGGTATGCAGAATATGTAAGTTATCAAAGGGAAGAAGTCAAGCTACTATTTTATACACTCTTTTTCTTGTCTCGAAGGAACCGTGGGGGTATTTTTCCATGTATTTGATTTCAGGTTTACTTTACACTCCAAGATGTAATGATTTCAAGTTTACTTTATACTCAAAGATGTAATGATTTCATAATTTTAGTGATTGATAGATTCTCTAAAATGGGTCATTTCATGCCATGCATAAATACTAATGATGCATCTAAAGTTGTTGTTGTTTTTTAAGGAAATTATGAGATTGCATGGATTTCCACATGCAATCACATCATATAGAGACTCCAAGTTTCTAAAACAATTTTTGGCAAACTCTTTGGAGAGTAATGGGAACAAAGTTGCAATACAGTGTATCATTCCCAGACTAATGGGTAAACTGAGTTGTGGATAAGAGTTTGGGAAATTTATTAATATGTCTTGCATGGAACAGTCTTGGACAATGGGATTTGATATTTCCACAAGTTGAGTTTGGATTCAATAACTCAACCTCGAACAAAACGCGAAGAAAAAGCTTAAAGAGAAAGTAAAAAAAGCTTAAAGAGAAAACTTATAATGACAAAATGATAGCTTCCAAACCACAAGATCATCCATTCAATCTTTCTAGTTGTTAACCTTAGTTTCCCCATGCTAGTTTCCTCTAACCCTACCCTTGCACGTGCACAACTGGTTGATATTTCTTCTTTAACCACTCAATGAGATCTCACTCACTTTGTGTGTAAACTCTTTTCACCAAGATTTCCTTTAATAACATTACAATATGCAAATACCTCAGGCCAATTCCATGGGATACCGAATACCATGGGCGCTCTAGACCATTTACATAAATTAATTACAAAAATACATTCACATTAATACTTCACTTTAATAAATTGGATCTCCTATGTCTGAGAGTCATTAAATGACACCTTCCACCTGCCATATACTGTCAATGTGGAAGTACCTATTTGATGCTACAGAAATCAACACAAGAACCCTATATCTCATACCTGTCTACACTCATGGTGCCGAAATTAGGTTCTCAAAAGACTGATTTTGGAAAAACTCATTTCCCTAGTTTTCTCTATGTTGGTACCTAGAATGTTATCAAAATATATACAACCAATGAAGAGATTAACCCTGGAATGTGCTTCGCCACTGAGCCCGTTCGTACCCTCTTGTCACAAACCCAGTTTTTTGTCACAAATAATTTACAAAATTTATTTACTGAAAAAACATTGAGATCCTAACTAATTATGCGGCAAGAAAACACATGAAATCATAGTCACATTTGACATATATTTACCCTGGAAATCCCCAACTGGAAAAAGACCAACAAAAGGTTGATTTTATTACCTATAAAATACTAGGCTCTCTTCTTGGGATAATGGCCCATTGAGGAAAACTTATAATGACAAAATTCTAGCTTTCAAACCACAAGATCATCCATTCGATCTTTCTAGTTTCCCCATGCTAGTTTTTTCTGACCCTACCCTTGCACCTGCACACTTGGTTGAAAGTTATTCTCTAACCACTCAATGATATCTCACTCACTTTTTGTGTAACCTCTTCTCACCTAGATTTCCTTTAATAACATTACAATATGCAAATACCTCAAGGTCCAATTCCATGGGATACCAAATACCGTGGGCGCTCTATATCATTTACATAAAGTAATTACAAAAGTACATTCACTTTAATAGTTCACTTCCATAAATTGGATCTCCTATGTCTGAGAGTCATTAAATGACACCTTCCACCTATCATAGAATTTCCATGTGGAAGTACCTATCTAATGCTGCAAAAATCAACACAAAAACCGTATAGCTCGTACCTATCTACCCTCATGGTGCCGAAGTCAGGTTCTCAAATGACCGATTTTGAAAAACTCATTGCACTAGTTTCCTCTGTGTTGATACCTAAAATGTTATCAATCCATTTCATGGGTTTAATCCTATAAAAATCATAATTGCAAGCGTACTTTACACCATAGTGTCGAGATATTTCCATAATTCCATTAAAAGGCTGACTATATAACTGATAGATATCATGTTTCATTAGAGATGAGAGTGAACGCAAAGGTTTATAAATTAATCAATAGGGGCAAGGTGACAATCCTTTTAGTAGGGGGATGGACATGTGACATTGGTCTAGTCCTCTCCTTGGGACCTACCACATGTCGTCATATTTTCCTTCTATCTAAAGACCACCCAATCTGGGGTACTAGTTTGGTATGGTTGGTAGAAATAATGAAGTAACATTTTTTTGAATGAAAATTAGTCAGAAAAATGGTCGAAATATTGTCTACAATCAGTTGAGATAATATCATTTGGGTAATGCTTGGAAATATCTTGTCTCACCCTTAAACACTTACAAGAGTGATATTATTGGTACCTTCTCAACATCAATTAAGACACAAAAAAAGGGCAACATTTCACAAACAAGATTTGAACTTGAGTGAGGTGGATAAACAACTTTTCATTTTAATCACATAAGCTAAGATGCAATTAACATGATTACAAAGAAAGTTATTTTATATTGGGCCAAATTAATATCATACAAACATATGCTTTACTACCGTGGAAAATATTAATATGAAAATTGAAAGTATGAGAGACTCTCATAATGTTCTCTAAATCTTAATTAAAATATGAAATAAAAAATTATCATACAATGTTTACTCTAAAATAAACCATTTTACTAATTAAATATTCATTAATTAAAATACCTAATTTTCTTCATAAATGACCTAAATATGTTACATTTTAATACTTTCTAGAATCACAACACCATAATCTTATCTCAAAAGATTTAAGTAATTGTAATATGGAATGGAGATCTTATTTTATAGGCTACCTCTATATTACCTCTATATTACATTAAGCCTTGTTACCATGATCAATCTTAAAATATTTTTGTAATTTTGCAAATTGTATTGTTATAGAATCAAAGTTCTGACTTCAATACTCAATATTACAAATCCTATATCAATAAATAATAAAAATATATACATTAGAATTGTATTTAAAATATTAAATATATTTTTTATATCTTCTTTTATTAACATGATTTTTATAAACATAATAATTGCTTTTCTATCTTTTTGTTTTAGCCAATGGATACCATTTTTATAAAAAGATTCTAAAATGTTTCCTTTTACACTTGAGGAAAAACAATTTGACAATTCCTATTTTAACAAAAGTATATCATCTAAATTTCAAAGATTCTGTTGGATACCATTTTTATAGAAAGATTCTACAATGTTTCCTTTTACACTTGGGAAAAAAACAATTTGAAAATTTGTATTTTAACAAAAACATATTATCTAAATTTCAATAAATTAAAACAAATTATATAATCTATATTTCAATAAATAAAAATTCCCAAATTTGTTTTTATTTTGTGTTTTGTTGTTTACTTTTTAAGGTTTTTATGTTGCTTTCTCATTAAACTTTTCTTACTTTTTAAAGCTTTTCTAGTTTTCTTTTTTAAACTTTATATTGTTTCTTATGCTTTATGTTATTTGCTTTTTTAAGCTTTTTATGCAGCTCGAGAGAACCAGCGATGGCAGGCGGGCAATTTCAATCTTCTTTTCAAACGACCATTCGCAGCATGCTTTGCTTGGGCGCAACTTCTCCACCAAGGGCATCAAGCAATTCCGCATTGTCGCTTCTCCACATTCTGCAATTTCTGGCATTTCGGCTTTCATTCTGCATTCTGTTATTTCTGGCATTTCCGCATTCTGCAATTTCTGCAATTTCTGGCATTTCCGCAACTTGTCCTCTTTCCATGGCCATGGAAATTTTGATTGGCCGTCTTTTCATTGCGTTTACATTGATGTTTAGGGTTTTATTTCGTTTCGTGCTTTCTACAGGGATCGGATCTAAGGTGTATGTGATGTGGAGTATGTAATGTTTTTATTGTTTCGTTTTATAGATATTAACATCTAAATTCTTTGAAATGTGTAGGTGGGTCTATATTGATCAGTTACAATCATGGCACATATTTGTTGGGCAGGTTGCAGCAATGTCCAAAGCTGGACGATCATCAATCATTATATGAACTCCCCAGAGAAACATGCAAAATGCACGCCTAGGATAAGGGTATCTAATCTCACCATTGGCTTATTTCTTTCAATTTCATGTATTCATTCATTTGCAAACCTGATATACTAAGCCCTGACCTAGCCTGGCCCTTTCTAAATTCATTTACAGATTTCTGGCATTCCCGCTTCTGTTATACTAAGCCCTGACCTAGCCTGGAATTTGAGGCATTTCCGCTTCTGCAATTTCTTGTATTTTCGTAACCTCTCCTCTTTCCATGGCCATGGAAATTTGGATTGGCGGTCTTTTCATTTCGTTTACATTGATGTTTATGGTTTTCTTTTGTTTAGTGCTTTCTTGATGGATCGGATCAAGGTGTATGGGATGTGGAGTATGCAATGGTTTTATTGTTTCTTTTGATGCCCCATATTCCCATCATAGATAGAAACATATGCATTTATTGAACAGCAACAGCAAAGTCTGCTCTGCTCTGTCATATGAGAAAAGATTTGATTCTCTGTTCTTCTCCGCCATATGTAAATGCTGTCGAGTAATGATTATGGTTTATATTGATGCTTATGGTTTTCTTTAGTTTCGTGCTTTCTAGATGGATCAGATCAATAGTTTTATTGTTTCGTTTCATGCCCCATGTTCCATTCGAGATAGAAACCTATGCATTCATTCAGTAGCAGCAACACTCTCTGCTCTGCTCTGCCATATGAGAGAACATCTGATTGCTCTGCTCTGCCCTGCCATATGTAAATGCTATCAAGTAATGCAATATTTTTAATTCATTTCTTTTAAGATTGTCTTCAAAGAATGCAATATGTTAATTCATTGCCAGTTGGAGAATGCAATATTTTCTGTTTATGGGTATAGGTCTATATGTTAATCATTTTTTTCTTGAAGAGCATAGGGATTAATATATTTCTCTATTAGTACTTTTACATTAAAGCAATTCGTGTATTTTTTTTTCTTGAGTATGTCATAAGGTTGTATATTTTTTTAATTTTTTGTAAAACATGGCAGAGGAGTGTAGGCCAAAAGCTTGTATTTTTTTAATTATTTGTAAAGTATTCCCCAAAAAAAATTGTATATTTTCTATTGGTTTACATTAAGCCAATTCTTGTATTTTTTTTCTTCAGTATGTCAAAAGGTTGGATATTTTTTTAATTTTTTGTAAAACATGTCACAAGAGTGTAGGCCGGAAGCTTGTATTTTTTTTTAATTATTTGTAAAGTATTCCCAAAAAAAATTATATATCTTTTATTGGTTTGTAAAGTATGTTAATAGTTTTAATTGTTTTTGGGTATTAATTAGTTTAGAGATTGTAATAATAATTTGATTTTTTAGTCCTAGAGGGAGGGGAAGAGAGGAGGGAGGGAGGAAGGGAGGGGAGAGGGGAGAGGGAGGAGGAGGAGGAAGAAGAGGTAGAGTGGAGGATAGAGGGAGGAGGAAAGGAGGGGGTATGTGAGGAGGGGGAGAAGGGAGGGGGTGTGGGAGGGGCAAGGAGGGGAGGAGGAAATGAGTTGGGAATGGAGGAGGGGGAGGAGGAGGAGGAGAAGGGGAGGGAGGATGGAGAGAGGAGGAGCGGGAGAGAGAGGGAGGTGGGAAGAGGGGGAGAAAGGAGAAGGAGGAGGTAGAGGGAAGGTGGAGAGGAGAAGGGAGGGAGGGAGTAGGAATATGAGGAGCGGGGGATGGAGGAGGGAGAAAGGAGAAGAGAGGGCGGGGCAGAGAGGAGAAGGAGGTAGAGGTAGGGTGGAGAGGAGAGAGAAGAGTAGGAGGAGGAGTGGGGTAGGGAGAGGGAAGGAGGAGGAAGGGAAAGGGGTGGAGGAAGAGGAGGCGGCAGAGGCAGGGTGGAGAGGAGAGGGAGGAGAAGGGGGAGGGGGGCGGCGGGGAGGAGAGACGGGGGGAGGAGGGAGAGAGGAGGAGGAGGAGGCAGGGTCAAATTGGAAGAGAGAGGAAGGAGGAGGAAGAGGCAAATTGGAGGAGAGAGGGGGGAGGGGGAGGATGGGCGAAGTAGGGAGAGGGGAGGAGAGAGAGAGGAGGAGGAGGAGGCAGGGTCAAATTGGAAGAGAGAGGAAGGAGGAGGAAGAGGCAAATTGGAGGAGAGAGGGGGGAGGGGGAGGATGGGCGAAGTAGGGAGAGGGGAGGAGAGAGAGAGGAGGAGGAGGAAGGGAGAGGGGTGGAGGAAGAGGAGGGAGAGGGATGGAGGAAGAGGAAGGAGAGAGGTGGAGGAGGGAGAGAGAAGGAGGAGATAGAGGGAGGAGAAGGGAGGGAGTAAAAGGAGGAGGAGTGGGGTAGGGAAGAGGAGGAGGAGGTATTGGGAGGGTGGAGAAGAGAGAGCAGAAGGACTGGCTGGAGGAGGGAGAGAGGGAGGAAGGAGGAGGAGGTGGAACGAGGGTGGAGGTGAGATGGAGGAGGGAGAGAGTGGGAGGAGGATGAGGAGGAAGACTCAAGGAGAGAGGAAGGAGGGGGAGGAGGAGGAGGAAAGGAGGAGGGCTCGGAGGAGGAGGAGAGGGAGGGCAAGGAGAAGGAGGATGGAGGGAGGAGGTGTATGGGAGAGAGAAGGAAGAGGCAAAGGGAGGAGAAGGAGGAGGAGCGGGGTAGGGAAGAGGAGGAGGAGGTATTAGGAGGGTGGAGGAGAGAGGAGAGAGGGAGGAGGAAATGAGTTGGGAATGGAGGATGGGGAGGAGGAGGAGGAGAAGGGGAGGGAGGATGGAGAGAGGAGGAGGGGGAGAGAGAGGGAGGTGGGAAGAGGGTGAGAAAGGAGAAGGAGGAGGTAGAGGAAGGGTGGAGAGGAGAAGGGAGGGAGGGAGTAGGAGGATGAGGAATGGGGGATGGAGGATGGAGAGAGGAGAAGGAGGACGCAAAGGTAGAGGCA
>LPNX010476310.1:110502-148666 GCA_001517045.1 Pseudotsuga menziesii | reverse complement strand
AGGAAAGGAGGGGGGTTGGGATGAGGAGGACAGGGAGGATGAGGAGAAGGAGGATGGAGGGAGGAGGTGTATGGGTGAGAGAAGGAGGAGGAAGAGGGAGGAGAAGGAGGAGGAGTGGGGTAGGGAAGAGGAGGAGGAGGTATTGGGAGGGTGGAAGTGAGAGGGAAAAAGAACTAGTTGGAGGAGGGAGAGAGGAAGGAGGAAGAGGAGGGATGAGGGACACAGTGGAGGAGGGAGAGAGTAGGAGGAGGAGGAGGAGGCAGAATGGAGGAGGGAAGAAGGAGGGGGAGGAGTAGGAGGAAAGGAGGTGGGCTGGGAGGAGGAGGAGAGGGAGGGTGAGGAGAAGGAGGATGGAGGGAGGAGGTGTATGGGAGAGAGAAGGAGGAGGAAGAGGGAGGAGAAGGGAGGGATTAGGAGGAGGCGGACCAAGGTAGGGAATAGGAGCAGGAGGTATTGGGAGGGTGGAGGAGAGAGGGAAGAAGGACTAGCTGGAGGAGGGAGAGAGGGAGGAGGGAGGAGGAGGAGGTGGAACGAGGGTGGAGAAGAGAGGGAGGAGGGACAAGGCGAAGGAGAGAGGGATGAGGGACAAGGTGGAGGAGGGAGAGAGTAGGAGGAGGAAGAGGAGGAATACTAGAGGAGAGAGGAAGGAGGGGGAGGAGGAGGAGGAGGAGGAGGAGAGGGAGGGCGAGGAGAAGGAGGATGGAGGAAGGAGGTGTACGAGGAGGAGGAGAAGGAAGGGGGTCAAGGAGAGAGGTGGGGGTGTACGAGCAGGAGGGAGGTGTGTCTTTAGGAGGAGGAGAGAGGAGGTGGAGGGAGGCGGTGTAAAATCATAAAATGAAGAGGTTGTTTTAGCAATTGCACTTATGAAGTTGTTTACATGAAAATATTGAACCACAATTTAAGTGTTACCGTTTAGAAATGATTCAAATGATGTTACGAGAGACAAAACTTGTATGTTGTAATACCATATATGTTTTATTGGGTCAAACTATGTCCATAAAAAATAGGAGGTTTTTTGATTTGGTCAAACTATACTAGTGTCATATTAGGAAGTTTTTGTTTGAATTTGTTTGTTTATAACATGGATATATATAAGTCCTAGTGAATTAAACTTATCCACTGCTTAACCAATTTCCATTGATATTATTACCTATGATATTGATGGATGGCCATCATTTATTTACAATGATTTTTCACAATGCTTGTACTATGGGAGCATATCCATTACTTAACCAATGACAATTGGTATGAAATTTTGGTATATGAAACAAGCTTTCTTCTTGGTATGGAATTATATATTTAAAATCAACTTTGATTCAACCAATATTCTATTCATTCATAAATACACGGCATATCATAGGACAACATGTTTCCAATTCTTTGATTAACCAATGTTATGTTCATTTGTAAACACGATATAGAATTGTATGTTTCAAACTAGTATTTTGTTTATTTTTACTTAACTAAAGGTAGTTTGAAAAAGTCGTAAATTAATTTTTAAAATCGATATTCTTAGTAGCTTGAAATCAATTCAAGTACCCATTCGTTCAAATATTTTTCAATGACAATTAAAGATCTAAAATTTTGACAAGCCCACAAAATGTAAACTAATAACAATATAATTACATATAAATCAACTAAAGTTTAATTCATAATTTAAACAATTCATCATTTCATCTTTTGGAACAAGAGATATTAAGCTCACCTTAGTGGTCACCTTCACCCAAGTTTGACTGAGATTCTTTAAGATATTAAGCTTCTCTCATATTCTCTTCACTATTTTCTTTATATTGTTGTTGAACACAAATCAATACATTAATTCAATTGCTTTCTCATTGCTTGGCGTGATTTTTACAAAACAAATCCCTTTAGTGGCAAGTTCCCATCGATGACTTGAATAGGAAAAGGGGGTACACGAGCTGATGAAACAACCTTGGTTGATGTTTGCATTGGGATCTTAAGAACATTTACTAAACCGTTAACATTAATTTGTTCTTCTTCACTTATTTTTCTTTTCGATCATCTCTTCAATATTTTTGGTTGCTTCTTCTTGCACCTTATTTGACTTGTCCTTTTCTTCTTGCACTTTTTTTCTTTGTTCTTTAGCACTTTTCAATGAATCCTACACTTGTACCTTCGTCATAGGTTCCTTATTTCCATTTTAACTTGAAGGATGTGGTTGTACTATATTCTCCTCTGCTCAACTTACATGACACTTGTGACAGTTTTCTTGGGCTTTCAATATACCTATTGTTCTGCATTGCTTTCATGAGTATAAGACAATAATTTTTAATACTTGGAAATGCATATATACTACTACTTTAGGATCTTGTCTCTTAAATAATTTTTTTCCAAAATGAATATTTTTGAGAGATGGAACCTCCTTCTCCATCTCTCTAGAAAAATCTATCACATAGCTACCAACAATTAGAGGCAAAGGGGGCCACATTGATTTCTTATTATTTTCCAGAATGGATCCCACTCTATTTACACAACCTTGATATGCAATCTCCAATAACACTACCTTTTCAATAACATAGAGTGGAAAGATGTTTCCATTCCCATTATTTGCTACAATACAGATGTAATCTTGGTTCTACTAGTTTTGACAACTTCCACTGCCACTTCATGTTTAGGAATGAATTTGCAGCACACATAGTATCTAATAGATGAGAGGATATATACAATTAATATGGAGGTACTTAAATTGGATTATGCATTGTAATGATTGTTTGCTCCAAACTAGATGATAAAATGGCTCTCCAATTGAAAATGTGACCAATTCGGACTATTGTGTTCATTGTTGAGAGGGTGTAGCCTTCCATTCGAAACTATGTTATTATTGGTTAGCTCCATGCCAATAATATTATTGTCTGGATTTTATCTTTAAAATATCAACTAACACCCACAATTGTTACTCCAGTTCCTGTTCTGGTGATCAATATGTCAACATCCCCTCTGTGGTTTCCACTCTGTAAACACTAGCATGATGGTCAAGAAAAGGCTTCTAGAGGTTTTTTTTGAACTTTTACACTAGTGCATAAGGTGGCCTTCAAATGATCACCAATATTCAATTCCAGTAAGTTCTTAATTGTTTTCCTTCATAATCAATTTGTTGGATCTCTAACTCGCTTCTTCTCTAAGGTCATTCCAATATGACCATTCCTTCATTGTAAATTCTCCAATTTAGCATCCAAGCTATCTTCATAATAAACAAATGTAGCTTCTACTCATCACTTCATCTCAAAATTATTTCCTTTGTAAGATTTATTCATGACAATCGATAAGGTATAAGGATGCTTTTAATATCTACACTTGGACACTTGGGATTGACAGTTGACAAGTCTAAGTATCTTCCTTTGACACTTGAATTACATCTTAGTTTTCATCTTCATAGTTGGTCGGTGCTCTATATGACATACGACAAGTAGCACATTAGAATTTAGTAGGCTCTTCCTTGGGAATTGTGAGCGTTTATCCATCATAAATGATTTTTGTGTCTCCTTTCACTAGAATTAAGCTATAAAACTTTGTTGGTTTAGTGCTTATATAACACTTGGGAGAATTGTTATATTTGCACTAAGTTCAATGGCCCATGGGATCTCCTTTAGTTCCGTCAATAAGACTTTTACCCAACATACTTGTCACCCTTGGTCTTTGGATGCATGATGCATTTTGTTTACATCATGGGAATTATCCCACATGCATGGAGTTTTAAACATAGGTATATGTGCAGTGAACCAATACGTTGAGCTTACCACATTCATTGGACTTCCCCCTTGGCATTTAGTGTGATTTCTTTGAAAAATGGAGGTAGGACTCTTGGGCTTGGATTTCACTTGGAGCTATGGGTTTGGAGATCAACGCCCAAATGAATTTTTACAAAAATGAGAAAACTAAAGAAGAAGATTATTGATTTAAAATAAAGCTTGGGACATATATAGTGGCATTTTTTATTTGACTTGTGGAGAAATAACCAAACAATGAAGGATGATGTCCAAACCATATATTTTTGGTTTGACATACCTTTGTTTGACTCATAAATGAAACCTAGCCCAATTTAGTTTTTACCAAACATTTCAAAGAGAAAATAATAAAATAAATGATGGCAGATGAAAATTAAAAAAGTAGTAATAAAAACCCTTTTATTTTGTACTAATATCGTGACATATGAATTAGACCTTCAATTTAGACATTGGAGTTTGGGTTGGGTAAAATATCACCACTCACTTGTTTTTATATTAAATATAAAATCATAATAATAATCTTTCAAAAGATTTCATATTTAAAATAAAATAATCTATTCTTTAATTTAAGTGAGATTAGGTAAAACTTAAAAATACATCTTTTGAAACTTCAAATGGAGAAGGGATATATAAGTGAGACTTTGAATTTTAAAAAACAAAGACATAATGAGACTTACCAGGCTAAGATTTGGTAGTGGCAGGATTTGCCAAACTTTGAGCAAAGATTTGAGGCTTGGAAAAATTTAGCGGAATTTTCACAAACCTGATGAAAGGTCAACAAAATTAATGAAATTACTTTGTATTTGATGGGAATATGAGCAATTCTTCGACAAAAATCAAATCTAGTGCAACATTAGAATGTAGGATTTCAAGATTCAAGTAGCAAGTGCATTACAAGCATTCAACTTTTTGCTACTGGAATTTCCCATGGTGAACGCCTTTTTCAAAATCCATCGATTTTGTTGACTAATGCATAAAATTTTGATGAGGAAGATTCTAGCACCAACATCTAGCTATGACTAGGGATGGAGTCCTCCCTGTGGGGCTACAAGAACCTGCGAACCAAGTTCCTTTCTTGTCCATCTGTGCAGCCTCTCTCCTTGAAAGTCATTTTGCTCATATGAAGAAAAACAGTCTTCGAGATGAAACCAAACACATAATACAAACAAACCTTTCCTACAACTAAAAACTGAAAAATAGTAGTACCATTCTCCACTATGTTTTGTTTCCATTTCATTCTTGCAATTTGTACCCCTCTTCATGCATGGAGATCACTTTTTCTCCTTATTGAAAACTGGAAATACTGACACTGAAAAATATACTGCAACAAACTTAAATTGGAGCTAAATGCTTGCATGGAAAACTTATTTATATACAACACCTAATATAACTTATTTATATACAACACCTAATCTAACCATGCCAACAAGTGTCTCATACACTAAATTTCCTCCATGCCATTAATCAGAAAAAATAAAATTCTATATAATGGAAAATCATTATAAATGGAAGTTCATAGAAATCATGGACAGCTATCTCTTTTTGTTGCTAAAAAGAAATAATCTATTTTGTGTATTTTCATCTCCCACTATTCCATGGTTTTCCCATTTCAACTTCTCATTCAATACTGGAAACTAAGGGCTCAATGATACGTACAATCTATTGGTCATATTTTCGTGAGAAATAAAACATACTCAAACGCTCCTTCTATGACTTGGATAATTAATTGTTCCTTGCCATTGTCAAGATAATTATCATGGATTGGTTGATATTTAATAGTGTTTGGAACATTAATTTCATCATAACCAAAACTTCTAGAAACATATGGAATGTATCCACAATTTTTCCATAATGGAGAATTTCTTCGTGCTGATGATCATAAAAATCTTTAAAAGTGCTCCTATTCCAGGAAGAAATTTGGAACCCTTTTTGAACCAACAACTTTCATATTCTTTTATAGGTTCCTCTAGAAGCTTTTGTTATAAACAACTAAATATATCTTATCCATAAAAAATGTTATAATAATTCAAATAAGAAAACATAACTTAAGGAAAGATCTCATCCCATTCATCTTCAGATATAATACATGATAATTTCTTTAAACCTTGAAGAAAAATAGAGTCTGGCACAAACTATGTCATCTTATTTGATAAAGAAACTAGATCAACAACTAAACTTTCCATTCATATTTAGATAAATAAAAGAAGCGAGATTGTGAGTAGATTCTCCCTTTGCAAAGTCACCCAATGAAAAATCGCAGTCCAAGCTATGTAACCAATCCTTGTTCACCATGAAACAATTATCGATGGATTTTAAAACATGGTTGGATATTCAGTTACATTTGTTATGATCTTCTTATATGTAGTGTCAACTACTAAGAACTTACTTAATTCAATCTGATTGGTTAAGGATTCTTCACTTCCAGTTTCGTCGCATACTTTAAAGGATGAAGCACCTTCTAATGTATTTATTTCATCCATTGGTGTTTGATTAAAATTATTCACATGATTTTTATTCTTATCTTAACTGATGACCTTGTTTCCCATTGTTCGTTGGGAACCATTTTATCTCGAACATTCTGAGTTGCAAGGATGATGCAACCTTCAACCTCAAAATGTAAGGATGATGCAACCTTCAACATCATTGAATTCTCTTTCCTAAAACAAGCGAGTGATGGATTCATTTAGTATTCTCAATAAACCACATGACAAAAGTGAAATTTTCCAACTTAGGAGGCACTCAAACTCTCGGGACTCATGACACACTGCTGACTGAGTTGACACATTTCATTATATAAGACTTTTGTCTGAAATCGAACCGCAATGCAAGGAAATGGGAAATTCAGTCATATTATGACAGAGAATGTGCAGGTGTCTATCAAGACACCTATGATGCCGTCATGTATTTGATGATAGGAAGAATGTGTGTCCTTTGTCCAACCTGTGTAATCCTGTATAGACATTTCCTTGATCGACTAGGAGCTTCAAATGCTATTGAAAACCTGGGAGGACCTGCTAACAACTCTGTAAAACAAACTAAAGAGACGTGATACTACCAAATAGAACCATGCTGTCATGACCTGAATATTGATTGACACCAAGAAAGTTCTCAATGTCAACAATTTGGTATCCTAACCATTAAGCTCAATGTTGAAATTTTACAATTGTTTCTTGTTCTGTTGGTTCAGCACACTATTCACCCTACATCTTTTCATTTACTCGAAAACAAGTTTACTTAAAAAACCTATTTATATGATGGGTGAGTGAGAAAAGAAAGCCCTAAACATCAATATAAATGAAATAAAATCCTAAACATCGATATAAACGAAATGAAAAGACGACCAATCAAAATTTCCATGGCCATGGAAAGAGGAGACGTTGCGGGAATGCTAGAAATTGCAGAAGTGGAAATGCCAGTAATTGCCAAAAACGGAAATGCCAATGGAGAATTCTAGAAGCAGAGATGGCAGAAACAAAAATGCGGAAATGCTTGACGCTCTTGCTGCAAATGGTTGTTTTAAAAAAAATTGTGAATAGCATGCTGCGAATGGTTGTTTTAAAAGAAGATTGTGATTGCCCTATGGAGTCCCAATTCAATCCTCAAAGACATGAAAATATTAAAGAGAAAGAAACATAAACTAATTCAATTTAAATTCTATAAAATATTAAAAAATGAAACAACATAAAGACAAATAGAAACAAATTTATACTATTTTTTGTCAAATTGTGCTTTTTCTATGTAGTGTTAATGGAAACATTGTGTCAAATTATGCTTTTCCCAGGTGGCGTCAATGGAAACATTTTGTAATATCTATTTATTGAAATATAGATTATATATTTTGTTTTAATTTATCTAAATTTGGATTATACATTTTTTTAAAATACAACTTTTTTCTAAGTGTAAAAAGAAATATTCTAGAATCTCTTTACATAAAGTAATTCAATTTAAAGTGTACAAAAACTTAAAAAGAAAACAACATAAAGCAACTCCTGGGCAATAAATGGAAATGAACTTATAAAAATATATAATATATATTTGTCAAAATACATCATAATGGAGAGGGGAAAAATAAGTGAGACTTTCAATTTTGAAAAATAAATACATAATGAGACTTATCACGCTAATATTTGGTAGTGACAAGATTTGACAAACTTTGAGCAAAGATTTGAGGCTTGGAAAAAATTTAGCGAAATTGACACAAACCTAATGAAAGGTCAACAAAATTGATGGAATTACTTTGGATTTGATGAGAAGATGACCAAACCCTAGACAATTATCAAAGCCAATGCAACATTAGAATCTAGGATGTCAAGATTCAAGTAGCAGGTCCATTACAAGTATACAACTTTTGCTTCCAGAATTTCACATGGTGAACACTTTTGGAAAATCTATCGATTTTGTTGCTTTATACTGAAAATTTTGATGAGGCAAAATATGGTAACAACATCTAGCTACAGCTAGGGATGGAGTCCTCCCTGCGAGGCTACAAGAACCTACAAACCAAGTGCGTTTCTTGTCCATTTGTGCAACCTCTCTCCATGCAACTCATTTTGACCATATGAGGAATGTTGGCAATCAATTTATATGGAAGAAAGGACTACTCTTAGCTACACGAGATTTGGTTTCCCTTGGCACATTAAGTGTTGAACAAGGGGGGATGCATCTAACTAGGAAGAAATGAAATATTGTCAATCAATTTGAACATGTATGCCAAGAAATGTTCGGAGAACCCAAATTCAAAATCCCTTGAATCTCACATGGAAGCATTTTTATTGGATGCGTTCTGCGCCATAAGTTCCTTCACATATATGGGTGAAATCTATAATCCTTCTGTTCCACCTCTCTTGATTCACTATCATGAGTTGTGAAGATATAAGTATTCAGAGCATTATGAATATATCCATGTGGTTTTCTTAGCTCCTCTTTGTGAGCTTGTCTTTGAGAAGCTTTGCTCGATATTCTTTGAGAAAGCCATGGATGTGCTAAAACTAATCAAAGACTAGTAACTAAAACATGTTCAAAATTAGATCTTGTATATGGGAAAACTTCAGCTCCTCATATCTTGCCTAAGCACATTATGGATATATTAGTTCTAATGGAGGTAGCTTATCATATGGCCAATTTTGGAGATAATTACAAGTTAAAAGAGTACATCACTATTACGGTGTATACTATAAAGTCTTTTTTGTCAATATTGGTAGAAGACAACAAAATTGACTTCCACAAATTAAATTCTAGTGCTTGTCAACACTACAATCTATTGAAAAGGGATTTCGACCATTTCAAGCAACAAGGCCTAACTTGGCCATGCTTCCATCAATGCTATCTAGAAGAAGAATTTTAAAAGAGAGGCCTTGATTTTAGTTCTACCTAAATATGAAAGCATGAGGCCATATATAGAGAGTCAATTAAAAAATCTAAGATCTATCCTAGAAGTATTGGGGACATATGATCTGAGATAGTCATCTACAAGGGTAGTCGAGGTGCAAGTACATCAAAGAAAAAACTTGTAGTTCATAGAAGGCAATAATATGGAAGTGTATGGCAGGAAATATGAAAAAAATGAGTACTAAAGCTATCACCATAGTAACAAAGAAAAATGATGCATTTGGTCTCTAGACATAGTATCCAAAAACTATAGAAGAGCCTAGACAAAACAAATAAGTGGATAGGGGGGTCGCAATAAGACTTCACCAACGTTTAGGGAGGGTGAACATATAAAAATTTGTGTCACTAGTAGAATGCATCCATCATAGATTTATGTTCATAGATATATGGATGTAATCAGGAATATTTTGATAATATTGTAATTAATTTAAATTTAAGAAATCTTAATTAGCATTTAAGAAAATTGAAATGTGGTCAATGCAAACATAATTTAATAATAATTTCATGATATAATACATGGACAATACGCAATTTTTGGTTTTAACCGTAATTAATTATATAAATTCAAATTTTGAGTTAATATAAATAAAGTTATTAAAAAATGATATCAATTAATTAATGTTATTTATTTTATTTTTATTTTTTTTAGACAAAAATGGTTATATTATATAAGGGGTGGTATAACCACAGAAACATGGTTCAGCTTACAAAACACCTTTATGGAAGTGGCAATGCACGTCAACCAACCTTAGTTATCCTTAAACATGCCCTTATGGAAGCGGCAAAGAAGGTCCAAAACTCCCTTACAAGTGGAATGAGCTAACATAGTAAATAACTAAAGCTAACATAAGTTCAGGATATCAGTACACTAACAGAATCCATGAAAACCTTTTAGAACTAACAGTAAATAGTAAACTGACATGAATACATACATGTTTTACTTCAAAAAGGAACATACCGAAAATCATCCAACCACCTGTAGGAGACAAAACAGAGCAAAATACACAGGCTATGCGGAGTCCCCATAGGGATGCGACGACAAACCTAATTTCCTTGCGCATTCCAATTTGGCCACCCTCAGCTCGAGCTTATCAACCTTCACCTCCAAATTTGCTAAAAATTTGATAATTGTAGATTCATACTTTTTGATAGTGTGTTTGAATTCCTTTCTTAGGAACGCCAGGTTCCTTCCACATTTTCTAGCCTTCTGCCTCCTTCAGAATCAATTACGTTCACCATGCCTTTGAGCTTCTCCATTTCCTCTCTAACATCATAATCAACCAGAGCTGGCATGGATGATCCCAACGATTTGGAGGAAGCCATAACTACTACCACACTTTTGATCTCATTTGGTGCAACCACTCGCAGCTGCTTCCCACAACTTTCTCTAAAAACAATCTCAGTTTACATGTAAAACCGCCATACCACAGTTCCTCTTCCCTTCATCTTCCTAGAGTTTATATCCCTGCTCCTTACACATGAAAGAACTAGACCACCAGGGATAATCATACAGTTCATTAAATCACTCATCAACTTTCCCAACTCACAGCAGATCGACGAGGCGGCTTACCTCCTGTTCGTGTGCACGATTTGCACCCTTGTACCTGCATTTAAATGCTCCTTGCTCTACTATGATCTCCCATGCAATGGCACATGAACACCATGCATCTGAACCTGTCTTGAGCTCCCAAACAATGAAACATGTCCTTCTCATGTGTCATTCTCATGACAACATCACTTTACTTCAGCCCTGGTCCTATGGAAGAGGGCACAACTCATGGGACTTGTTGATCTAGAGGGATCCAGGGCTTAGCATGGAGCCTAAGTTTGTCGCTAAGTCCACCTCCTTGTTTTTTATTCTAAGCACATGAAAGAAATCAACTTTGTGGAAAGAGCGCACTAAGGACTGGATCTTGGTTAAAAGTTGTTTGAGGTGCAGATGATTTGGAAGAGTTCCTTCGACAATTTCTTGGATAACTATCCTTGAATCTCCCAGCACTGTGAGCCTTGTAATTCCCTTCTTCTTGGCAATCACAAGTCCTTGCCAAAGGGCTAAGGCTTCGGCTATGTTGTTTGTTTCTATGCTAAGCCCCCAAGAGAAGGTAGTTTCAATTATGTCGTTTGAGGTGAAGAAAACCCTGCCCCCTGCAGCGCCAGATTAAATAATGTTATTTATTACTTAATGTTACTAAACTAAATTTATTTATTTTTTGTACTGGGGGAATCGGTAATTGAGTGGCTCTGGTACTTGCGTGACATGGGGTCCATTCCCGTCGGCTGCCACTATAACCCCAGGTGCGTCCACACAGCCCGCAAGATTGGGGCATGGATAATTCAGGGTGAGATTTGAACTTGAGACCTCCTTTACAACATTCCTTCATTTACATGGCACTTGCTAGTTAGTCTACACCCCTGTGGGCCACTAAATTAAATTAATTATGTAATGTTATTAAATTTATATAGTACTAATTTTATTAAATTTAAATTTAATATGATTAATTATGATATATAAAATCATAATTCCCATTAATTTTGAACTTATTTAAGTTGAAATTAATTTAAATTTAATACACACAAATTATTAAATTTAAATATTATTTACATAATTTAATTTAATTTAAAGAATGATTAAATTATGTATTTGCATATATTAAATTAAAAAACAAATCAAATAAAATTTGAAAAAGAACATTATGAATAAATAATATACCATAATACCCATTTCATATTATTTTTATTAAAATATATTTGTGATATAATTTGGAATTTGAAATCCGTGACAAAACTTTGTGATATAAAATTATTTGGGAAAGTCGTTATTGTTAATCCCTGAAATCTACTCGAAGTAGCATTAGTCACAATATTTGAATATAATATGGCGAGGGGTGTTGATTTCCCGATGTACCAAAACCTCCCTTTTTCTTTGGAAGCAATACTGTAATTGGGTGGTTGGGCACATTTCTTGCCAACCACCCAATTTTCAATGGTGAGCAATCCATGACTATGCTAATATTTGCAGTTGTTTGTGACTTCCACCACCATGAAATCTGTTCACACCATACATGAATCTAATCCCAGGTCATTTACAGAACATGATGCTTGTTCGTTTGGCCCTGAAAGTCGAACTGCAATCAAACGCCACAAAATGCATATTCGAACACAGTACATTAGGCGTTGTTCGACCTAATATTCGAACACAGTAGAATATATGTTGACCTAATAAAAAAATATATATATATCCTAGTACTTTGTTTCATAGCTGAAGAGAAACAAAAATAACTAAAACTCGAATATGAATTTCATTGATCTAATTCTTACCCTTGTGGAGTTGATAAGTTAACAACGGAGCAGTGAATTGTATTTGTGGGATTACAATTGAAGCTGAAGATGACTGTGTTTTTTCAAATTGAAGCTAAAGTTGAAGCTGACAGTGTTTTGGTAATCCATGGTCTTGTAGATGTTGTTGCACCCACAAATATTATTGATATATTTACCGTATAGATCCATATTAATAGTAAACCTGAATGTTTTTTATTAGGAATAATAGATGAAAGGTTAAGAGTGATCAAAATTGATCGAAAGACCAGGAAACTTGTACTGTGAGTCCACGAAAAATATCTTCCTCGAGATTATGTGCATTGATTGAACATAAAATCAATTCTTTCGCTTGTCAAACGGGTTTTTTTAGGTGAAACAGGAAGCTCAACTTATTGTGTTTCAATTGAAGAGTTCATGTTTTCATAATAACATCAATGCATCAACCTAGAGGAGAGATCCTCTTCGTGTTGTGATATACATTGCCTGACCTTTCACGCATGAAACAAACACAAAGAGAATCAAGTGAAGCACCTATGATCGAGCCAGATGAAACCTCAAATAACATGACACTACATAACAGAGCGTTGATAGAGCAACATCAAGTAAAAATTATCCATGTACAAATCTTTTGCACCTATTTTAAAGAAAACAACAAGAAGATATTATGTTATTATATTATAAATATTTGATATCCAAATCCAAAATATTCCAAATCAAATAGTGGAAAGTACAATAATTTCCCACAAAAGTAGATTCATAGCATTGCTTAATAAAAGAATAGATAAGCTTCTCAACACAAAATAGATAAATTGATTACCGAGCAAGACTTATTCGCACACGATTTTCACAAAATAGAGAATTTGATTACTCTCAAATAATTTTTAGCATGAGATTTTACTAAAATAGATCATTGGATCATAATATTTTAATAAAAAATATTGACAGTAGAGTATGAATGTTTAAGCAGATAATAGAGAGTGCAACGTGTGAACACAAGGGAGCACGTGGTGGGTGACGGTGAAGGAATTTGTGCATAGAGAGGCCGAGAGAGAGCAGGGGAAGCACACATGGAGAGAAAAAATGGGGAGTGGTGGGAGTAGGAAACTATGTGGGGAAATGCGTGTTGGATGGTGGAGGAAAGATCATGTAGGAGGTCGGGAGGAGAGGATTGATGTGGGTGGAAGGAGTGAGTGTAGCAACAGGGGATGGAGGAGGCTCAGGTTGGGCAGAAGGATGGATGGAAGGAGAGGTGGGATGATCTTAGGGGATGAGCCAAGGGAATGTGCAAGTTGGACAGGTGGAGGAAAATAACAATGGGAAGGGATGAGGATTGGAAGCGGAGCAATGAGCGAGAAGGTGGTAAGGCTTGAGTAGAGCAGTGTAGTGGATGGCAGGGAGAGAGGAGTGAGCAGCATGTGGAGGGATGGATGCATACTGTAATGGTGCATAGGTTGTGGGTGTACGTGCAGTGTGAAGTAAGTGAAGAGAGACAGAATGGGGTATTAGAAGGTGGAATAAACTTGGGAATGCAAGAGGGAGGAACACAAGCTTGGTGAGGGTGTGGGAGCAACGTTGAAAGGAAAATGGTGCGCACGAGGTGGAGTTGAGGTGCAGTGAGAGAATCGGGAGATGGATTGTTTGATGAGAATGACGGGGTAGGAAATGGGATGCAATGATTGGAGGGCGTGTAAGAGAATAAGAGGCAGAGAGGAATGAGTGCAAGCTTCACTATGAACGAAAGCTTGAAGCTCTCATACTACTTGTAAGAGTAAAACCTTACATGTTAGATATTAAAACTTAAAACTTCAAAATGTTAAATACTAATACAATTTATACATTTTCTTTAAAAAAAAATATAATATGTACATTTAAAAATGTATATCTCTATAATTTATATATTTAAACATTATTAATAAAATATATAACTATATTACCAATATGGTAAATAAACAAAACAAAATTGGAATAAATAGAGACGTATGAAATATACATTTTCTTTTGAAAAAATATAATATATACATTTAAAAAATTATATATCTCTAATATTTATATATTTAAACATTACTAATAAAACATATAACTATATTACCAATATAGCCAATAAAAAAAATTGGAATGGATATAGATGTATGACATATGAAGTTGTATTTTTATCTTTATGTTTGTAAGATTAAAAACTCAAATTATTATTGCAGTCTTTAAAATAATTAATAACCCAAAATAAAACTTTTTACATACTTTACAAACCATTAAAAAAATATACAATTTATTTTTTGGCATACTTTACAAACAATTTAAAAAAAATATACTATATAAAAAAAATATACAACCTTTGACATCCTCGAAAATAATAATAATAAATCTACTAAAAAATCATTAACATATATAACTATAGCCATGAACATAAAATATTTCATTCTCCAACTAACTTCCATTTCCATTAATGTAAGAAACACTTATCTTTGACATCCTTTGGTATCAAAATTCCAGTATCACTATTCATGAAACCTAGATTTTACTTAAACAAACATTCATGAAACTAAGTTTTCACTGAAACAAACATTCATGAAACTAAGTTTTCATTGAAACAAACATCTCCTATTCTTATTGAATAAATTTTTTAAAATTGAAAATATCAAGTTCTGTGGCATCCTTGTATATAAAACTCCATATAACAATTGGTGAAATTGAGATTTTACTGAAACAAACATCTCTTATTAAACAATGAATCTCAAACAACATATATAAATTTGTTTATGGCTGTGGCTGTGTCAGTGGCCATGCTAGGTAGGTACTCTCAGAGTTTATTTCTTGTTGCCGGATAAAATATATGTATAATACAAAAATAATAGATTACAAGTTGTCTATATTAACCTAGACTAACCAACATAGCCTGCAGCAACCTAATGAAAATATAGCAATATACTAGCTAAACCTGTTCAATATGTCTTGTACTAGTCCAATAACTATATAATTAGAATTTCCTTCAGATTCATATGTTGATTATGAAGCTGGATTAATGAGAGTCCCAAATACAAAGTTCAAACAACATATACAACTTATCAAAAAAATGCTTACATACCACTTCTTACTCCATTTCATTCAAGATTTTGATCAAGGTAACGAATTTATCCTGAGAAAGTTCACTTGCCAAATTCCTTTTGAGATTAAGGTGCCTGTTCTTGCGAATTCCAGTTGTTTTGTTTCGTGAGCTACTAATCATGGTTCATGTTTGGCAACTTGACATTTTCAAGATTACCAAACTTTGACATTCTCAACAATACAAATAAATCTCCTTGAGATTTAAGCTTCATTACATGGATGGAATCTAAAATCCTGGGAGCTTTTTTGAGGAAGCCTGCTAGAGTTCCATCCATACACCTAGTAATATTCTTTCCCATGGCACTTAACATTTTCCAATTCCACTTTCATCTTCACTTTTAGTTTCTATTAAGAAGCTGAAATACAGTAACGACTTGATCTCTAAATTTCCTTGGGCAGTCTTAACTTGATGAGAGATGATTGAAGTTCATGCACTTAAGGTTATATAACTGATTGTTGATTGCCTACTATTATTTAGGTTAACAACTTGAAATTAATTTTAGTGCACATAGAGACCAGTAAATGCGTTGAGGTCTCAGTTTAACTTTGATGAATCATATGTTAGGGTAAAAATAGATCATTACATTAGATAATTTGAAAAAGTAGATTTTGTAAAAGACGACAATCATGGGCTAGATGTTTATTCTTTTGTCCATGGTGTTGAAGATGAACTAAGGATGGTGAATATCCCTTTCATTTCACCAAATTCTTTGGGTTCTAAGGAGGCTACCAACTGGAACATATCTTGGAAGTTCTGATTTCTTTTCTTCAACTAATGCAATATAGTTTATCTAGAAAATATATTACAATTGTTGGGCTATCGATAGGTTTTGTATTCTATTCTCTAATTGGGCATACTCACAGAAAGAGTCAGTCTTGATAATAATGAGTATCACAACAATCTGATGTTATCAACAGTTGTGCATGTTGAAGAGGCTAAAATCTATGAGAAACAAGTCAATAATGAAATAAAGGTAGTTAGGGAAATGGGCATGGATTGGACACGGATTGGAACTCCAATGACTTTGAGGTTCTTTGTGATGGGAGGTGATTGTGCGAATGGGTGTATTTACAAAAAGTACGATAGAGGATATGGCCTTCTTACTTGTAATGTTTTTGTATGAACAACGACGAATCAAGCATGACAGACATCATACCCGGACAAACATGCTAGGTGAATACACTACTTGGCATCCACTGCTAAGGGGAAAATTATGATTAGTTACCTTTGTGTTTAAGGCTATCATTTGATGTTATATTTAGTTCATAATTCATTACGTTCGTGCTTATCAATTGGTTACAGGTTGAATTTTCACTTTTATTTGAATAACCTTAGAGGATCTAAATGAATGAAAGTTCTTATAAGTAGAACTAGGGTCTTTTCCTTTATGGCTATTGGATAGCCACTGATATTGGATAGCCACTGGTAGTATACGATAATAATAAATATATATAAAATTTATAGACTTCTCCAATTTCTGACTCTAACTCATGGCATGGCTTGGATATTCCTTTAAGTGAGTGTTTTTACTATGTTCAATCAGACAACACCTCATAGAGTCATATACCTTCCAAACATTTAAAACTCTGGAATGTTAAAAAAAAAACATTCCTACAACAAGAAACACACTCTCAGATATTATAGGTAGGTTGATAGATGGGTGTGGCAGTGGCCATAATGGAATGGATAGACACTCTCAGATATTATAGGTAGGTTGATAGATGGGTGTGGAAATATATATAAAATTTATAGACTTCTCCAATTTCTGACTCTGACTCATGGCATGGCTTGGATATTCCTTTATGTGAGTGTTTTTACTATGTTCAATCAGACAACACCTCATAGAGTCATATACCTTCCAAACATTTAAAACTCTAGAATGTTAAAAAAAAAACATTCCTACAACAAGAAACACACTCTCAGATATTATAGGTAGGTTGATAGATGGGTGTGGCAGTGGCCATAATGGAATGGATAGACACTCTCAGATATTATAGGTAGGTTGATAGATGGGTGTGGCAGTGGCCATAATGGAATGTATAGTGGTGTGACTCTGGCCATGGTCGTGCTTAGATATTATTGGTAGGTAGATAAATGGGTGTGGCAGTGGCCATAATGGATAGTGGTGTGGCTATGGCCATAGTCGGTATGTAGGTAGAGGTAGGTAGATAGACTATATTTCTGAAACGTCTAGCCAAGCACTGCAATACAACCCTCTCCTCTATGTCATATAGAATCTACTGAGTGCACAGAATCTACTGAGTGCACATACTCAGGACTCGGATTAGATAGAGGAGCAGGAAAAAAATGTTTTGAAATCTTGTAATAGTTATATGTAATATTTTTATATATGCAAGTGCTGGAAAAAGGAACAAGTTATTAGTTTTGCAGGTCTTATAATGTAATGTTCTGGTGGTCTCTATGATTCACCCAAAAAAAATTAGTAATAATAACTGAATCCTATCATGTCTCATAATACTCATCAACTTAGGTAATATCATCAACTTAAGTAATAGCAACCGCACAGCATAGATGAATATTCAATATTTGACAAAATATCTCAGAATTCCAACACTCATTTCCAAGCATAAGCCTGCACTTTCAGCCATCACAGCATACACTTGCACTTCCAGGAATCACAAGGCATTAAACTTCCCTGCACCATTAGCAAAATATCTTGCACCAGCTCCCAAAAGCAAGTTTACATGATTTGACCAAAATTGGCTAAAACCTGCATATGGCATAGCTGTCATTATTAAAACCTGCAAATCAGGTTTGTTAATTTTAGTTGTCATTTACAGAGAAATTCAACGGACAGCAAAAGGTACTAGAAGACATCAACTCTAAAGCTTGCAGGCTCGTTAATTTTCGTTGTCATCTAGAGAGATGACAGAAAATCAAAGGCCAGCAAAAGGTACATCTTTGGAGGTTATGAAGAGTGCACATCACTGCATGGAAGAAGCCATGGATGAGATTACACTTATATGTATTATGGCTGCAGAGGCGCACCTTTTCATATGGTTTATGTTTTAGAAGGATTAGACTGTTTTCCATGTCAAGTTTAAATTATTAACACAGAGATCAATCCGAAGAGTACTCTCATTTTGATAACCATCGACCCTAACAAAGTTCCAAGGAAATATGGTACTCTGCACCTGCTTCCCACTTACAATATTAAGTCCATATTTCCCCTAAATTCTTGAGTCCTTAGGGCTGGTTAAAGTGTAAATTGGGGATTAACAAAGAATCAGAAAAAGTTGGAACAAAACGCCAAGAAAGCAAGAAGAGCTGTTGTAAACTATGATGCATTAAAAAAAAATGAACCTACACTTGAAACCCAAAGAAAATGTACATTTAATGCGGAGAGCACATATAAGATGGAAAATCTCAAAAAATCCTATCAGAAGTTACAAATTAGGGAAATATCACTCTGTAATAGTGACTGTTAGTCTTAGTGAAACTAGACCCACCTGCACATTTAAAAAATTTAGATCGTCAAAATCTATCAAAAAAGAATCCACATTTCATTCTACTTATTATATTAACTGATGTTTTCCTACCGTAGGAAGACGACCAATCAAAACGGAAATGCCAATGGAGAATGCCAGTAATGGCCAGAAACGAAATGCCAATGCAGAATGCCAATCAAAACGGAAATGCAAACGGAAATGCCAATGGAGAATGCCAGTAATTTCCGGAAACGGAAATGCTTGACGCTCTTGCATGTAGTAGATACAATAAACTGGAGAAGCATGCTGCGAATGGTCGTTTTAAAAGAAATTGTGAAAAGCATGCTGCGAAAGCTTAAAGCATGCAATAGAGAAATTACGAAGCTTAAAGCAAGAAAAGATTAAAGAGAAAGTTTAAAGCATGCAATGGAGAAATTATGATTGAAAAGCATTAGCATGCCATTATGCAATTGTGTACATTTTCTTTGTTCTACTGAGTTCAGGGTTGGAGTTTGAGTTTCTTAAGGTTATTTTTTTACAATTGAAAAGCATGTAATTGTATTGAGAAGTTAAGCTACAATACAATGGAGAAGCATGTTGGCAATGGAGAAATTGTGAAAAGCATGCCAAGAAAAAGCTTAAAGAGAAAGCGAAAAAAGCTTATAGAGAAAGAGAAAGGAAATCATCATAAAGAAAAATAGAAACAAATTTATATTATTTTTTTTTGTCAAAATATGATTTTTCTAAGTAGTGTTAATGGAAACATTGTGTTAAATTGTGCTTTTTCTAAGTGGTTTCAATGGAAACATTTTGGAATATCTATTTATTTATTGAAATATAGATTATATATTTTGTTTTAATTTATCTAAATTAGATTATACATTTTGTTAAAACACAACTCTTTTCTAAGTGTAAAAAGAAACACTGTAGAATCTCTTTACATAAAGTAATTCAATTTAAAGTACACAAAAACTGAAAAAGGAAACAACATAAAGCAACTGGGCAATAAAAATGGAACAAACAAAAAAAATATATATTATATATTTGTCAAAATACATCATAATGGAAGTGCTTTTTCCAGGTGAAGCTAATGGAAATATTTTGGAATCTCTATTTTTTGAAATATAGATTTATTAAAATTTAGATTATACTTTTTGTTAGTCAAATTATGTTTTTCCCAAGGGAAAAAGGAAGCATTGTGGAATCTCTCTATATAAATGGTGTCCAATAATCTTCTTGTCTTGATTTTGCCTTTCAAATATCAACTAAAACCCATAATTGTTACTCTAGTTCCTGTTCCTGTGATTAATATGTCAACATCTCCTGTGTGGTTTCCACTCTACGAAAAAAACCCAAGTGGAAAACCCCAACTGTGATTAATATTTTGACATATATTTACCCTAGAAAACCCCCACTGGAAAAAATACCAACAAAAATTTGATTTTATTAACTATAAAATCCTAGGCTCTCTTCTTGGGATAATGGCCCATTGAGGAAAACTTATAATGACAAAATGATAGCTTTCAAACCACAAGATCATCCATTCAATATTTCTAGTTGCTAACCTTAGTTGCCCCATTCTAGTTTCCTCTAACCCTACCCTTGCACGTACATGGCTGGTGGAAAGTTCTTCTTTAACCACTCAATGAGATCTCACTCACTTCGTGTGTAAACTCTTTTCACCAAGATTTCCTTTAATAAGATTACAATATGCAAATACCTCAGGCCAATTCCATGGGATACCGAATACCATGGGCGCTCTAGACCATTTACATAAAGTAATTACAAAAATACATTCACATTAATACTTCACTTTAATAAATTGGATCTCCTATGTCTGAGATTCATTAAATGACACCTTCCATAGACTGTCAATGTGGAAGTACCTATTTGATGCTACAAAAATCAACACAAAAACCCTATATCTCATACCTATCTACACTCACAGTGCTGAAATTAGGTTCTTAAAAGACTAATTTCGAAAAAACTCATTGCCCTAGTTTCCTCTGTGTTGGTACCTAGAATGTTATCGATCCGTTTAACGGGTTCAATCCTATAAAAAGCATAATTACAAGCTTACTTTACGCCAGAGTGTTGAGATATTTCCATAATTCCATTAAAAGGCTGACTATAGAACTGATAGATATCATGTTTCATTGGAGATGAGAGTGAACGAGGAGGTTTATAAATTGATTAATAGGGGCAAGGTGGAAATCATTTTAGCAAGAGGATGGACATGTGTCGTTGGTCTAGTCCTCTCCTTAGGACCTGCCACACGTCATCATATTTTCCTCTTGTCTAAAGACCACCCAATTTGGGGTACTATTTTGCTATGGTTGGTAGCAATAATGAAGAAAAAAAAATTTGAATGAAAAGTAGTAAGAAAAATGGATGAAATATTGTCTACAATCGGTTGAGATAATATAATTTGGGTAATGGTTGGAAATATCTTATCTCACCCTTAAACACTTACAAGAGTGATATTATTGGTACCTTGCCAACATCAATTAAGGCACAAAAAAGGGAAAACATTTCACAAACAAGATTTGAGCACCCACATTCTTGTAGATGTCATTGCACCCACAAAGATTGTTGAGATATTTACTATACAGATCAAAATTAAGAGCAAGTCTTAATGTTTTTAGTTAGGAATAATAGATGAAATTTTAAGAGTGATCAAAATTGATTGAAAGGCAAGGAAACTTTTACTGTGAGCCCACAACAAGTCTCCGCCTTGAGAGTCTTTGCATTGATTGAACATATAATCAATGCTTTCACTTGTCAAACAGGTTTTTTCAAGTGAAACAAAAAGCTCAACTTATTGTGTTGCAATTGAAGAGTTCATGTTTTCATAATAACATCAATGCAACAACCTAGAGCAGAGATACACTTCATGCTATGATATATGTTTCCCGACCTTTCACGTGTGAAACAAAACACAAAGAGATCCAATTGAAGCAACTATGAATGAGCTAGAGGAAACCTCACATATCATGACACTACATATTAGAGCATTGATAGAGCAACATCAAGTAAAAGTTATCCATGTACAAATATTTTGCACATATTTTTAAAAAAATAACAAGAAGAAGTTATGTTATTATATTATAAATATTTAATAACCAATTCAAAAATATTGCAAATCAAAGAGTGGAAAGTTCAATAATTTCCCACAAAAGTATATTCATGGCATTGCTTAATAAAATAATAGATAAGCTTCTCAACACAAAATAGATAAATTGATTACCCAGAAAGACTTATTAGCACACGATTTTCACAAAATAAGGAATTTGATTACTCTCAAAGACTTTTGAGCACGAGATTTTAATAGATCACTAGATCATAATATTTTAATAAAAAATATTGATGATAGAGAATGATTTTGACTTTAGATAATGATCCCGATGCATCAACGCTATTCAACTGTGCAAGGCAGACTTGTGAGACATATATGATTTTTATTTTTTATTTTTTTAGTTGATAGCAATTCCTTTTGGAAAGCATGTTAAGTGTGTGGCTGAAAATATAAAAAAAGAACAACATATCGCTCAATAATAAACTAAACAAGATGATGATGTCCACAAAGGATTCCGAGGGATTCGAGTCCCTAGAATGACACATTTATTATCCGTTTTGATTCTAACACACTGGAAGTTACTTCTTGAAGAGCATATTTATGAGAAAATCACAAAGTAATAGTTTCAAAGAAGGGAATTGTTTTCAATAGTATCTCCACATATTGTACCCTGTGATCTCCATTTTCAACACAACACACATTATTATGGAAAATTTTGGTTGATCGGGTATCGATATATCATTTAGTTATTCCAGCATAGCAAATATAATATAATATTGATGATAATAAAAATAAAACAAAGAAATATACAAAAGGGAAATTGACAGGTGATATCGACTCGTAATCAATAGTCATTCTCCATGATAATTCAACTCCCTGTCCCAGTCCCATCACATATTTTGAACCAGAAAAAACAAAATATGCACAAAACATAATAAAAATGCTTACCTTCCATGCTCGATGCATATGTGGCTACATTAAAATATTCAAAACAGATCCATTCTCCATGAAATGGTTCATTCTGAGACTTAATTTCTTTATTGCAAGCACAATATTCGTTAAGTTTCCATAGCCAAAGAAATCGATTTTATGGAGCCTGGATCCCACACCCTTCATTAAATTGACCAATATCCCCGTGTCATTTGAAAGACGCATTTAGGAATTAAATCAATTGCGCAACAACGAGATGGTAATGGATTTTGGGGAGTGTGACAGAGAGACAACCTGCCCATCATTTCCATGTGGTTCATTCTTTGTTGAGTGCAAAGAGGTGGCATAATGTATGGGCAAGAGTAACAGTAAAACAGTAGATCGCCATCAAATCACAAGGACACATGTTAGAAAATTATGAAGACATGCATGAAAATAGGATTGGTAGAAGGGATGACGAAACAGGTACAGTGATTTTCAAAATGCAACTCCATAGAAAAAATTCCTATCAAGGTAATTAATTATTATTAGTGTTTGTATAAACTATATAAATAGTTTAGTGTATAGTTTTTTTTAAGTTTATATATATTAAAATAATTATAATATTAATTATTAGTAGTAAATAATATTATTATTATTATATTTTATTTGAAAAAATGATGGAACTTTTTCTTGAGGGTTGAATGGGAAGGTTATGTAAATGTTTAAGCAAACAACATTGAGTCCAACATGTGAAAAGAAAGGATCACGTGGTGGGTGATGGTGAAGGGATGTGTGCAGAGAGAGGCCTAGAGAGAGCGAGGGAAGCACGTCGAGAGAGTGCAGCAATGGGGAGTGGTGGGAGCAGGCGACTATGTAAGGAAAATGCACGTTGGATGGTGGAGGAAAGACCATGTAGGAGGTCAGGAGGAGAGGAGTGATGTGGGTGGAAGGAGTGAGTGTAACAACAGGGGATGGAGCAGGTGTAGGTTGGGCAGAAGGATGGATGGAAGGAGAGGTGGGAAGATTCAAGGGGATGAGCCGTGGGAATGCACAAGTTGGAGAGGTGGAGGAAAAGAAAAATGGGAAGGGACGAGAATTGGGAGCGGAGCAGCGAGAGAGAAGATGGGAAGGCTTGAGCAGAGCGGTGTAGTGGATGGAGGATAGAGTGGAGTGACCAACATGTGGAGGCATGGATGCATACTAAAATGGTGCATAGATCATGGGTGTATAGGCAGTGTGAATTAAGTAAAGAGAGATGGAATGGAGTGCTGGAAGGTGAAATGAAATTGGGAATGCAAGAGGGAGGAAGGAAGCTCTGGTGAGGGTGTGGGAGCAGCGTGGAAGGGAAAATGGTGTGCACGAGGTGGACATCTAGCTACGGCTAGGGATGGAGGTGAAAAGTGGAAATACTGACACACTGAAAAACATACTGCAACAAACTTAAATTGGAGCTAAATGCTTGCATGGAAAAATTATTTATATACAACACCTAATATAACCAGCTCAAGTATTTAATCAAGTAATATCAAATTGCCATTGTAAGCATGCCAACAATTGTATCATACACTAAATTTCCTCCATGCCATTAATCGGGAAAAATAAAATTCTAGACAATGGAAAATCATTATAAATGGAAGTTCATATAAATCATGGAAAACTATATATTTTTCTTGCTCAAAAGAAATAATCTATTTTGTGTATTTTCATCTCCCACTCCTCCATGGTTTCTCATTTCAACTTGTCATTCAATACTGGAAACTAAGGGCTCAATGATATCTACAATCTGTTGGTCATAGTTTGGTGAGAAAGAAAACATGCTCAAACGCTCCTCTATGACTCAAATTCAAAAATATCATATGTTGGATTACTACTAAGGAGCTCCATTCGTGCTGCCATGAACCTTTCCTTGTCATTGTCAAGATAATTATCATGGATAGATTGATCTTTAATAGTTTTTGGAACATCAATTGCATCATAACCAAAACTGCTAGAAACATTTGGATCAATGAAAAATGCATCCACAATTTTTCCATAATGGGGAATTTCTTCATGTTGATCATCATAAAAATATTTAAAAGTGCTACTATGCCAAGAAGAAATATGGAACCTTTTTTTAACCAACAAACATTCATATTCTTTTACAAGTTCCTCTAGAAGATTCTGTTATAAACAATTAAATATATCTTGTCCATCATAAATGTTATAAGAATTGAAATAAGAAGACATAGCTGAAGGAAAGACCTCATTACATTCATCTTCAGATATCACACCTATTAATTTCTTTAAACCTTGAAGAAAAACAAAGTATCCCATAAAATCTGTCATCTTATTTCATGAAGAAACTAGATCAACAACTAAACTTGCCATTCATGTTTTGAGGAATAAAAACAAAGAGATTCTAAGTAGATTATTTCTTCGTGGAGTCACCCAATGTAAAATTGAAATCCAAACTATGTAACCACTCCTTGTTTTCCGTCAAAGAATGGATCTATTTGTTGTTGTATAGCCCAGGGAAGTATGCGTTTTTTCCTTCTCTCCTCGACAACGGTGCCAAAAGATGTTTGCATTGGAGTTTGCTCAAGGACTGCTACAAGAGATTGTTCAATACATCTTAAAATAGGATTTGATTGTTTAATTGAGGTAGTGGATCAAGTAGGGAGAACGATAAAGGAAATTGGGAAAGGTCATTGGGCATGGATTCCCTTTGTACACATTATATAAATCAAAGCTGATCAAGGTTAATATTAGATAGAAGTAATGGGATTAATGAAATATTAAAGAAAAGGAAACCAACATGAACATACATACACATCTAACAAATCATGTGTGAATATTCATGGGATGGAACCTTAAATAAACTGAAGTACCTTCTACAAATTAATGGATGAATACTTGAAAGAAACATAGAAAATGGGAAATTGCAACAAATAATTTGTTTCTTAAGAATCTATAACTTGTGATAAATTATTGAAACTCAGCTATTTACATTCATTCAAGTAAGAAGATAGATAATGATGATCGAAGATACTTACAATCTAATATCAAGCTCTAAGAAATATTTAATTAAAGGGAATTACATAGACATATGCCCACAAGTTTACACTGATGCATACAAGTATTTCTTCCCGTCAACTCTCTCTGAGGCCTCTAACTAAACCCACATTACAATAAAAATGCCAAAATTTATAGAAATTAATAAAAGCAGAAAAATCAAAAGTTGAATCTTGAATTAGTTTCTAGAGATCTAGAACTGCTAGAATCAAATGCCTTTAAGTCTACAATTATTCTTTGACTATTGATCTAATCATCAAATGTTGAGTTCAGTTACCCCCTCTCGTCTTCAAAATGTTGACTCTTCCTTCTTTGGATATTGGTATGCGATCTACAGTTGCCATAAAATATGGAATGAAACTCCTTAACACTGCCAAGTTTTGAGCAAAATACTTTTCCTACTAATCCTCTGACTAGAAAGGTGGATCACTTTTCCTTGAAATCTCATACTCATTTATCTTTAGTTTAGATCTAAAAATAATGGATTTTAACTTATCCTTGTTGCTGATTGGTCTTTTTTTTGTTATATTTTTCTACCTATGCATTGACTAAGATATTTGTGAAACAACTAGAACTATAGATCTCCACATAAGCATATAAAGAACCATCACATCTGAACTCGACAATGAATTTGATTTCTGGAACAAACAAGAGGATGGTCAGTTCATTTTTTCTTCTCTTTGTTGTTGGAAACATAATAGATTGTCTCCAAGCTTGTCTTCATAAGATGACTTTTTAAATGAAGGGGCTTCAAAATTATGTGCTTTTGGCCATTCTTCAAACCTTCTTTACAACATTTAATATAAATTAGTTTGAATTCAAAATAGAATGTGTTCCTGCATACCTTTTGAATATCCTTTTGAAATTTCAACCATCAATCCTTTTTAGAATGGCAATTTCTTTACGATCTCAACAAATTCGTCATTAGAAATACTTATGACTTCATCAAGTATGTCTTCATCCAAATTATATGGAACAAAACCTGAACTAATGTCTTGGATTTTGAGAGGGTCTAGCGTTCCACTAGACACTATGTTATTCTTGGTTAGATCCAAGCCAATAATATTCTTGTCTAGATTTGTCCTTTCAAATATCGACTAACACCCATTATTGTCACTCCAGTTCCTATTCGAGTAATCAATATGTCAAGATCCCCTTTGTGGTTTCCACTATGTAAACACTAGCATGATGGTCAAGAAAATGTTTCTAGATAAAAATTTTAAAATTTTACACTGGTGCATAAGGTGACCTTCAAATGATCACCAATATCCAAGTCCAGTAACTTCTCAATCGTTTTCCTCCATAATCAAGTTGCAGGATCTCCAACTTGCTTCTTCTCTAAGGTCATTCCAATATGACCATTAATTCATTGTATGTAAGGTTAAAAGCTTACATGTTGGATACATATTATTTATAAATATATATATTTGATAATTTGAATGATGTCTTTATAAATATAGTGAGACATGTTAAATATGGAGGATAGAGTAGTAGACACGTGTATTTAATAAATAGACATACCATATCATAACTAATAATAAATAGTTAATTAACCTATTGGTGGCTAGATAATAATTGATATTATTAACAACTATAATAACCATTTAGGTTTATTAAAAGTCGTATGGCCTTGAGAATATTCGACCACCAATCTTGTAGGAAGAGTTTTGAACTTAAAATTCTTAAATTCTTGATTAGTCACAACTTCAATAGAGGTGTTGTGCTTGATGAATTTTTCTTTAAGGGCATAGGTGTGATTGATGTTGACAAGGGAACTCTTGCCACGAATAATGGTACCACGGTTTAACAATTCTTGAAATAGTTGGTCACATTTCCATTCAAATTTCTTCATGCATATAATTCTGAGATAAAACCATAATGACTATATGAAGTATTTTTTTGAGATTACAATCTGATATCTTCATGATGAACTTGTATCGACATGTTGAACCCTGGTATTTTTGCATGCTTGGGTATGGCACTGATTAATATATGAGATACATATTCTTTGGTGTTGATCGATGGATTTTAAAACATGGTTGGATATTCAGTTACATTTTCTATGATCTTCTTATACGTAGTGGCAACTACTGACAACTTACTTAATTAAATCTGATTTGTCAAGGATTCTTCACTTGCAGTTTCGTTGAATACTTTAAAGGATGAAACGCCTTGTAATGTATTTATTTCATCCATTGGTGTTTGATTAAAAATATTCAAATTATTTATATTCTTATCTTTATCTGATGACCTTTTCACCCATTGTTTCTTTCAGGGTTGAATTTAAGAACCCCCCTAGATTTATATGTATAAAAAATGGGTGAATCTCTTCGATATATAGGAAAATTTGAAGGTGATTTTATGAACAATATAATATGTATATATAAAATAATTGGTGAATATTTCATTTTATTATATAATGTTGTAAAATCTTCACGAATATTTCACTAAGTTATAAGATATTGTAAAATCTTAGCGAATATTTAACTTCATTATAAAAAATTGTAAAAACTGACGAATCTTTCACTGATTTATAAAATATTGTATAAATAGAGGAACAACAACATTAGTCAAATAACATGAATCCCATAATGAACAATATAACATGTGTTATGTAGACTCATGAGTCACAACTTGAAGGTGTCAATGAAAGACAACTGCACTAACTAGATTCAGGGAAAGTGGGTGTAGTGCCCCATATTTTGACTCAGGCATATTTATCACTCAGACTTATTACACTGTATTTACTTATTATCTGTCAACTCAACTATACTTCATAAACTATATTTTGGCATGTTATATGTGATTAGTTACTGATGTTATGATGTTATCAGGATTATGCTCTAATTATGATATTATGATGTTATCATGCCTATGTAGATGCTTTGATTCTGATGTTATGATGATTATCATTTATATGAAATTTTTGTGCTTATGCGATTACCATGCAGTAGTCGTCATCAGATTCATTTATTTCATAACAAAAACATATATTTGATTATAATCCTTGATATGATGTGATATGTATGATGTGGTACATGGGCACCCATCCATGATGCGATTGATTTTATGATTTTATGTGATGAAAGGAAATAATGTTGATAATATGGACCAGTTATTGATTTGATATTGTTATGAATGCATCTTTGCATAGTGCTAACCTGCAGGGTACAGGGGCTATGTGATAGCCAAGTGTGTGATGCAAAGTATGAATTAATACATATCTTGAAGAGAGCCTTAATTTCCAAGTGATGGTACGATGACACATACCAATAAACTCGATAGCAACGCAGTATGGTTTGATGGAGTATATACCCAATATGTTGAGAGGGATGGATGTATTTCCCACCCTATGTCACTATGATACCCGAGGTCGTGGGAGGGTAGTGCTAAGACACGCTCCCCAATTTGTTGTGATGACGATGGTCGGATGCTTGCTAGGAGAGGCTAGGTTCGCTAGTTAGTTGACGCTACCGCTCTCAAGTTCTGTGTGGGAAGGTCAGTATAGCTGGCATCCACTTTGTACTAGCAGAGGAAGGAAAGGGAGGATGCGGACGTAGGTTAGGATTATTTGACATATTAGTTATTATTGTTGAGTGTTGGACATTTATGATACCATATTAGTTATGGTAGGTACCAATGTTAATTGACTGATTAATAAGAACATAACTGTTAAATAACTCTAAGTGTCAAAGAAATCATATTATATCTGTATATTTGTCTTGTTGCGTGAAATATTATTTGTATCAGCTAGAATTTAGGTGTTTTGGTTATAGTACATGTGCAGCCTGTGCATGTACTAGCCATGCATGCACACCTCACACATGCATGCTAGTATGAATATACAATTATGTAATATGTTAGATAATCACACAAGTTGTAATAAGCAACCAAATAATTGTATATTGATCAATTCTGATAATGGATGTTTAAGTTGTTAGGGCATGTGGGCGAATGAGTAAAAAAAAACTATTCGTTAATTGTGTAAAACAATTAAGAGAAGTATTGTCCATATGAAATATTAATTGAAAAACATTAACGTTGGATAGTTGGATGGGTTAACTAAGTAATTGTGATTTATTTAAACCTGTAAATGTACCTTATTTATTAAGAATCAATGTGTGAGGGGACTTAACAATAAACATAAACATGTCGATGTTATCATTTCAATCAATTAATAATAATACTACAATTAATTATTTATTGATTAATAATATTAACTATTATTTTATTTCTGTTATTATTATCTATTATTATTATTGTATATCATTATTGTTTATTACTAAGTACTTATTATTAAGTTATTAATAACATATAATAATTGAGAATACTATTATTTTACCATTCAGCATAAAACTTAAACAAACAATATTGGTGTAATTTTATGAGAGTTGGTTATGTTTTAAATTTAACACGTTCAATTCAATAGGATAAGCATTTAGTAATTTCCCACCATCTCATCAGGGGTAAAGAATTGTACAATTCAAGAAAATTTATTTACGTACAAAAAATGTCTTAAATAATCTGAACTGGTTGGACTGCCTAAGAAAGAACTAAATAATACTTATTATTTTAAATATGAAGGAGGAGGTGGAAGAAGGGAAGGAAGTGGATGAAAGGAGGGGAAGGAGGTATAAGGAGGGGGATCGAATGGTTGAAGAGGGGGATTTTTTTGGAAAGTATTTTGGGAGATAATTTTTATAGAAGAAGGGAGGAAAGAAGGTGCTAGAATAGAGGAGGAAGAAAAATGGAGGAGGGGGTTAGCTCCAGAGGAAGAATTACACTCGAGAACAAGGAAGTCGCTATCGACTTTATCGGCACGTGGGCTAGGAAACCCGTCGGTTTCCTGGGGCCAGTAGGTTCAATGTTGGTCGGTAGGGTGGATCATCCGAATTGGCATCAAGGCTCAGACAAGGCTCAGATGAGGGAGAGGCAAGGCTACAGGAGTAAGGATTCAGGGACTATCTTTAGCTTGCTTAAATTTCAGGTATTTTTTGGTGTAACCCTCTCATTAATGCACAAATAAATGAATCCTGAAAATCAGAATAAGAATAAATGTCATTTTGTTGTTACATATTTGGACTTCGTGCTCTTCATGGCAAGCAAAACACTACAGAATGGTATCAGAGCCACTGGCTCCAACACGAGGACCTTAAGGGCCTTTCCCCATGCATACTTGAGCAACATCAAACTTTTCCCCAATTAGAATTACCATGGACACTACCTGCAATAATTGGGGATGTGTTAGAAAAAAAACGTTATTGAATATGCAATAAATGAAATTTTAATTTAAACAGAGATAGTAAGGATGCATACATATACATAGGTTGAATAAACACAAACAAAATGACAAGCCAAACCTCGGTTGTGATTAATTTAAAAGATTAACCTAAACGTTGATGTGTGACACTTAACACTCTCAGAGTATGAAAGAATAGTTTAGGTTGTTTAAATTTTTATTTACTTATCTAAATACGACTGTAATTCTTGTAATTTGTATAAAACTTTAAACAAAATGAAAATTTCTACGACAGAATTCAAGAAATTTACATGCTTGCTTAAAAAGATAAAAATAAAAATAAATTTTGATGCCTGAAAGTTTCTTCTTGGCAATTTTGTTTCATCATTCAGCGCCATTCTTACTTACCAAAATTCAAACAAGGAGGAAAAGTCTAGTAGCCACCGACAATTGAAATGTGAAGAATTTCATTCGCAATATCATCTAGAAGTGTCATGCTTGGAGCATCGAATTCAAGGAGGTGGAATGTGGTAAGCTGCAATACAATCAACTATCGGGGACTGTCGATAAATCTACCATATAAATTGTGGAATCCAGTTATTATTTAATGCTTTGAAGCGACTGTGGCCTTATGACCTCAATGAGAAAATATAATCTCAACAGAAATGACAAAGGTGAGGCATTGAATAAGCCCGACTACCCAAACAAGTGAATATTACAATGACATGTTCTAAGTAACCTTCGTGTTACCTTCAATGGCTTCAAGCCTCAGCCAACCTTACCTAGAATTATTTGGAATTATATCATGCTCTTCCTCTAATGACCTCCAATACCGAGATGGCATGGATTAGAGTGTCCTGGATGCCTATTCCAATTCCCGTCCACCCAATGAAAAACATAAATCATATACCATCTAATTCCTACCTTTACTCACTGTCCTAGGATTGACAGAAACAGTAAAATGCATTTAAAAGTGGGCTACTAAGAATGTTGGAGGAATTCAAATGTAGTGAAATAGATCGGGATTTTTTGTATGAATTTCATGCATCAATAATTAAACGAATACAATAGAAATCTTATTAGGTTTTTGCTAAAAAAAATCCTTTCAATATATAATATTAGAGCAATGAGACTAGGGATCCTGAAAGTGGGTTTTTGAATGGATGCTTTGGGTTTACAGAGGCAACCACACGAACCTATGAAAGTGAACTTTTAGATACACTATCACAACTAGAATATTTGTTCTACCAAATCTCCAAGAACTTGTAACTGGCCCAACAACAATCGCAAGTACGGATATAAAACAAACAAGAGCGTGTTCTAGGAGAAATTTGAACCCTGGACCGTTTGACAAAAGTGGGTATTTTGAAGCATTCAAAGCTATTAAATAGTCGTGGGGCGAAGGAATAGGAGATTAAATTATATACTTGGGCTTCTGATGCATCCATGATTAAAACCTTGTCTCTCTGCATTATGTGTTCCTTGTTTGTCTTCTCACCCAATCATACTATATTATGATCAATCCGCTAGCATCCCACTACAAAAAAAAAAAAAAGCCAGATGAACTCCACTGCAAAAAGGGACAGTCCTTCTCTACCCAGCGTGGGCTGTGGGTATACTTCCCTAGCCTGACCATTATGAGAGAAGGACACACAATAAGCCATTTGGAAGGTTTGAGACCATTCGGTATATGAGACAGTGGGTTACAAAGGCATTAGCCTAGCTTAGAAATAAAATAAAATAAGTAAATAAATAAAAACATGATATCAGTAAATATGTAACTTTTCTTCTCTGGTGATATCAATGCTCATTATGCTGCTCCCATGAATATAGAGGGCGATGAACCTTACACGGATTAGAAATTGGGCGGGGTATGCAAAAGCCCCATTCTGTTAGTCGAATGAATCGACCAGGTGCAGAACTGTTTCAATGGCCAGCTGCTTCGCTGAGCTTCTTCTGAAAGGCTCCACACATGTCTCAGCCCACCCACGAGGGGCGTTAGAAGTTCTCCAAGGCAAGGATTTTCCCTTTCGAGCTTGCATTCTCTGCATAATTTGGCTAGGGGACTTTCCTCTGCCTATGAATGTGGAATGGTCGAAGTACCTTGCAAGAGAAATTGAGGGATGTGGATCTGCACGCAGGGAAAAAAAATGAGAGAAGGGGAGCTACGCTCCTTCCTAGAACCGATTAAAATGATCAAATATATATATATATATATATATATATATTAAATATAATATTATGAAATAAAATTCAAGGAGTATTCTAGAGATCTCTGGTAGGGTTAAATGTGCCAGTTGAGGCCGCATGCAAGATGGCCATGCGGGTGCAGCAATGCAGGGGCATGCTACTGGAGTGTTGTAGAGGCCTCCGGTATGGTTTATCGTGCCATTTAGGCAGCATGCAATATAGCCATGCGTGGCAGGAGAGCATGAACTATGTCTGCTGCTCTGCATAATTCAGACTAACATCTGTAGCTGAATTTAGATATTGAAATGAGGACCTGACAAGTTGAATACAATTTCAATGATGAGGCTTAAACGTGCGAGATAATGAGGCAGGGTTGTGGGACTACTTACCTTGCATGCCGAGTTGGGAATGTGCCTAAGAATAATAAATTATTATTTATTAACAGCCAGTGTTCAAAGGATCATGTCCTAGAAAATACTACTTTGGAAGAGGCCATCACTTATTGACCATGTTCGAAAACCAAAGTAACTACTAATATTTATGAGGTGTAAATAAATTTGGTGAGTGTCAAATACATAGGTTTAATTTCTGGATGTCGGTAAATAATTATGTTTAAATTTTAAGCTACCTGTAAAATAAGTTCCAAGCAATCAAATACACTCTGGTAGGCATTAAAGAGACAACGTATTAATTATAGTAATCAATACGGATAATGAATCCGTGGCCCTTTGAACAATAAGAAGTTGCAATATTGGATGGTATTCAAAATTTTCACTTTTTAGATAGACTTAAACCCTGATTTATTTATTTAAATATTACACCCATTGTACTATGATTTCTATGGAAAAAAAAAACACTATGATCGCATATGATCGCACAAGTTGAATTTTATGAATTAGATTTAGGCTCAAATCATTATTATGGGAATTATATATAATTAGATTTAGGGTTTTATAAATTAATAATATATATATATTTTGTTGTAAATGCATAGTTGATGAATTTGAAATTTAAATGAAAATTATACATGGTATTAATTAATAGTTATAAGATTTATTATTATTATTATTATTATTATTATTTCTTTAAATATATAGATTAAAGGTAAGTTGTTATATAGCCACTGCATTTAAAATCATGTAGCTAATATTAAGAGTTAGGATTAAAGTTTAAAATGGGTCATTAATTTTAATTTATATATAAAATAATAATTAATTAAATAGTAGTAGTAGGATTTGAATATTAAATAAATGCAATAAGTCTAATGTTGAAATTCAATTTATAACCTATAGGTTAATTAACCACTTCGAGTTAGCAACTCTTAGAGGATCTATCGTGTAAATTTTTTTTTTGATGTGGAATTAGTACCTGGTGGCCTCAGGATGGTCTGATCGAAACACTGAGAAATATAGCCCTTTTCTTGAAATGCACCTCTTTGAGAATCGATTAATACAAATCTCTAGTAACTCACAGTATGATGTTATACATGAAACAGGATCGATCATGGTGACAACATGCAGAGGTTGAGGTCGAGGTCAGCCACCCTCACCGCCACCACATGCCCCACCACCGACACCACCAAGGACAACCTCCAGTCCTGAGATGGAGGTGATACTGAAGTCCTTAGAAACCATCATGGCCACACTAAACAGGCAGTCAGAGAGGATCGTAGAGGTAGAAACCACACAGGTGAGCCAAGAAAACTCTGAGAGGGCACAGGGCCAAAGGAAAGAACCGCTTTAGGATATTTCTAGAGAGCTGCAGAAGATCAAAATTCCTGAGTTCTCAGGAGGACGACCGGGTAAGCATGCCGAAGCGTGGCTCGAGGGTGTGAAGAGGTGCTTCACACTAAATGAGTATAACTCGAGTTCCAAGGCTAGAATGGCCATCTTTTTGCTAAAGGGCGATGCCCTAAATTGGTGGTCAGACCTCGAGAAACAATTGCATCTTACTCCTTTGTTTGTTTCATGGGAGTTGTTCAAGGAGAGGTTCAACATGAAGTATCTTCCGACTTATTATAGGGAACAAAAGGCGGGTTCCTTTCATGCTTTGGTACAGGGAAACATGACAGTGGAAGAGTATGAAGATAGATTCATGGAACTGGTAAAGTATGTCCCATACTTGGACTTAGATGATCGACAGGTGGAGAGATTTGTGTATGTACTCAACTACAAGATCAGGGCCGCAGTATGGATGTGGAAGCCATATTCAGTTGCCATGGCAGTTGAGTATGCTCGCTATGCTGAGGATATGTCAGATGCAAAGCGAGGAAGCAAGTTGATAGGATCCAATCAGTATGTTACAGGGAAGGCCCCATGACCATACTTAAGAGGAGGACAATCCAGACCTCCTCCTTATGGTAACAGGTTCACCCCGAGAGGTAACACTTCAGTAAACTCAGTATCGCAGGCTTCATCAACAAACCATGGGAACTGAGGATGAACACAGGGAAATTCCTATAGAGGATCGGGAGGTTTTAGAGGATCTAGGGGAAGGAACACATCCCAGAGGACTCCTCCCAGCAACATGCAAGCACCACCTAATGTCTCTTGTTGGGGATGTGGAGGTCCTCATTTTCAGCGGGATTGTCCTAAGGGGCAGACCAGCAGCAAGAAGAAGGAACAAAAAGCATCCATGGGAAATTCTGATAACACTCATCAGATTCATGCAGTTGTTCACAACCACCAGGAAGAACATTAGTCCACCGTAGTAGAATCCACTGGTAAAGTAAACAATGTCAAACTTAAAATTTTATTTGATCTTGGTGCAACAGATAGTTTTATTTCACCATATGCATAAGATAAATGTGGGTTGGAAGCCTGCAAGCATGATGATTTTGAATCGGTCGAGATGGCTTCAGGGGTTAAACAAGCAGTAGGTCTTAAGGTAAGGGAATGTCATGTTGACTTAGGAGTATGCTGTTATAGCAAATTTCACCACACTAGGTGAATCACACATTGTATGGCCTTCCCTTGTTCCGCTGCAGACTCATTAGCCCCTTCGGACCACTTTATATCTTTTAATGTTACCTTGATCATCCCTAAAAACATTAGAATATTGATATACGTGGCTTTTCCCTCGATATACGCGTACATACGCGGATATTTCCCCTATAGTCGCGTACATCGGGATGTGTACATAAATCCAAATACTTTTGGACTGTTCCTTGACTTGGATCCGAATCATATGACTCCTGGCCTTCCATATGCCTTGAGATCGCACGGATTCGACCCTTCATTGTCCCTTGTGAAGCTATATAAGGAACCCTTTGGTACATTGAAGAGGGGGAGAGGAAGAGAAAATTGAGAGCATCGAAATTATAGTCCATTGTTGCCAGAACTTTATGCTTGAGTCTGCATCCCTTTGTCCCTTGGAGCACTGTTGTGTTATTCCCAAGCTTGCCCTTTGTTAGTAAGCTTGCTATCGAAGTGATGGAGGATTGAGGTGGTGGAGGCCCAAGTGGGGGATTCAGTTTCTCCGATTCGCAGATGTGCCGTCAGAGGTTGTCACTTGTAATCTCTGATTCATATTAATAGAAATATCTTTTCCTGTCCAGTAATGTGTATTTGAATGAATATTGTTTCCATTGGAATATGTCAAATGCTTTTACATTATTGATGATATATGCTAGAATAGATCTAACACCATGAAATATAGTATGCTTGTATTGTTTACTTGTTGTTGAGGATGTGCTATAACAATTCAAGCTGAAGATTGGAAAGCTCAACAGGGATCTACTTCAACCGTCCGGAATAAGGTACGAGGTTCGATCCTTTAGTGTTAGATTGTTTATTTCTATTACGTATTGGGAAAGATTGATTTCTGGAGTCTAGATGTCTGTTGTGGTACCCCAAGCCATAGGAATTTCTCTCCGTAACAGAATTGGGGACTCCGCTAAGGATGTCCCTTGTTTTTGTTTCGGGGTTTACGGGCACAATGGGCTTGATATTATTGACTTGCTCTCTATTCCTCCTTGTTTCTGGGTTGCATTTTATATTATGTTCATCCATGGACACTCCCCTTTATTTGTTTGACCCTTATCCTGCTTTTTACCACTGCCTTCTCTGTATACGCAGGTTTTTGGGCAAAAGTCGCGTACATACGCGGATTTTTGGCCAAAAGTAGCGTATACACGTAGATTTTACACTAAAATCCTTTTTTCCATGCGGGCTTTTGGCCAAAAGTCGCGTATATGGGCCTTCCCATGCGGGTTTTTGGCCAAAAGTCGCGTATATGTGCTTTTCCATGCGGGTTTTTGGCTTAAAGTCGCGTACATACGCGGGTGTTCTTTATACAGTCGCGTACATCCTCCCTTTTGGTGAGTTTGATGTTGGGGGAAGTTGCTGGGTGGGTTGTGAGTGTGGTTGGGTCTTCCTTGGGTCTGATGTTGTCTATTGGATGCTTCTTTTGTGACCAGAGACCGCTCTTTCATTGATTTTTCTTTGAAAGTAGTTTTAGTCATTTATCCTTTTTGTTTTGCCATTAGTGCATTACTCTTTTTTGTCTTGGTGTCTTGTTGGGCTTGTCTTTTATACTTGCTGCAGAGACTAAGAGTTTTAGATGACTTTTATTGCATTTTTCATTCTTTTATATTGAAAAATACAAAGTAGTTGCACTTTTAGTTGCATCTTACATATGGATTTGAGGAGGTACTTGCATTGGATTGCTTAGATGAGAGTTGTGTTTAGGCTT
>LPNX010476310.1:75128-101421 GCA_001517045.1 Pseudotsuga menziesii | reverse complement strand
CTTATTTTATTGAAATTCTATTGGTTCTTGAATTCCAACTCACAAAAACTTATTTTGGCATGTTTTCTTATAAGGCCCATTTTAGACCCCAAATTTCCTGTAATGAGTAATTTCCCACCATCTCATCAGGGGTGAAGAATTGTACAATTCAAGAAAATTTATTTGCGTACAACAAATGTCTTAAATAATCTGAACTGGTCGGACTACCCAAGAAAGAACTAAATAATACTTATTATTTTAAATATGAAGGAGGCGGTCGAAGAAGGGAAGGTGGTGGAAGAAAGGAGGGGAAGGAGGTATAAGGAGGGGGATCGAATGGTTGAAGAGGGGGATTTTTTTGGAGAGTATTTTGGGAGAGAATTTTTATAGAAGAAGGGAGGAAAGAAGGTGCTGGAACAGATGGAGAAGAAAACTGGAGGAGGGGGTTAACTCCAGAGGAAGAATTACACTCGAGAACAAGGAAGTTGCTCTCGGGTTTATCGGCACGTGGGCTCGGGGGCAAGGAAACCCGTCGGTTTCCTAGGGTCAGCAGGTTCAACACTGGTCAGTAGGGTGGATGATCCGAATTGGAATCAAGGCTCAGACGAGGGAGAGGCAAGGCTACAGGAGTAGGGATTCAGGGACTATCTTCAACTTGCTTAAAGTTCAGGTATTTTTTAGTGTATCCCTCTCGTTAATGCACAAATAAACGAATCCTGAAAATCAGAATAAGAATAAATGTCATTTTTCTATTACATATTTGGACTTAGTGCTCTTCCCGGCAAGCAGAGCACTACAGTGGGGACTCCACTTGTTATCTCCTCCCTTAATGGTCCAGCGGACATGTGTGGACCTGAATATTGACAAACTGATAAACTGATAGAATCAAGCATTATTCTTGATCTTGGCATCCACTAGCCAATTGTGGTCATGGAGGCTAATACAATTATGCATTGTAATTATGCCAATTGATTATTGCATTAGATTAATGTTGGCCTCGCGCCAATAGGTATCCTACCATCAATGCATAGGAACCTAGTGCATAGACCATTATTCTCTTCGCTTCGCTATGTAGAGCTCATTTATTTTTTTAAATAACGATAAGTATTAACAAAGAAAATATACAATCAACATAAAATAATAAAAAAATGGAAGACAATTAATTCATGCAACTAAAAGGTAATAAAAACATCTTTTCTCAAACCTTGAATCAATGGAAATCGACTAAAACCAATCTTGATTCAAGCTACAACAAATTATTAAATCAAGCATCAAATGAGAACTAGAAGCATTCAAGGGACTAACACAATATTTAACCAAAATACACACAAACCTAAAAATTGACAAAATGCTTCAAACAAAAGCAATAAACAAACCATACAAATTTGTCAAGATATCTCTGCTAAACTTCAACATGGTTTCATGTACTTCAATGAGCCCATTCTTGCTTAGCGAAAGTGTTGTCAAATTAGTTATTTATCCTTTAATGTTAGGACACTATCTATGTGAAGAGATAGCACCTAGGCCTAACTTTCTCAAATTCCAACGTCATTTCCTGTCACATATAAGAAAGAGACAATGTAAGAAATAAATATCAAACCATCAATATTAAAATAACATGCATGAAGGTAAGCGTTGTAAGGGTTTGATTTCTTGATGGAACCATGGAACAGTGAAGGGGAATGCCTTCCTTGTGTTGTGTGGGGTAGTGGAAGAGAACCCCATGTCTAGGGTGACTGAACAAGATTCCTGTAATTGAAAAATGGTTAGTAGATTCGCTAAGCGAGAGAGTAAATGGGTTTTGTGTTGACGGAGAGAGAATTATGTAGGGGTTTCCTTTTCCCTACTAGCCTCGTATCCCAACTTGGGGGTGGTATCAACAACTAATACCTACGGTTGGGTGGAAAATCGCTCTTGCATAGCCAATTGCTTAGATCTTATCTGTTAAAAGATAAGTATTCTCTTTGTCTATGAATGTAAATGGTTTTTTTTGCTTCTAGTGATAAATATGCCTTTTCATGCATGATGCGTTAGTTTAGATAAGATGTTAAGTAACAAGTGTCATATTCACTAGCACTTCTATAATTATCATATTCACTAGTGAATATGATAAATATTCTTGTTCATGTTCTTGCACATCCATCTGTTAGTTTATAATGGCCATCGAGGTGAAATTCAAAAGCATGAAATTCATATTTACCTTCTCCTATAGTGGGAAATTGGAATAATGGATGAGGACGCTACAAATATGAGCTCATTACTTTTCATTATTGTCTAGTTAGCTCACATTTTTATATCACTTGAAGTCGATATACGAGTATGCCTAAATTTTTTGCATTCCATTTCTATTAACTCTAGATCTTAAAAGGAATATATGTCTAGTTCTGGAGCAAAGGGGGATTACATCTTCTCCTTGTAATGTTTGAGAGAATCTTGAGTCTCTCCACCATTTGTTTTATGGAGAAAGATATTATCTAGCTAATTTCTTGAAATTGACCTCTCTTAAAATTATAAGTCATATATACTGGTTTGATATTGGAAAACTAAGCTAAAAAGTGTTGATTCTCCATGTCTTTCAAACCTTCAGTTTATGTTTACTATGAACATTCCAGACAAAAAGAAAATTATTATATCTTTATGGGAAAGTAGAGAGCACCCTAACTTTTAGTTACAAGTCATGGTTTTCTTAATTGTTTTACATGTATTTATTCGTAAGGATTCAAATGAAGATCGATTGAAAAATATATTGCTAGGTCATGGTTCTTCAAGGTTTGGAATCTAAACACTCTTCAAAATAGCAGTTTGGGATGGTTCTAATATTTTGGCATGGAATTAAATTGAATCTAGATTATAATGGAATATTGAAGAAAATTGAAATGAATTAATGTATGAAATGATGAATGGCCAATTTCACCGAGGGTACATTATTCATAGTCAATTTTGGAGGAGAAAAAACCTAAACTAGATTGGGGACACTTCCCTCGTTGTCAATAGGACCTAGATAAGATATATACCACAAAATAGAAAGGTTGCAAATGAAATTCATATTTTTTTATAAAGAAAGGGTTTTTGGTTGTATAACAGCCACCTAGGCTGAATTTTTGGTTTAGTTTATGTAAACGGACTTTATAATGTTGATGTAATGGGTTTTTCAATGTTGACGAAATGGTCGATTCTGATAGCTATTAGAACTGTTACTCAAAATAGATACTAGCTTTTGTGTCTGTTTCGAGATATCTAATAATGCCATACCTATTTATTTGTATTCAGTAGTTTCGGTCTTATTTTAGTAATGTTAATAGACATTGCTATGAAAATATGTACTAGTGAAGTCAAATATAAATATTAAATATTTTGATTGTTATTCAAGGGTCGGTAGATGATTTATAACTATCTCATCTCCTCGCTCTTGTGTTTATTTCCCTTTTCAAAGGGAAAAAACATAAAGCCTCCAAACATATTAGCTCTCAATATTGGGTGGGATCTCAGGCATCCATTTTAGAGGTCTGTCTCAAATGATGAAGAGCAATTGTTTTCTTCCTGAAAGGGAGATGTGAAATCTCATCTAATGTATCGTATATTACATGTATGGGCTATGGGAAATTGGAAATGGACATTTGATGCATATAATAAGAATCAAAATATAAAATTAGAGTTCCATTTACTCTCCCATTCTTAGCAAACATGGTTTTCCTCATCTATGAGCAAGGAGTTCAAAATTTTACTAAACATGCCATCCATACTCTAATCTTAATATTCAAAAGGAAAACTTGGTATCTTAAAATCAAGGAAAGAGGAATAATTGACCCTTCTAACAACATGGAGTACAAAGGCCAAAATAATAGCTATAGGTATGCTAACAACATAGTATTCCCCAAGATTTACATAGGCACCCAACGTTTCTGATCCACATCCTACTATATATATCAATCTATACAATTCAAGACCATTTCTAGATCTGCTGAAATCTATGAGAAAGCTTATAACCTCATAGAACACCTTGGATGGAATCCATAACTATTGAGGTTGCAAGCAGTGGCAACATGCTTGAAATGTAGTCAACTACCTCTCCTTCATTGCTATAAACTTAGCCCCAGACATTTTGAACAAAGAATAAAGTATATCCTATCATGAGGGCTTCTATTGCTACCATACAAACCCCAAAACACACCGATAACTGTGCATCTAGTGAGCGTCGAGCTCCTAGTTCATTGGAAACTCATGTGCTGCAATGTAAAAAGTTAGTATGAAAAATATGAATAGAAATCAATACCAAAATTTTAATATCCTTGGAGAATTTTTTGTTGGCAATATTTTTGAATTAGTTACACCAACCTTACAAGCAGCACCCAAGCCAAAGGGAATTATATATGCAAGTGAAATAGTGTTAAGGCTGCAATGAACCAAAAGCAAGCTCAGAGAAAAATAAATTAACTATTGGCAGTGGAAAGTAGATGTCATTCTTAGCTTTATGAATAGTAAATTTTTCAAAAATGACATAATTACCAGATGGAAAGAACTGACATCTCAAGTTCAGGATTAGGCAATAAAACAGAGAGCAGAACAAGCATTTTAAAAGACTAGTACTCCAAGCTGTCAAGAAACATAAAAGTATAGAGTCTACTATGGTACATAAATTGAAGTATAGAAGTATAGAGTATAGAGTCTACTGTGGTACATAAATTGAATACCCCGTTTCATAGATATTATCAGCTATGAGAAACGTGTTCTTAACGAAAATCCAAAACAAATGTTGATTTTAGGGATGTTGTCAGAGTTCCAGACATTCGACCACTTGCTATAATGACGCTCGTTCCCAGTGCTTTGCAAGTAATGATAACCATATTTCAAAGTGTAGATCCCAGTTTTTCCCCACCCTTTGGAGTCTTTCACCCAGTGATTAAGATGAGCAGTTCCATGAAGATAGGAATTGAACGCATCATAGGTTGGGAGAAGATTAGACGGAGGAGAAAGAGCCTTCCAACCTTTCCAATCGCCCTTAGACCCCCAGCAGGCATAGTCTCTTAGATAGAACAAGTCATGGTCTTCCAACCACATACAGAATGGAAAAAGTGTGTCCTGCATGACGAGAGGAGGCTTCCCCATAAAAGGGATATGTCTACGCAAGATTATACCAAACAATTTCTGAAATTGCAAACTTGGATAGGCATGCGAGAAGATGAGGAGCAATCCAAGCTCAAAATGAATTGGGATAAGGTTTCAAATCCGAAATGAGCTGGCCATTGTGAAAGTGAATTCCATGGATGAAGCACATATTAAGATGCATTAAAGGAGGAAGAGGAATTAAATCTAGGAAAGACTAAGAGAAATAAAATGGGCAACGTCATCTCTTTAAAGGGAAGATAATGAGTAAAGAAAAGAAACAAATTATGACTTCAAAAGAAGGGGAGGTTTTAGAAATAGAGGTTGTGGTGGTAGACACTCTTTGAAGGGAGGTTATGTATTGACTTACAGGGAGCAAGAAAATGCATCAAACAACTATTTTCAATTAGAAGTGAAGGCCTTCTATAAGGAGCATAAGGATATAATTTTTGATAGCCTGTCTACTAGATTTCCTCCATTGAGAAATATCACCCAGCACACAGGTGATGGATCTTATTCAAGGAGGAAGTCTGCCAAATCTAGCCCATCATAGATCAAGTCTAGTGAAAAATGAGGATTTGAATAAACAAGTGGTGGATTTGTTGAATTAGCCTGAAAACGGATGGAGAATATGCATGGATTGGAGAGCCATCAACATAATAACCATCAAGTATAGGTTTAGATTACCCAAAATGGATAATATCATGGATTGTTTAAGTGAAGCTTGTTATTTTTTTAAAATAGTTTTTATAAGTAGATATCACCATATATTAATAAGAGAAGGTAATGAATGGAAAACAATCTTTAAAAAACATAAGGATTGTACAAATCGTTGGTGATACCATCTAAGTTGAAATTTAATGCTCCAAGAACTTTCATAAGATGGACGATAGAGATGTTGAGGGATTTCTTGGGGATGTTTGTGATTGTATCATAATGTTTTTTATCTTAAGCAAGACAAAACAAGAGCACTTGCATCATGTGAACATTGAAAAGGTTGGAATAAGAGTAGCTAGCTGCAAGTCAATTTGAAGAAGAATTATTTCATGCAAAAACTTGTGTACTTGGGATTTGAAGTAATCAAAGACTTGAATGAATATGATGAATATTTTGGAGAGGTATGGAAGGTTTGCAAGGAGATTATTGATTAGTAAGACAACCTATTTGGACTACTTCTTGGAAGATGTATTTTTTTTCAAGGGAAAACAACTCTGCATTCCCAAATTATCTAAGAGAAATAGTTTGATTAAAGAGTGGCATGGTCCAGGATTGAGTTGACACTTTGATCAGAAAAAAAACTCAAGGTGTTGTTGGAGGAAAGATATTAATATGACTGGCCTAATTTTAAGTTGGATTCTATCAAATATGTTAAGAGATGCAGAATATGTAAGTTATGAAAGGGAAGAAGTCAAGCTACTATTTTGTACACTCTTTTTCATGTCCCGAAGGAACCGTGGGGGTATTTTTCCATGTATTTGATTTCACGTTTACTTTACACTCTAAGATGTAATGATTTCAGGTTTACTTTACACTCAAATATGCAATGATTTCATAATTTTAGTGATTGATAGATTCTCTAAAATGGCTCGTTTCATGCCATGCATAAAGACTAATGATGCATCTAAAGTTGTTGTTGTTTTTTAAGGAAATGATGAGATTGCATGGATTTCTGCAGGAAATCACATCATATAGAGACTCCAAGTTTCGAAAACCATCTTTGGCAAACTCTTTGGAAAATAATGGGAACAAAGTTGCAATACAATGTATCATTCCCAGACTAATGGGTAAACTGATTTTTGGATAAGAGTTTAGGAAATTTATTAATATGTATTGCATGGAATAGTCTTGGACAATGGGATTTGATATTTCCACAGGTTGAGTTTGCATTCAATAACTCAATCAACTAGTCTACAGGACTAAACCCATTCCATATTGTATATGGGAGGAGTCCCAAAGGATTGATAGATTTAGTGGAGCTGCTGAACATAAGTGACGATGTTGATGCATTTTCTGAATAGATGCAAGGATTACATGAACAGGTTAGGGAGTGGCATCAAGCAACCAACCAAGTTACAGAGATAAAGAAGATGAATCCATAATAAAGAGATCATTTGAAGTACATAAAGATGTAATGGTGCATTTGAGGAAAGAAATGTTTCTTGCTAAAACATATAACACAGTGAAGTACAAGATCATTAGTCCCTGCAAAATCATAAGAAATCCCTATGGTAATGCTTATGAAGTTGAACTGTTAGAAAATCTGAATATCTCTAATATTTATTTTTGATGTTGAATATTTATAAGCATTTAATGTAGGTGAAGAAGAACGGGATCTAGTTAGAGACTGGAGATCATATCCTCTAGTGAAAGAACCATAGGAAATTGTTGAAGTGCTAGATGCATGAATTACTACCACCAGAAGATGAAGTTTCCAACAATATTTAGCGTGACGAAAAGAAAAAGGACCATAGGAAACCACTTATATATCAAAAGCTGCATATGGATGGTTTTGTTCATCAAATTCCACTTCTAGCTGAGCTAGAAAATGATAAAATGCATTTTCTTAGAATGAGAGAATCATGCGGAGCATATGATTCAAGACCCGCTATAATTCATTGACCATGAAGATACTAAAAAGTAGTCTTACCATATCCTCATATATAAGGAATAATCAGTTGCGCAATTTATCTTTGAGTGCAACACGAACTGTTTGAAAATATAAAAAATAATTGTAAGAGACTAAAAGTAGTGTTACCGTATCCTCATTAATAAGGAATAATTAGTTGAGAAATCTATCTGTAAGCGCACCACCAACTGCAAAAAATAGAAAAGAATTGTTTTAGAGGGTATCTTTAGTAAGTTATCATATTGTTGTGCACCGTGACGGTTGTCTTTTCTGTTGTTGTGTAGGCAAATCCTTCTTGCGCCACCATTAGAATACCCAGCAAATTGTTTTAAGGGATAACAAACTTATTACACAAAAAGGACAATTTAATTTAATATTAGATAAAAATAGAGCTCCTAAAGTATGTCAGAAAAATATGAAGAATTTGCAGCGTTTAGTCCAGCTTGGGTGGATTTCACACAAATATTAAAAGAGAAACAGAGTGGCCCAAATAAATACCTTGATGTGTTGACAATTACACTCATGGAAGAACAAAAACAACAATTGAAAATTTCAATCCTCTCTTTTTTAATTTTTCAAGAAACAAAACCTCATGAATGACTTTATACACTGTAAAAGATCCAATGATAACAAAGTAAACATCAATAGCAAAGTTTGTAAATCATACCAACACATGTAATCCCATAACACTTGCAAAAGAAGTTGCAATAGAAGGACTGGAAAGTGTGAGTTCTCCCAAATGTCCCACCATCATAACATATATTTCCTTCAAGGAATACTGAAATGGATTCACTCCAATCATGGGTCCTGCTAACCAACATAGATTTTTGACTTCCTCCCACAAACCCAAATCGAGGACACACTAAGTCTATTTTACCCAAATCGAGGATGGAATAAGACCAGTTTACCCAAACATCCATAAATCAAGGGGTGAAGTACAAAAATTTTAAGCTATCATCCATAAATCGGGGTGAAATGTCTCATTTTCTCATCCAAAACTGAAAAATTTCGGCGATTTGAGTGTTATTCACCTCCATTACTGAAGATAAATAGGCAGATGTCAAGATTTTCTGGTTAGTTTTAAAAAATGGCCGCCAAAAGTCAAAATCTCATGACTTTTTTTATGGGGTGGGTTTAAGAACTACCCCCAAATACCTAAATTTTTTTTTTGGGGGGGGGGGTTTAGCAATACTGCCTCAGGCCAAAACCGCCTCAAAAAGGGTGATTTGTTGTAGTCATTTGGTCAAACTATACTAGTGTCATATTAGAAATTTCTTGTTTCAGTTTGTTTGTTTATAGTATTGATATATAAGTCCTAATCAATTATTGACGTTGATGACTACGCCTCAAAAGGAAATATGTTTTGAGACTTAGGGATAAAATTACGAACATGTTTGAGAGTGAAAAAATAGATTGGAGATAAAAGAAGACAAGTATATATACAACCAATGAAGATATTAACCCTGGAATGTGCTTGGCCACTGAGCCCGTTCATACCCTCTTGGTTATAAAAATCTTTGTTTTACTCGATCCCAAACCTAGTTTTTTGTCACAAATAATTTACAAAATTTATTTACTGAAAAAACATTCAGATCCTAACTAATTATGCGGCAAGAAAACACATGAAATCACAGTCACATTTGACATATATTTACCCTGGAAATCCCCAACTCGAAAAAAACCAACAAAAAGTTGCTTTTATTAACTATAAAATCCTAGGCTCTCTTCTTGGGATAATGGCCCATAGAGGAAAACTTATAATGACAAAATGCTAGCTTTCAAACCACAATATCATCCATTCAATCTTTCTAGTTGCTAACATTAGTTGCCCCATGCTAGTTTTTTCTAACCCAACCCTTGCACCTGCACACTTGGTTGAAAGTTATTCTCTAACCACTCAATGATATCTCACTCAGTTTTTGTGTAACCTCTTCTCACCTACATTTCCTTTAATAACATTACAATATGCAAATACCTCGGTCCAATTCCATGGGATACCAAATACCGTGGGCTCTCTATATCATTTACATAAAGTAATTACAAAAGTACATTCACTTTAATAGTTCACTTTCATAAATTGGATCTCCTATGTCTGAGAGTCATTAAATGACACCTTCCACCTATCATAGATTGTCCATGTGGAAGTACCTATCTAATGCTACAAAAATCAACACAAAAACCATATAGCTCGTACCTATCTACCCTCATGGTTCCAAAATTAGGTTCTCAAATGACTGATTTTGAAACACTCATTGCACTAGTTTCCTCTGTGTTGATACCTAAAATTTTATCGATCCATTTCATGGGTTTAATCCTATAAAAAGCATAATATCAAGTGTACTTTACACCATAGTGTCGAGATATTTCCATAATTCCATTAAAAGGATGACTATAGAGCTGATAGATATCATGTTTCATTAGAGATGAGAGTGAATGCGGAGGTTTATAAATTAATCAATAGGGGCAAGGTGGCAATCCTTTTAGCAGGAGGATGGACATGTGTCATTGGTCTAGTCCTCTCCTTAGGACCTGCCACATGTCATCATATTTTGCTTCTGTCTAAAGACCACCCAATCTAGGGTACTAGTTTGGTATGGTTGGTAGAAATAATGAAGTAACATTTTTTTGAATGAAAAGTAGTAATAAAAATGGACGAAATATTGTCTACAATCGGTTGAGATAATATCATTTGGGTAATGGTTGGAAATATCTTGTCTCACCCTTAAACACTTACAAGAGTGATATTATTGGTACCTTGTCAACATCAATTAAGACACAAAAAAAGGGCAAATATTTCACAAACAAGATTTGAACTTGAGTGAGGTGGATAAACAACTTCTCATTTTAATCACATAAGCTAAGATGCAATTAACATGATTACAAAGAAAGTTATTTTATATTGGCCAAAATTAATATCATACAAACAAATGCTTTACTAGGTCATGGAAAATATTAAGATGAAAATTGAAAGTATGAGAGACTCTCATCATGTTCTCTAAATCTTAATTAAAAAATAAAATAAAAAATTATCATACAATGTTTACTCTAATATAAACCATTTTCCTAATTAAATATTCATTAATTAAAATACCCGATTTTCTTAAGAAATGACCTAAATATGTTTCATTTTAAGACTTTCTAGAATCACAACACCATAATATTATCTCAAAAGATTTAAGTAATTGTAATATGGAATGGAGATCTTATTTTATGGGCTACCTCTATATTACCTCTATATTACATTAAGCCTTGTTACCATGATTAATTTTAAAATATTTTTGTAATTTTGCAAATTGTATTGTTAGAGAATCAAAGTTTTGACTTCAATGCTCAATATTACAAATCCTATATCAATAAATAATAAAAATATATGCATTGGAATTTTATTTAAAATATTAAATATATTTTTTATATCTTTTTTTATTAACATGATTTTTATAAACATAATAATTGCTTTTCTATCTTTTTGTTTTAGCCAATGGATACCATTTTTATAAAAAGATTCTAAAATGTTTCCTTTTACACTTGAGAAAAAACAATTTGACAATTTGTAGTTTAACAAAAGTATATCATCTAAATTTCAAAGATTCTATTGAATACCATTTTTATAGAAAGATTCTACAATGCTTTTGTATGTGATGTGGAGTATGCAATGTTTTTATTATTTCGTTTTATAGATATTAACGTCTAAATTCCTGAAATGTGTAGGTGGGTTTATATTGATCAGTTACAATCATGGCATAAATTCTTGAAATGTGTAGGTGGGTCTATATTGATCAGTTACAATCATGGAACATATTTGTTGGGCAGGTTGTAGCTATTTCCAAAGCTGGACGATCATCAATCATTATGAGAACTCCCCAGAGAAACATGCAAAATGCACGCCAAGGATAAAGGTATCTAATCTCACCATTGGGTTATTTCTTTCCATTTCATATATTCATTCATTTGCAAGCGTGATATAACAAGCCCTGCCCTAGCGTGGCCCTTTCTAAATTCATTTACAGATTTCTAGCATTCCTGCTTCTGATATACTAAGCCCTGACCTAGCTTGGAATTTGAGGCATTTCCGCTTCTGCAATTTCTTGTATTTTCATAACCTCTCCTCTTTCCATGGCCATGGAAATTTGGATTGGCAGTCTTTTCATTTCGTTTACATTGATGTTTATGGTTTTATTTTGTTTAGTGCTTTCTTTATGGATCGGATCAAGGTGTATGGGATGCGGAGTATGCAACGGTTTTATTGTTTCTTTTGATGCCCCATATTCCCATCAGAGATAGAAACATATGCATTTATTCAAAAGCAGTAGCAAAGTCTACTCTGCTCTGTCATATGAGAAAAGATTTGATTCTCTGCTTTTCTTCGCCATATGTAAATGTTGTCGAGTAATGCTTATGGTTTATATTGATGCTTATGGTTTTCTTTAGTTTCGTGCTTTCTAGAGGAAGGATGAGGAGGAGGAGGCAGAACGAGGGTGGAGGAGAGAGGGAGGAGGGACAGGGTGGAGGAGGGAGAGAGTAGGAGGAGGAGGCAGACTGGAGGAGAGAGGAAGGAGGGGGAGGAGGAGGAGGAGGAGGAGAGGGAAGGAGGAGAGGGAAGGTGAGGAGAAGGAGGATGGAGGGAGGAGGTGTATGAGGAGGAGGAGAAGGGAGGGGGTCGAGGAGAGAGGTGAGGGTGTAGGAGTAGGATGGAGGTGGGGATTTAGGAGGAGGAGAGAGGAGGCGGAGGGAGGTGGTGTAAAATTATAAAATGAAGAGGTTGTTTTAGCAATTGCACTTATGAAGTTATTTACATGAAAATATTGAACCACACTTTAAGTGTTACCTTTTAGAAATGATTTAAATGATGTTACCAGAGACAAAATTTGTATGTTGTAATACCATATATGTTTGATTGGGTCAAACTATGTCCATAAAAAATAGGAGGTTGTTTTGATTTGGTCAAACTATACTAGTGTCATATTAGGAAGTTGTTGTTTGAATTTGTTTGTTTATAACATGGATATATATAAGTCCTAGTCAATTAAAATTATCCACTGCTTAACCAATTTCCATTGATATTATTACCTATGAGATTGATGGATGGCCATCATTTATTTACAATGATTTTTCACAATGCTTGTACTATGGGAGCATATTCATTACTTAACCAATGACAATTGGTATGAAATTTTGGTATATGAAATAGGCTTTCTTCTTGGTATGGAATTATATATTTAAAATCAACTTTGATTCAACCAATATTCTATTCATTCATAAATACATGGCATATCATAGGACAATATGTTTCCAATTCTTTGATTAACCAATGTTATGTTCATTTGTAAACACGATATAGAATTGTATGTTTCAAACTAGTATTTTGTTTATTTTTACTTAACTAAAGGTAGTTTCAAAAAGTCGTAAACTAATTTTGAAAATCCATATTCTTAGTAGCTTGAAATCAATTCAAGTACCCATTCGTTCAAATATTTTTCAATGACAATTAAAGATCTAAAATTATGACAAACCCACAAAATGTAAACTAATAACAAAATAAATACATATAAATCAACTAAAGTTTAATTCATAATTTAAACAATTCATCATTTCATCTTTTGGAACAAGAGATATTAAGCTCACCTTAGTGGTCACCTTCACCCGAGTTTGACTGAGATTCTTTAAGATATTAAGCTTCTTTCATATTCTCATCACTATTTGCTTTATATTTTTGTTGAACACAAATCAATACATTGATTCAATTTCTTCTCATTGCTTGGGGCGATTTTTACAAAACAAATCCCGTTAGTGGCAAGTTCTCATCGATGACTTGAATAGGAAAAGGAGGTACACGACCTGATGAAACAACCTTGGTTGATGTTTGCATTGGGATCTTAAGAACATTTACTAAACGCTTAACATTAATTTTTTCTTCTTCACTTATTTTTCTTTTCGGTCTCTTCTTCAATATTTTTGGTTGCTTCTTCTTGCACCTTATTTGACTTTTCCTTTTCTTCTTGCACTTTTTTTCTTTGTTCTTTAGCACTTTTCAATGAATCATACACTTGTACCTTCATCATAGGTTCCTTTTTTCCATTTTAACTTGAAGGATGTGGTTCAACTATATTCTCCTCTGCTCAACTTACATGACACTTCTACAGTTTTCTTGGGCTTTCAATATACCTCTTGTTCTGCATTGCTTTCATGAGTATAAGACAATAAATTTTGGTACTTGGAAATGTATATATACTACTACTTTAGGATCTTGTCTCTTAAATAATTTGTTTCCAAAATGAATATTTTTTAGAGATGGAACTTCCTTCTCCATCTCTCTAGAAAAATCAATCACATAGCTGCCAACAATTAGAGGCAAAGGGGGCCACATTGATTTCTTATTATTTTCTAGAATGGGTCCCACTCTATTTATGTAAGCTTTATATGCAATCTCCAATAAAACTACCTTTTCAATAACATAGAGTGGAAAGATGTTTCCATTCCCATTATGTGCTACAATACAGATGCAATCTTGGTTCTACTAGTTTTGATGACTTCCACTACCACTTCACGTCTGGGAATGAATTTGTGGCACGCATAGTATCTAACAAATGAGAGGATATATACAATTAATATGGAGGTTCTTAAATTGGATTATGCATTGTAATGATTGTTTTCTCCAAACTAGATGATAAAATGGCTCTCCAATTGAAAATGTGACCAATTCGAACTATTGTGTGCATTGTTGAGAGGGTCTAGCCTTCCGTTCGAAACTATCTTATTCTTGGTTAGCTCCACTCCAATAATATTCTTGTCTGGATTTTATCTTTCAAATATCAACTAACACACACAATTGTTACTCCGGTTCCTATTCCGGTGATCAATATGTCAACATCCCCTCTGTGGTTTCCACTCTGTAAACACTAGCATGATGGTCAAGAAAAGGCTTCTAGAGGTTTTTTTTGAACTTTTACACTAGTGCATAAGGTGGCCTTAAAATGATCACCAATATTCAAGTCCACTAAGTTCTTAATCATTTTCCTTCATAATTAATTTACTGGATCCCTAACTCGCTTCTTCTCTAAGGTCATTCCAATATGATCATTCCTTCATTGTAAATTCTCCAATTTAGCATCCAAGATATCTTCATAATAAAAAAATGTAGCTTCTACTCATCACTTCATCTCAAAATTAGTTCCTTTCTAAGATTTATTCATGACACTCGATAAGGTATAAGGATGCTCTTAACATCTACACTTGGACGCTTGGGCTTGATAGTTGACAAGTCTAAGTATCTTCCTTTGACACTTGAATTACATCTTAGTGTGCACCTTCATAGTTGGTCAGTGCTCTATATGACATACAGCAAGTAGCACATTAGAATTTAGTAGGCTCTTCCTTGGGAATTGTGAGCGTTTATCCATCTCAAATGATTTTTGCGTCTCCTTTCACTAGAATTAAGCTCTAAAACTTTGTTGGTTTAGTGCTTATATAACACTTGGGAGAATTGTTATAGTTGCACTAAGTTCGATGGCCCATGGGATCTCCTTTAGTTCCGTCAAGAATACTTTTACCCAACATACTTGTCACCCTTCGTCTTTGGATGCATGATGCATTTTTTTACATCATGGGAATTATCCCACATGCATGGAGTTTTAAATATAGGTATATGTGCAGTGAACCAAGATGTTGAACTTACCACATTCATTGGACTTCCCCCTTGGCATTTAGTGTGAGTGCTTCGAAAAATGGAGGTAGGACTCTTAAGCTCGGATTCTTACTTGGAGGTATGGGTTTGGAGATCAACGCCCAAATGAAGTTTTACAAAAATGACAAAACTAAATAAGACGATTATTGATTTAAAATAAAGCTATGCGGAGTGCCCATAGGGACGGGATGACAAAATTGATTTGCTTGCGCATTCCAATTTGACCACCCTCAGCTCGAGCTTATCAACCTTCACCTCCAAATTTGCTAAAAACTTGATATTTGTAGATTCATACTTTCTTATAGTGCGTTTGAATTCCTTTCTCAGGAACGCCATGTTCCTTCCACATTTTCCAGCCTTCTGCCTCCTTCAAAATGAATTACGTCCACTGTGCCTTTGATCTTCTCCACTTCCTCTCTAACATCATAATCAACCAGAGCCGGCATGGATGATCCCAACGATTTGGAGGAAGCCATAAATGGTACCACACTTCTGATCTCCTTTGCCGCCACCACTCGCAGCTTCTTCCCACAACTTGCTCTAAAAACAATCTCAGTTTGCATGTAAACCAGCCAGACCATAGTTCCTCTTCCCTTCATCTTCTTTGCGTTTATATCCCTGCTCCTCACACATGAAAGAACCAGACCACTAGGGATAATCATACAGTTCATTAAATCACTCATCCACTTTCCCAACTCACAGCGGATCGACGAGGCGGCTTACCTCCTATTCGTGTGCACGATTTGCACCCTCGTACTTGCATTTAAATGCTCCTTGCTCTACCATGATCTCCCACAAAATGGCATGTGAAAAACACACATCTGAACCTGTCTTGACCTCCCAAACGAGGACACCTATCCTTCTCATGTGTCATTCTCATGACCACGTTGCTTTACTTCAACCCCGGTCCTATGGAAGAGGGAAAAACTCATGGGACTTGTTGATCTAGATGGAGCCAAGGCTTAGCATGGAGCCTAAGTTTGTTACTAAGTCCACCTCCTTGTTGTGTATTCTAAGCACATGAAAGAAATCGACTTTGTGGAAAGAGCGCACTAAGGACTGGATCTTGGTTAAAAGTTGTTTGAGGTGCAGATGATTTGGAAGAGTTCCTTTGACAATTGCTTGGATAACTATCCTCGAATCTCCCAGCACTGTGAGCCTTGTAATTACCTTCTTCTTGGTAATCACAAGTCCTTGCCAAAGGGTTAATGCTTCGGCTATGTCGTTTGTTTATGTGCTGAGCCCCCAAGAGAAGGTAGTTTTAATTATGTCGTCTGAGGTGAAGAAAACCCCGCCCCCCTTACAGCACCAGATTAAATAATGTTATTTATTACTTAATGTTACTAAACTTTTTTTTTTCTTTTTTGTACTGGTGGAATTGGTAACTGAGTGGTTTTGGTGCTTGCGTGACATGGGGTCCATTCCTGTCGGCTGCCACTATAACCCCAAGTGCGTCCACATAGCTCGCAAGCATGGGGCTTGGATAAGTCGGAGTGATATTTGAACTTGAGACCTCCTTTACAACATTCCTTCATTTACACGGCACTTGCCAGTGAGTCTACACCCCTGCGGGCCACTAAATTAAATTAATTATGTAATGTTATTAAATTTATATAGTACTAATGTTATTAAATTTAAATTTAATATGATTAATTATGATATATAAAATCATAATTCCCATTAATTTTGTACTTATTTAAGTTGAAATTAATTTAAATTTAATACACACAAATTATTAAATTTAAATATTATTTACATAATTTAATTTAAGTTAAAGAATGATTAAATTATGTATTGCATATATTAAATTAAAAAACAAATCCAATAAAATTTGAAAAAGAACATTATGATTAAATAATATACCATAATACCCATTTCATATTATTTTTAAAAAGATATTTGTGATATAATTTGGGATTTGAAAGTCGTGACAAAACTTTGTGATATAAAATTATTTGGGAAATTCGTTATTGTTAATCCCTGAGATCTACTCGAAGTAGCATTAGTCACAATATTTGAATATAATATGGAAAGGGGTGTTCATTTCCCGATGTACCAAAGCCTCCCTTTTTCCTTGGAAGCAATACTGTAATTGGGTGGTTGGGCACATTTCTTGCCACCCACCCAATTTTCAATGGTGAGCAATACATGACTATGCTAATATTCACAGTTGTTTGTGACTTCCATCACCACAAAATCTGTTCACACCATACATGAATCTAATCGCAGGTCATTCACGGAACATGATGCTTGTTCGTTTGGCCCTGAAAGTCAAACTGCAATCAAATGCCACAAAATTCATATTCGAACACAGTACATTAGGCATTGTTTGACCTAATATTCGAACACAGTAGAATAGATGTTGACCTAATACAAAAAAAATCTATATCCTACTACTTTGTTTCATAGCGGAAGAGAAAAAAAAATAACTAAAACTCGAATATGAATTTCATTCAGCTAATTATTACCCTTGTGGAGTTGAGAAGTTAACGACGAAGCAGTGAATTGTATTTGTGGGCTTACAATGGAAGCTGAAAATGACTATGTTTTTTCAAATTGAAGCTGAAGCTGAAGCTGACAGTGTTTTGGTGCTCCACGGTCTTGTAGATGTCGTTTCACCCACAAATATTATTGATATATTTACTGTACAGATCCATATTAATAGCGAGTCTTAATGTTTTTTATTAGGAATAATAGATGAAAGGTTAAGAGTGATCAAAACTGATTCAAAGCCTAGGAAACTTGTACTGTGAGCCCACGAAAATTCTCTTCCTTGAGATTATGTGCATTGATTGATCACAAAATCATGGCTTTCGCTTGACAAACGGGTTTTTCCAGGTGAAACAGGAAGCTCAACTTATTGTGTTGCAATTGAAGAGTTCATGTTTTCATAATAACATCAATGCATCAACCTAGAGGAGAGATCCTCTTCATGTTGTGATATACATTGCTCGACCTTTCACGCGTGAAACAAACACAAAGAGAATCAACTAAAGCACCTATGAACGAGCCAGAGGAAACCTCACATAACACAACACTACATAACAGAGCGTTGATAGAGCAACATCAAGTAAAAATTATCCATGTACAAATCTTTTGCACCTATTTTAAAGAAAACAACAAGAAGATATTATGTTATTATATTATAAATATTTGATAACCAAATCCAAAATATTCCAAATCAAATAGTGGAAAGTACAATAATTTCCCACAAAAGTAGATTCATAGCATTTCCTAATAAAAGAATAGATAAGCTTCTCAACAGAAAATAGATAAATTGATTACCGAGCAAGACTTATTCGCACACGATTTTCACAAAATAGAGAATTTGATTACTCTCAAAGAATTTTTAGCATGAGATTTTAATAAAATAGATCATTGGATCATAATATTTTAATAAAAAATATTGACGGTAAAGTATGGATGTTTAAGCAGATAACAGAGAGTGCGGCGTGTTAAAACAAGGGAGCATGTGGTGGGCGACGGTGAAGGAATTTGTGCATAGAGAGGCCGAGAGAGAGCAGGGGAAGCATAGAGGGAGAGCAGCAATGGGGAGTGGTGGGAGCAGGCGACTATGTGGGGAAATGCGTGTTGGATGGTGGAGGAAAGATCGTGTAGGAGGTTGGGAGGAGAGGAGTGATGTGGGTGGAAGGAGTGAGTGTAGCAATGGGGGATGGAGGAGGCTCAGGTTGGGAAGAAGGATGGATGGAAGGAGAGGTGGGATGATCCGAGGGAATGCGCAACTTGGAGAGGTGGAGGAAAAGAAGAATGGGAAGGGACGAGGATTGGGAGCAGAGCAGCAAGCGAGAAGGTGGTAAGGCTTGAGGAGAGCAGTGTAGTGGATGGTAGGTAGAGAGGAGCGAGCAACATGTGGAGGGATGGATGCATACTGTAATGGTGCGTAGGTCATGGGTGTACGGGCATTGTGAAGTAAGTGATCAGAGATGGAATGGGGTATTAGAAAGTGGAATGAACTTGGGAATGCAAAAGGGAGGAACAAAAACTTGGTGATGGTGTGGGAGCAACATGGAAGGGAAAATGGTGTGCACGAGGTGGAGTCCAGGTGCAGTGAGAGAATCGGGAGATGGATCGTTTGATGAGAATGAGGGGGTAGGAAATGGGATGCAATGATTGGAGAGCATGTAAGGGAATAAGAGGCCAAGAGGAATGAGTGCAAGCTTCACGATGAGCGAAAGCTTGAAGCTCTCATACTACTTGTAAGGTTAAAACCTTACATGTTAGATATTCAAACTTAAAACTTCAAAATGTTAAATACTAATACAATTTATATATTTTCTTTTGAAAAAAATATAATATATACATTTAAAAATGTATATCTCTAAAATTTATATATTTAAACATTATTAATAATATATATAACTATATTACCAATATAGTAAATAAACAAAACAAAATTGGAATAAATAGAGATGTATGAAATATACATTTTCTTTTGAAAAAATATAATATATATATATAATATTTGTATATTTAAACATTACTAATAAAACATATAACTATATTACCAATATAGTCAATAAAAAAAATTGGAATGGATATATATGTATAACATATGAAGTTGTATTTTCATCTTTATGTTTGCAAGATTAAAAACTCAAATTATTATTGTAGTCTTTAAAATAATTAATAACTGAAAATAAAACTTTTTACATACTTTACAAACCATTAAAAAAAATATACAATTTATTTTTTGGCATACTTTAGAAATAATTTAAAAAATATATACTTTATAAAAAAATATACAACCTTTTGACATCCTTGAAAATAATAATTACGCTTATAGGCGTATATATGTTATATTTTAGGGATGGAGCAGATCATCAAGATCCACCAAAAACATGCCAAGTGTATGGCCGAGATGATTTTAATCGTCTGATCTTGTAACTAGCTTAACTAGCCGCAGATTTAGGAGTTTGTTAAGAGAGCCTATCGCCACCAAGGAGTCTGTTAGCGGTCAAAGAGTCTTTTAGGAGACGTGGAGGAGATACGTGGTGTTGGGGGACATACCTGGATGGGTGGAAAATTCAGTAACTGAATGTATACAGGAAAAACTATCCATCTCCATCTCTTTATATAGCTGTCTATTTTTCTAACTCATGGCAACCTTCATCCGCCATGTTTGTTCTGGTAGCATTTTATTTTACCCGTCTACCGCTCATGCATCATTGCAGTAAATGAAGATACGGTGAGAACTTCGGCAAAGCCATACAGCTTACAGCTTAGCAGTTCACGGTCTCAATTCGGTTGCATGAGTTGTTCCGAGACCTGTAGCACGACAAAAACTAGGTATAAATCTTTGAACGAATGCTTTCAATCGTTTGTTCATAGTATTTCTATTTCAGTGTGGTTGTTGCTAGTTTAAAACAGTGGCATTGAAGTTTAACCATTGTTTCAATTTGTATTTCTATTTGACAGTCAGGTGGTCTCTGATAGCTGGTTGCTTGCTAGGACGAACGGATAACGAGATAAAGCACTACTGGAACTCGCATGTCAGGAGAAAACTTATCGCCACGGGGTTTGATCTGCTCACCCATCGTCGTTTTCAAAAGAATCCTCGCCATCATCCTTCGGCTACAGGGAATGTTAGATAGCCTGAAATAGCACGTTCGCATGAGCTTGTCCAAGGATTAGTGTTTCATTGCGCCAAATCCGAGCAAGTTTTAGATGCGGCTAGCGAACTTGCGCGGGATGAGCTGCATCTGCATTTCAATGTAAATCTCAACCTGAAGTTGTCAATAAATGCTGGCCCCTCAATAATATGCCACACAGCTGGGTTGAAGGTGCAGGAGGACGCGGTAGTCAATTATGAGCAAGGCGAGAGAAATTTCAGTGTAGGAAATGGATATTTATGTCGTTATGGGTAGTTCCCTTCCCTCCAATGTTACTGTTCAGATTACATAAATTTCCATTTTACATTCGCGAAAACCCTACGGGACATATGTTGTTTATACTACCTGATAGCTGGTCTTGGTTTATTTATACTTGTTATTATTCACATTTTATAACGTCAAGGCTCAATTTCAATTGTTCTATTTTGTGTTTAGTATAAAAATGAAGTGTTAAAAAAAACTAAATAAATGAACTTATTTTTATAAAGTTAATAAACAAAAATTTTGTTTGAATAAACATTCTTATTTATCATCATCATTATGCTTTGTTAACAAATGCTTGAACATGGCCAAGACTTGCTGCAATATGCACCGGAGTCAAGCCCAATCTGTTCCCTAACGTAACGGAAGCGCCGTGTCTCAGTAATAAGCATAAAATGCCGCTTCACATTTCCGAAATGACTCAGACACTTTTTTAAGCACAACACTCTAGTTTTTAAAAATATAACCAGGTATTGTCTTCAAATATTATAGCAACATGCCCGGTATCTTGATTAGAGGAACTAGCCCGGAGGCACCAATGGAGGGGAGTATTCGCGTCGCCATCTGTCTCGTTCGGATCAAGGTTTCTAGTAAGAAGCAAGTCCATGACTGCTTCATCTCCCGTCTGTAATAAGCTCCGAGAAATGGTTTATTGGTCAAAACTCTAAATAATAAATGCCATAAAATTATTTGGAAACCATTATTTGTCTAAAGTGCGGATCTTTGCTTGGTATTAGAGTACCTGACAAGCTCGAGCTATGTGAGAAAACGGTGCATTAGCACTCAATCTTCTCCTCTCCCTGGGTTTCGGAACAACGGGCCTAAACAGCAGCAGGAGTTCCATCACTAGGAGCAGTAGCTTCCGCTGTCGATTCTCAGAATCAGCTATGCTGCCCGTGCCTCCGTGATCTCGATCATTGTTGTTATTATTACTCCGGGCTTCAATCTGCCATAGAGATATAGATTTCTTGACCACATTCTCAAATATCGTTGCCTGGATATAAGGTTCTTCGTGACTTTGTACTAAGGCAGAAAGAACAGAATCAGCAGACACAATCAGCAAAACTGCGATGGCAAATACGTGCCCATCCATATCTTTCCTGTATGCTAATTGCGGAACATCTTTTGTGTTCGCTGCGAGATCTCTGAACGCACTTATGTCCTGAGATACATTTTTAGGATCCGGGCTTGTAATTCAATTGTAATAAATCTCGCACAAACCATTTTATAGTAAAATTGTCATTAAATATTTATAAACAATTATTTAGCAACGTCACATATTGCATTCAGAATATCCCTTCTCGCAGTAATTAGGCAGATTTGGTATCGAATGATTATTACTAAGGAGTATTCCACAAATTTACAAAAAAATAATTCGGATTAAGCTTTTGTTAGTACATACATTTGTCCTAAAAATATTGTTCGATTCAACAGTTTAGAAAAAATATCCTTTAATTACCTTATCTTCGATCAAAGGGAGAAGCTCCGCTATGCCGCTATTTGAGGGCAAAGTACCTGAAAATTCACCAAAATAACATTTAATTAAAAAGGAAAAATTCCACCAATAACTAAAGAGAAATAATCTCATTGTCGTTAATTATTGAAAACCTTTTGCAATGTAAGGCGACGTCCTGGATCGGAGGACTTGTCCTCACGTTTCGGAAGGAAGTTGATAAGTGACCCGAAGAATAGTTTTTGCGATCGCCCTTAACGTTTCCGATCCCAAATACATAACCATCGCGATGATAGTGTTTGAATAGCCGACACTGCGGCATTTAAACAAGTGTAACGATGTGACGATGTCATTACAGAAATAGCTTTTTTGGGATGAATGCAATGAATAAAAGAATATTCTATGCCCGATGGATTTTAGCAATGTCATTTAGAGGATTCTTTTATATTAAAACAAGCGTTTGAGATTGTAATTTGTTTGAGAATGTAATTTGTTTTACATGATCAACTAAAACTAAAATTTTTCATACAATGATTACAATATGGAAGGGAAGAAGAAATTAATACTTTAAATCAATTTTATTGTGTTGATATCTTTGCAAATAAACTGTGAATATGGAAAAATATCTTAGTTACAATGATATCTTTAGGACTTCAAAAAACATTGTCCATAAGATAAAGATGAATTCTCTCATAAATATCTTTCACATTGTCCATAAAGTTAAAACTTTAAATATGAGAAAAGAAATAATAGGTTATACAATAATATGTTAATTAGTTTTTTCTCATAAATATTTTCACATTGTCCATAATCTTTATATAAAATTAGAGCAATAATAATTTACCTAAATTGATAATTTTAGACTAAGATATCTTGAACAGAAGTTTATATGCCATGAAAGACTCCAAACCTGCCACCTAAAAGAAATAGCATCATCGATATATAAAAGTATCGGTACATGATATATTCTTTAATGACATTGAAATTTACTTCACATTGAAAGTTCACAATTTTTTGTAAAACATGTGACCCATAATTTCATGCACCTGCCAACAAGTTTTTGAAATGCAAATAGATAAAAAATAACTTACAATGTAGGAAGAAAACAACTAGGAGGATATTTACTAGGAGGATATTTGCTTCATGTTCAGTAGAAGGAGAACAAGATACTTGTCATAATATACTTAGATATGTAAAGAATGATTTTCTATGAAAGTAGAACAAGATATTTGTTATAATATATTTCTATGAATGTAGAACAAGATATTTCCATGATAGTGAAAAATATATATTTTTATGTGTTATAGGTATTAACTTTAGTAGGTTGTTGGCTAATCAAAATTATGAATATTTAGAAATTCTTATATGCAATAGTAATTTTTAGTATTATTAATACAATAATTTTTTTTTTTAAAATTGCATATTATTAACACAATTTTTATGTATAAATATAGAATATAGACATCACATTATGTTTGTTTTGTAATTTTAATTTATATATTATAGTTAGTTAGTATTCATTAAATATGTTACATTATTAGTAATGTATAAATGTAATAGTAGGTTGTGTATCTCATAGAAATTTTTGTGTGAATGTGTAGTGGGTTTTCAATCTTATAAGAAATGTCATATCCTTTTATGCTTGTTGAAAAAGATCACTCATTAAAATGATGAAAGTTATGGGATTCTTGAAATAATATTGTGTTCTTTGGATTGTAGAGGCTTGATATATGTGTCTTGAAGTGGAGAAGGATTTTAGTTTGAGTGTGAAGATAAATGAGAGACAATACTCAAAACTAACGTTGAGAAATGATTAGAAGAGTTGAGCTCAAAATCCCTTTCAACTTGAGAGGTGCCACAATAATGTTGTATGAGAAGGAAATTGTAAATTTTAAGAATGGAGAGTTTGTTACAATAAATTAATTGTAATGTAGGAACCATAAGGTTGGTTCCTATACTCTTCTATTTTAAGTATATGTATTGAGAAGTTAGAGAGTTGTTTTGTTTGGAGAAGAAACTACATATTCTAAAATATTTTAGCTATTAAATATAGGTATGAAAATTAAAATGACAAATAAAAGTTATGATAATCACATTCCCAAAACTTACTTTTAAAAAAAAGTATTTATATATTATGCCAGGTTGTGTTGTTTATCAAGGTTTACGTTTCACTGCGACGTTATCAAGGGTTATATCACATTACAACGTTAAGTCATTGTTATAGTGTTTGTTTGGTATATGTCAACACAACCAAAGATGTGACACATTAATAATGTGATAGTGGCTGTTTAATAAGCATTATGTCGCATTGTGATGCTTACCTCAGGTTATGTTACATTAGCGACATTCATCAAGGGTTGTGTCACATAGCGATAATGCCTCGCATTGTCATGTTTATCAAGGTTTACATTTCACTGTGACATTATCAAGGGTTATATCACATTACGACGTTAAGCCATGGTTTGTTATAGTGTTTGGTTGGTATATGTTAACACAACCAAAGATCTGGCACATTAATAATGTGATAGTGGGTGTTTAATAAGCGTTACATCGCATTGTGACGTTTATCACAGGTTATGTTACATTATCAACATTCATCAAGGGTTATGTCACATTTTGATAATTCCGAACATGTGACACATTATACAGCACTGAACCTCCCTGCACTACTTCTCAAGAACAAGCAGCTGCCATGACAGGTATCGACGTCTCAACTATATGGGATGATATGCTATCTCTGAATCATTCAGCTACCCATATACATCTATAAGCAATTGGATATTTATGACATAAGGAAGAACTGCATGATGTATAGAAAGTAGTATACTCGATTCTAACTACAGTGTTTGAATGTATGAATTCTAGTAAACATCTTGTTGTTTTGATTAGTGATTACCGATGGCGTCTCATACACTTCATTGAATTTTATTTCATCTGTTCATCTATTCATGTATGATATCAATCTTCATTTTCAGTTACATAACTCTTAGATGTTTTCACCATAAGTTTTAGATGGTTTCAATGATAGCCTTATCTAGATTTACAGTTCTTGATGTTCAGGAATGTATTTTATTTTAAAAAAAATAAAATATTTGCTCCATATCGATGACGTTGTAGTGGCCATCACAATTCTTTTATGGGTTTTAAATTATAATTTGCGATGATGGAATTTACACCAAAAGTTAGCTTTAATCAATGCTTCAAAGAATATTTTTGAGCTATTATGAGATCATGATTTTCATCTTATTTAATCATGATTTTCTGTTTGAATGTATAAATAGTCAAATCACTTCAGATATATTAATATTTTCTTTAGGGGTAAGGCACCAGTGCATTAAATTAATCACTAAAGTTGCTCAATATTAAATAAACATGAAATTGCAATAAAAAATCAATTATATTAATATAATATAAACATATTGTGTGAAATGTTTACCATGAACATTTTGATTGAGGATAAAAGAGGTTTTGAATAATTTGGATTATTTAGCAATGTAAGACATAACTTAATTCAAGTTAAGTGACACTTTTTCATGTTCAATTAATGATTAAGATATTAT
>LPNX010476310.1:53125-74128 GCA_001517045.1 Pseudotsuga menziesii | reverse complement strand
AAAAATAAATGGTTTAAACCATCCACATTCTACATAGTGATGTAGATTGTTATGTCGCATTGTGATGTTTATCACCGGTTATGTTACATTAGCGACATTTATCAAGGGGTATGTTACATTGTGATATTTGTCAAGGGTTATGTCACATTGAGATAATTCCCAAGATGTGACACATTAATAATGTGTCTTTGGATGTTTAAAAATTTTCTTTATATATATATATAGTCGTTTCGCAAAAGAAATGGTTTAAACCATCCACATTCTACATAGTGATGTAGATTGTTATGTTGCATTGTGATGTTTATCAAGGTTTATGTTTCATTGTGACATTATAAAGCTTATATCACATTACGATGTTAAGCTATGGTTTTTTATAGTGTTTGGTTGGTATATGTCAACACAACCAAAGATGTGACACATTAATAATGTGATAGTGGACATTTAATAAGTGTTATGTCGCATTGTGACGTTTATCACCGGTTATGTTACATTAGCAACATTCATCAAGGGGTATGTCACATTGTGATATTTGTCAAGGGTTATGTCACATTGCGATAATTCCAAATATGTGACACATTAATAATGTGTCTTTGGATGTTTAGAAATTTTCTTTATATATATATATAGTCATTTGACAAAAGAAATGGTTTAAACCATCCACATTCTACATAGTGATGTAGATTGTTCTGTCACATTGTGATGTTTATCAAGGTTTATGTTTCATTGCGAAGTTATAAGGGTTATATCACATTACGATGTTAAGCGATGGTTTGTTATAGTGTTTGGTTCGTATATGTCAACACAACCAAAGATGTGACACACTAATAATGTAATAGTCGGTGTTTAATAAGTTTTATGTTACATTGTGATGTTTATCACCGGTTATGTTACATTAGCGATATTCATCAAGGGGTATGTCACATTGTGATATTTGTCAAGGGTTATGTCACATTGCGATAATTCCCAAGATGTGACACATTAATAATGTGTCTTTGGATGTTTAAAAAATTTCTTGTTGCATTATCAACTATGGCCACGTAGTTCACCAAATTCAACGATGGTTAAGTATGGCCAAAAGGATGTATTTTTCTGTCATGTTAATACTTTTACTTTTGAAAAGCGAAAAAAATTCATTTGTGTACACAAACAATTTTTTGATATTACGACATTTATCAATGCTTATGTTGGATTGTGACATTCCTCATTAGTGCATTCTAATGGTTTTGTTGCATTGGGACATTCATGGATATTAAATTTTCATCATTCCTCAATCTTTGTCTCACATTATTTTGCCATCATGTTGTAAGAATTTTCTTTATATATATATATATATATATATATATATATATATAGTCGTTTGACAAAAGAAATGGTTTAAACCATCCACATTCTACATAGTAATGTGGAATGTTATCTCGCATTGCGATGTTTATCAAGGTTTGTGTTTCACTACGACGTCATCAACGGTTATATCACATTACAATGTTAAGCCATTGTTACAGTGTTTGGTTGGTATATGTCAACACAACCAAAGATCTGACACATTAATAATGTGATAGTGGGCGTTTAATAAGTGTTATGTCACATTGTGATGTTTCATCCACAGGTTATGTTACATTAGTGACATTCATCAAGGGTTATGTCACATTGTGATATTTATCAAGTGTTATGTCACATTGTGATAATTTTGAAGATGTGATAGATTATTAATGTGTCGTTGGATGTTTAGAAAATTTATTTAAGAATTTTCTTTATATATTATGTCGCATTGTGTTGTTTATCAAGGTTAACATTTCACTACGACGTTATCAAGGGTTATATCACATTACGATGTTAATCCATTGTTACAATGTTTGGTTGGTATATGTCAACACAGCCAAAGATGTGACACATTAATAATGTTATAGTGGGCGTTTAATAAGTGTTATGTCACATTGTGACGTTTACCTCAGGTTATGTTACATTAGCGACATTCATCAAGGGTTATGTCATATTGCGATAATGCCCAAGATGTAACACATTAATAATGTGTCTTTGGATGTTTAAAAATTTTATTTAATAATTTTCTTTATATATATATGTATTCGTTTGACAAAATAAATGGTTTACATTAGGACGTTAAGCCATTGTTACAGTGTTTGGTTGGTATATGTCAACACAACCAAAGATGTGACACATTAATAATGTGATAGTGTGCGTTTAATAAGTGTTATGTCGCATTGTGGCATTAAGTCCGTGGGTTATGTTACATTAGTGACAGTCATCAAGGGTTATGTCACATTGCAATAATGCCCAAGATGTGACACATTAATAATGTGTCTTTGGATGTTTATAAAATTTCTTTAAGAAATTTCATTATATATTATGTCGCATTGTGTTGTTTATCAAGGTTTACATTTCACTACGACGATATCAAGGGTTATATCACATTACTGCGTTAAGCCGATGTTACAGTGTTTGGTTGGTATATGTCAACACAACCAAAGATGTGACACATTAGTAATGTGATAGTGGGAGTTTAATAAGCGTTACATCGCATTGTGACGTTTACCTCAGGTTATGTTACATTATTGACATTCATCAATGGTTATGTCACATTGTGATAATTTTCAAGATGTGACACATTAATATTATCATAACCCTTTGTGAACCTCCTACATAGTATTTGAATGCTTGCATTCCCCAATGTATTTGTCACATTATGAAATTAAACAAAGTCTATGTCACATTGTCACAATTTGCAAGGGTTTCATGTCACATCTTCGTATGTTCTGAGACACAATACATACTATAGAGAAAAACATTGGTTATGTCGCATTGTGACGCTGATAATCTTCATTCTAATAATAATGAACATATGTTGACTTGGTACCTCAATAACATGGTATGGAACATTATGGCTAGGTTACATTATGAATTTGTGATGAAATATGTTATGATATATAGTATTATTGTGACACATTAATTAATTAATTAATAATGTATTTATATTTGGATTTGATTATAATTAATAGTATTTATTTAATAATAATATTTAAATAATTAAATAATTATTATATTATAATCAATTAAAATATTAATTTATCAATATTAATAATAAAAAATAAAAGTATAAAAATTAATTGTAGCATAATAATTTATTATTATTTTGGAGATATGCCTATGGGCCCACCCTTTACTAGCAAGAACCACATTAAATTAATTAATGTGTCTGAATACGCCAATAGGTGTAAATTTAAGCACATACTATAGGGAAAAATATTAATATAAAAAGTATGTGCCTAAATTTACGCCTATCGGCGTATTTAGACACATTAATTAATTTAATGTGGTTGTTGCTAGTAATAAATATACTAAAAAATCATTAACATATATAACTATATGCATGAACATAAAATATTTCATTCTCCAACTAACTTCCATTTCCATTAACATGAGAAACACTTATCTTTGACATCCTTTGGTATCAAAATTCCAGTATCACGACGCATGAAACCTAGTTTTTAATTAAACAAACATTCATGAAACTAAGTTTTCATTGAAACAAACATTCGTAGTTTTCGCTGCAACAAACATCTCTTATTCTTATTGAATAAATGTTTTAAAATTGAAAATATCAAGTTCTCTCGCATCCTTGTATATAAAACTCCATATAACAATTGGTGAAATTGAGATTTTACTGAAACAAACATCTCTTATTAAACAATTAATCTCAAACAACAGATATATATTTGTTTATGGCTATGGCTGTGTTCATGGAGATTCTACGTAGGTACTCTGAGAGTTTACTTATTGTTGCCGGATAAAATATATGTATAATAAAAAAATAATAGATTACAAGTCGTCTATATTAACCTAGACTAACCAGCATAGCCTGCAGCCACCTAATGAAAATATAGCAATATACTAGCTAAACCTGTTCAATATGTCTTGTACTGATCCAATAACTATATAATTAGAGTTTCCTTTAGATTCATATGTTGATTATGGAGATGGTTTAATTAGAGTCCCAAATACAAAGTTCAAACAACATATACAACTTATCAAAAAAAGGGGTACATACCAATTCTTACTCCATTTCAAGATTTTGATCAAGGTAAGGAATTTATCCTGAGAGAGTTCACTTGCCAAACTCCATTTGAGATTAAGGTGCTTGTTCTTGTGAATTCTAGTTGTTTTGTTTCATGAGCTACTAATCATGGTTCATGTTTCACAACTTGACATTTTCAAGATTACCAAACTTTGACATTCTCAATAATACAAATAAATCTCCTTGAGATTTAAGCTTCATTACATGGATGGAATCTAAAATGCAGGGAGCTTTTTTGAGGATGCAGCTAGAATTCCATCCATACACCTAGTAATATTCTTTCCCGTGGCACTTAAAATTTTCCATTTCCACTTTCATATTCACTTTTAGTTTCTATTAAGAAGCTAAAAGATAGTAACGACTTGATCTCTAAATTTCCTTGGGCAGTCTTAACTTGATGAGAGACGATTGAAGTTCATGCACTTAAGGTTGTTAAACTGATTGTTGATTGCCTACTATTATTCAGGTTAACAACTTGACATTAATTTTAGTGCACATAGAGACCAGTAAATGCTTTGGGGTCTCAATTTCACTTTGATGAATCATATGTTAGGGTAAAAGTAGATCATTACATTAGATAATTTGAAAAAGTAGATTTTGTAAAAGATGAAAATCATGGGCTAGATATTTATTCTTTTGTCCATGGTGTTGAAGGTGAAACTGAGGATGAAGATGAAATTGAGGATGGTGAATATCCCTTTCATTTCACCAAATTCTTTGGGTTCTAAGCAGGGTACCAACTGGAACATATCTTCAAAGTTCTGATTTCTTCAACTAATGAAATATAGTTTACCTAGAAAATATATTACATTTGTTGGGATATCGACAGGTTTTGTAGTCTATTCTCTAATTAGACATACTCACAGAAAGAGTTAGTCTTGATAATAATAAGTATCACAACAATCTGATGGTATAAACAATTGTGCATGTTGAAGAGGCTAAAATCTATGAGAAACAACTCAATAATGAAATAAAGGTAGTTAGGGAAATGGGCATGGATTGGAACTCCAATGACTTTGAGGTTCTTTGTGATGGGAGGTGATTGTGAGAATGAGTGTATTTACAAAAAATACAACAGGGGATATGGCCTTCTTACCTGTAATGTTTTTGTATGAACCATGACGAATCAAGCATGACGGACATCATACCCAGACAAACATGCTAGGTGAATACACTACTTGGCATCCACTGCTAAGGGGAAAATTATGATTAGCTACCTTTGTGTTTAAGGATATTATTTGATGTTAGATTTATTTCATAATTCATTACGTTCATGCTTATCAATTGGTTACAGGTTGAATTTTTGCTTCCATTTGAATAACCTTAGAGAATCTAAATGAACGAAAGTTCTTATAAGTAGAACTAGGGTCTTTCCATTTATGGCTATTGGATAGCCACTGATAGTATATGATAATAATAAACATATAAAAAATTTATATACTACTCCAATTTCTGACTCTGACTCATGGCATGGCTTGGATATTCCTTTATGTGCGAGTTTTTACTATGGTCCATCAGACAACACCTCATAGAATCATATACCTTCCAAACATTTAAAACTCTGGAATGTTAAAAAAAAACATTCCTAAAACAAGAAACACACTCTTAGATATTATAGGTAGGTAGATAGATGGGTGTGACAGTGGCCATAATGGATAGTGGTGTGACTCTAGCCATGGTCGTGCTCAGATATTATAGGTAGGTAGATAAATGGGTGTGGAAGTGGCCATAATAGATAGTGGTGTGGCTGTGTCCATGGTCGGTATGTAGGTAGAGGTAGGTAGATAGACTATATTTCTGAAACATCTAGCCAAGCACTGCAATACTACCTTCTCCTCTATGTAATATAGAATCTACTAAGTACACAGAATCTACTGAGTGCACATACTCAGGACTCGGATTAGATAGAGGAGCAGGAGAAAAATGTTTTGAAATCTTGTAATAGTTATATGTAATATTTATATATATGCAAGTGCTGGAAAAAGGAACAAGCTATTATTTTTGTAGGTCTTATAATGTAATGTTCTGGTGGTCTCTATGATTCACCCAAAAAAAAAGTAGTAATAATAACTGAATCCTATCATGTCTCATAATACTCATCAACTTAAGTAATAGAAACCACACAACATAGATGAATATTCAATATTTGACAAAATATCTCAGAATTCCAACACTCATTTCCAAGTATACACCAACACTTTCATCCATCACAGCATACACTTGCACTTCCAAGAATCGCAAGGCATTAAATGTTCCTGCACCATTAGCAAAATATCTTGCAACAGCTCCCAAAAGCAAGTTTACGTGATTTGACCAAAATTGGCTAAAACCTGCATATGGCATAGCTGTCATTATTAAAACCTGCAAATCAGGTTTGTTAATTTCCGTTGTCATCTACAGAGAAATTCAATGGAAATCAAAAGGTACTAGAAGACATAAACTCTAAAGCTTGCAGGCTCATTAATTTTCATTGTCATCTAGAGAGATGACAGAAAATCAAAGGCCAACAAAAGGTACATCTTTGGAGGTTATGAAGAGTGCACCACTGCATGGAAGAAGCCATGGATGAGATTAAACTTATAAGTATTATGGCTCCAGGGGCGTACATTTTCATATGGTTTATGTTTTAGAAGGATTAGACTGTTTTCCATGTCAAGTTTAAATTATTAACACAGAGATCAATCCCAAGAGTACTCTCATTTTGATAACCATCGACCCTGACAAAGATCCAAGGAAATATGGTACTCTGCCCCTGCTTCCCACTTACAATATTAAGTCCATATTTCCCCTAAATTATTGAGTGCTTCCCACTTACAATATTAAGTTCATATTTCCCCTACATTCTTGAGTCCTTAGGGCTAGTTAAAGTGTAAATTGGGGATTAACAAAGAATCAGAAAAATTTGGAACAAAATGCCAAGAAAGCAAGAAGAGGTGGTGTAAACTATGATGCATTAAAAATAAAATGAACCTACACTTGAAACCCAAAGAAAATGTACCTTTAATGCGGAGAGCACATATCAGATGGAAAATATCAAAAAATCCTATCAAAAGTTACAAAGTATGGAAATATCACTCTGTGATAGTGAATGTTAGTCTTAGTGAGACTAGACCCACCTGCACATTTCAAAAATTTAGATCATCAAAATATATCAAAAAAGAATTCACATTTCATTCCAATTATTATATTAACTGATGTTTTCCTACCGTAGGAAGACGGCCAATCAAAACGGAAATGCCATAAACAGAAATGCCAATGGAGAATGCCAGTAATGGCTAGAAATGGAAATGCTAATGGAGAATGCCAGTAATTGCCAGAAACAGAAATGCTTGATGCTCTTGCATGTATTAGATACAATAAATTGGAGAAGCATGCTGCGAATGGTCGTTTTAAAAGAAATTGTGAAAAGCATGCTGCGGAAGCTTAAAGTATGCAATGGAGAAATTACGAAGCTTAAAGTAAGAAAATCTTAAAGAGAAAGTTTAAAGCATGCAATGGAGAAATTACGAAGTTACGCTACAATACAATTGAGAAGCATAAGCATGTCATTATGCAATTGTATTGAGAAGCATGAGAAGCATGCAAGTCTATTCATTTTCTTTGTTCTACTGAGTTCATGGGTTGGAGTCTGAGTTTCTTAAGGTTAATTTTTTACAATTGAGAAGCATGTAATTGTATTGAGAAGTTAAGCTACAATACAATGGAGAAGAATGTTGGCAATGGAGAAATTGTGAAAAGCATGCCAAGAAAAAGCTTAAAGAGAAAGCAAAAAAATCTTAAAGAGAAAGCTTATAGAGAAAGCTTAAAGAGAAAGAGAAAGGAAACCATCATAAATAAAAATAGAAACGAATTTATACTATCTTTTTGTTTTGTCAAAATGTGCTTTTTCTAAGTAGTGTTAATGGAAACATTGTGTTAAATTGTGCTTTTTCCAAGTGGTTTCAATGGAAACATTTTGGAATCTCTATTTATTTACTGCAATATAGATTATATATTTTGTTTTAATTTATCTAAATTAGATTATACATTTTGTTAAAACACAACTTTTTCTAAGAGTAAAAAGAAACACTGTAGAATCTCTTTACATAAAGTAATTCAATTTAAAGTATACAAAAACTGAAAAAGGAAACAACATAAAGTAACTGGGCAATAAAAATGGAAACAAACTTATAAAAATATATATTATATATTTGTTAAAATACATCATAATGGAAGTGCTTTTTCCAAGTGGTGCTAATGGAAATATTTTGGAATCTCTATTTATTGAAATATAGATTTATTGAAATTTAGATTATACTTTTTGTTAGTCAAATTGTGTTTTTCCCAAGGGAAAAAGGAAGCATTGTGGAATCTCTATATATAAATGGTGTCCACTAATCTTCTTGTCTGGATTTTTCATTTCAAATATCAACTAACACCCATAATTGTTACTCTAGTTCTTGTTCCTGTGATTAATATGTCAACATCCCCTGTGTGGTTTCCACTCTGTAAAAAAATACCAACTGGGAAACACCAACTGTGATTAGTATTTTGACATATATTTACCCTAGAAAACGTCAACTAGAAAAAAAACCAACAAAAATTTGATTTTATTAACTATAAATTACTAGGCTCTCTTCTTGGGATAATGGCCCATTGAGGAAAATTTATAATGACAAAATGATAGCTTTCAAACCACAAGATAATTTATTCAATCTGTCTAGTTGCTAACCTTAGTTTCCCCATGTTAGTTTCCTCTAACCCTACCCTTGCACCTGCATAGCTGGTTGAAAGTTCTTCTTTAACCACTCGATGAGATCTCACTCACTTTGTGTGTAAACTCTTTTGAACAAGATTTACTTTAATAACATTACAATATGAAAATACCTATTTCTTGTAGGAAACATAATATATTGTCTCCAAGCTTGTCTTCCTAAGATGACTTTTTAAATGAAGGGGCTTCGAAATTCTGTGCTTTTGACCATTCTTCAAACCTTCTTTACAACTTTTAATATAAATTAGTTTGAAGTCAAAATAGAATGTGTTCTCGCATACCTTTTGAATATCCTAATGAAATTTCAACCGTCAATCCTTTTTAGAATGGTAGTTTCTTTATGATCTCAACAAATTCCTCATTAGAAATCCTTATGACTTCATCAAGTATGTCTTCATCCAAATTATATGGAACAAAACCTGAACTAATGTCTTGGATTTTGAGAGGGTCTAGTGTTCCACTAGACACTACGTTATTCTTAGTTAGATACAAGCCAATACTATTCTTGTCTGGATTTGTCCTTTCAAATATTGACTAACACCCATTATTGTCACTCCAATTCCTATTCCAGCAATCGATATGTCAACATCCCCTTTGTGGTTTCCACTATGTAAACACTAGCATGATGGTCAAGAAAATGTTTCAAGATAAAAATTTTAAACTTTTACACTAGTGCATAACGTGACCTTCAAATGATCACCAATATCCAAGTCTAGTAAATTCTCAGTCGTTTTCCTCCATAATCAAGTTGCATGATCTCCAACTCGCTTCTTCTATGAGGTCATTCCAATATGACCATTAATTCATTGTGTGTAAGGTTAAAACCTTACATGTTGGATATATATTATTTATAAATATATATATTTGATATTTTGAATGATGTCTTTATAAGGATAGTGAGAAATGTTAAATATGGAGGATAGAGTAGTAGACATGTGTATTTAATAAATAGACATACCATATCATAACTAATAATTCATAGTTAATTAACCTATTGGTGACTAGATAATAATTGATATTATTAACAACTGTAATAACCATTTAGGTTTATTAAAAGTCATATGGCCTTGAAAATATTCGACCACGAATCTTGTATGAAGAGTGTTGAACTTAAAATTCTTAAATGCTTGATTAGTCACAACTTCAATAGAGGTGTTGTGCTTGATGAAGTTTTCTTTAAGGGTATAGGTGTGATTGGTGTTGACAAGGGAACTCTTGCCACGAATAATGGTACCACGGTTTAATAATTACTGAAATAGTTGGTCACATTTCCATTCAAATTTATTCATGCATATAATTTTGTATTTAAAACCATAATGACTATATGAAATACTTTTCTGAGTTTACAATCTGATATCTTCATGATGAACTTGTATCGATATGTTGAACCCTGGTATTTTTGCATGCTAGGGTATGGCACTAATTAATATATGAGATACATATTCTTTAGTGTTGATCAATGGATTTTAAAACATGGTTGGATATTCAGTTACATTTTCTATGATCTTCTTATACGTAGTGGTAACTACTGACAACTTACTTAATTAAATCTGATTGGTTAAGGATTCTTCACTTGCAGTTTCATCGAATACTTTAAAGGATGAAACACCTTGTAATGTATTTATTTCATCCATTGGTGTTTGATTAAAAATCTTCAAATTATTTATATTCTTATCTTTATCTGATGACCTTTTCACCCATTGTTGCTTTCAGGGTTGATTTTAAGAACCCCCCTAGATTTATATGTATAAAAAATGGGTGAATCTCTTCTATATATAGGAAAATTTGAAGGTGATTTTATGAACAATATAATATGTATATATAAAAAAATTGGTGAATATTTATTTTTATTATATAATGTTGTAAAATCTTCATGAATCTCTCACTAAGTTATAAGATATTGTAAAATCTTGGCGAATATTTAACTTCATTATAAAAAAATTGTAAAAACTGACGAATCTTTCACTGATTTATAAAATATTGTAAAAATAGAGGAACAACAACATTAGTCAAATAACATGAATCCCATAATCAATAATAGAACATGTGTTATGTAGACTCACAAGTCACAACTTGAAGGTGTCAGTGAAACACAACTGCAGTAACTAGATTCAAGGAAAGTGGGGACTCCACTTGTTATCTCGTCCCTTAATGGTCCAGCGGACATGTGGGGACCTGAATATTGACAAACCAATAAACTGATAGAATCAATCATTATGCTCGATCTTGGCATCCACTATCCAATTGTGGTTGTGGAGGCTAATACAATTATGCATTGTAATTATGCCAATTGATTATTGCATTAGATTAATGTTGGCCTCGTGCCAATATGTATCCTACCATCAATGCATAGCAACCTAGTGCATAGACCATTTTTTTCTTCGCTTAGCTATGTGGAGCTCATTTATTTTTTTGAATAACGATAAGTATTAACAAAGAAAATATACAATCAACAAAAAATAATAATAAAAAGGGAAGACAATTAATTCATGCAACTAAAAGGTAATAAAAAAATATTTTCTCAAACCTTGAATCAATGGAAATTGACTAAAACGAATCTTGATTCAAGATACAACAAAGTGTTAAATCAAGGATCAAATGAGAACTAGAAGCATTCAAGGGACTAACAAAAGCAATAAACAAACTATACAAATTTGTCAAGATATCTCTACTAAACTTCAACATGGTTTCATGTACTTGAATGAGCCCATTCTTTCTTAGCGAAAGGGTTGTTAAATTAGTTGTTTATCCTTTAATGTTAGGACACTATCTATGTGAAGAGATAGCACCTAGGCCTAACTTTCTCAAATTCCAACGTCATTTCTTGTCACATACAGGAAAGAGACAATGTAAGAGATAAATATCAAACCATCAATATTAAAATAAGATGCATGAAGATAAGCGTTGTAAGGGTTGGATTTCTTGAGCGAACCATGGAACGATGAAGGGGAATTCCTTCCTTATGTTGTGTGGGGTAGTGGAAGAGAGGTCCATGTCTAGGATGACTGAACGAGATTCCTATAATTGAAAAATGGTTAGTATATTGGCTAAGCGAGAGATTAAATGGGTTTTGAGTTGAGGGTGAGAGAATCATGTAGGGTTTTCCTTTTCCCTGCTAGCCTCATATCCCAACTTGGGGATGGTATCAACAACTAATACCTATGGTTGGGTGGAAAATTTCTCTTACATAGCCAATTGCTTAGATATTATTTGTTAAAAGATAAGTATTCTCTTTGTCTATGAATGTAAATGGTTTATTTTTCTTCTAGTGATAAATATGACTTTTCATGCATGATGTGTTAGTTTAGATAAGATGTTAAGTAACAAGTGTCATATTCAATAGCACTTCTATAATTATCATATTCAATAGTGAATATGATAAATATGCTTGTTCATGTACTTGCACATCCATCTGTTAGTTTATAATGGCCCTTGAGGTGAAATTCAAAAGCATGAAATTCATATTTACCTTCTCCTATAGTGGGAAATTGGAATAATGGATGAGGATGCTCCAAATACGAGCTCATTACTTTTCATTATTGTCTAGTTAGCTCACATTTTTATATCACTTGAAGTCCATATACGAGCATGCCTAAATGTTTTGCATTCCATTTCTATTAACTCTAGAATTTAAAAGGAATATATGTCTAGTCCTAGAGTAAAGGGGGATTACATCTTCTCCTTGTAATGTTTGAGAGAATCTTGAGTCTATCCACCATTTGTTTTATGGAGAAATATATTATCTGGCTAATTTATTGAAACTGACCTCTCTTAAAATGATAACTCATATATACTGGTTTGATATTGGAAAACTAAGTTGAAAAGTGTTCATTCTCCATGTCTTTCAAACCTTCAGTTTATGTTTACTATGAACATTGTAGAAAAAAAAGATAATTATTATATCTTTATGGAAAAGTAAAGAGCACCCTAACTTTGAGTTAGAATTCATGGTTTTCTTCATTTTTTTACATGTATTTATTCGTAAGGATTCAAATGAAGATCGATTGAAAAATCTATTGTTAGGTCATGGTTCTTCAAGGTTTGGAATCTAAAAACTCTTCAGTTTGGGATGGTTCTAATATTTTGGCATGGAATTAAATTGAATCTAGATTAGAATGTACTATTGAAGAAAATTGAAATGAATTAATGTATGAAATGATGAATGGCTAACTGAGGGTACATTCTTCATAGTCAATTTTGGAGGAGAAAAGACCTAAACTAGATTGGGAACACTTCCCTTGCTGTCAATAGAACCTAGACAAGATATATACCACAAAATATGAAGGTTAGAAGTGAAATTCATATTTTTTATAAAGGAAGGGTTTTTTGTTGTATAACAGCCACCTAGGCTGAATTTTTTGTTTAGTTTATGTAAATGGACTTTATAATGTTGATGTAATGGGTTTTTCAATGTTGATGAAATGGTTGATTCTGATAGCTATTAGAACTATTTCTCAAAATAGATACTAGATTTTGTGTCTATCTCGAGATATCTAACAATGCCATACCTATTTATTGGTATTCAGTAGTTCCAGTCTTATTTTAGTAATGTTAATAGCCATTGCTATGAAAATATGTACCAGTGAAGTCAAATATAAATATTAAATATTTTGATTGTTATTTGAGGGTCAGTAGATGATTTATAACTATCTCATCTCCTCGCTTTTGTTTTTATTTCCCTTTTCAAAGGGAAAAAAACATCAAGCACCCAAGCATATTAGCTCTCAATATTGGGTGGGATCTTAGGCATCCATTTTAGAGGTCTGTCTCAAATGATGAAGAGCAATTGTTTTCATCCTGAAAGGGAGACGTGAAATATCATATAATGTATCGTATATTACATGTATGGGCTACGGGAAATTGGAAATGGACATTTGATCCATATAATAAGAATCAAAATATAAAATTAGAGTTCCATTTCCTCTCCTATTCTCAGCCGACATGGTTTTCCTCATCTATGAGCAAGGAGTTCAAAATTTGACTAAACATGCCATCCATACTCTAATCTTAATATTCAAAAGGAAAACTTGGTATTTTAAAATCAAGGAGAGAGGAATAATTGAACCTTCCAACAACATGGAGTACAAAGGCCAAAATGATAGCTATAGGTATGCCAACAACATAGTATGCCCCAATATTTACATAGGCACCCAACGTTTCGCATCCACATCCTACTATATATATCAATATATACAATTCAAGACCATTTCCAGATCTATGGAAATCTATGAGAAAGGTTATCAACCTCATATAACACCTTGTATGGCATCCATAACTATTGAGGTTGCAAGTAGTGGCAGCATGCTTGAAATGTAGTCAACTACCTCTCCTTCATTGCTATAAACATAGCCCCGGACATTTTGAACATAGAATAAAGTATATCCTATCATGAGGGCTTCTATTTCGGCCATACAAACCCCAAAACACATCGATAACTATGCATCTAGTGAGCATCTAGCTCCTATTTCATTGGAAACTCATGTACTGCAATGTAAAAATTTAGGATGAAAAATATGAATAGAAATCAATACCAGCAATTTAATATCCTCAGAGAATTTTTTGTTGGAAATATTTTTGAATCAATTACACCAACCTTACAGCAACACCTAGGCTGAAGGGAATTATATATGCAAATGAAATAATGTTAAGGCTACAATGAACCAAAAGCAAGCTCAGAGAAAAATAAATTAACTATTGGCAGTGGAAAAGTAGATGTCATTCTTAGCTTTATGAATAGTAAAATTTTCAAATATGACATAATTACCAGATGTAAAGAACTGAAATCTCAAGTTCAAGATTAGGTAGTAAACTAGAGAGGAGAACAAGCATTTCAAAAGACTAGTACTCTAAGCTATCAAGAAACATAGAAGAATAGAGTCTACTATGGTACATAAATTGAATACCACGTTTCATAGAGATTATTAGATGTGAGCAACTTTTTCTTAACCAAAAGCCAAAAAAAAAGTCAATTTTAGGGATGTTGTCAGAGTTCCAGACATTCGACCACTTGCTATAACGAGGCTCATTCCCAGTGCTTTGCAAGTAATGATAACCATCTTTCAAAGTGCAGATCCCAGTTTTTCCCCACCCTCTGGAGTCTTTCACCCTATGATTAAGGGGAGCAATTCCATTAAGATAGGACTTGAATGCATCATAGATCTGGAGAAGATTAGACAAAGGAGAAATAGCCTTCCAACCTTTCCAATCACCCCTAGACCCCCAGAAGGCATAGTCTCTTAGATAGAAGAAATCGTGGTCTTCCAGCCACAAATAGAATGGAAAAAGTGTGTCTTGCATGACGAGAGGAGGCCACCCCAGCAAAGGGATATATCTATGCAAGAGTATACCAAACAATTTCTGAAATTGCAAACTTGGATAGGCATGCGAGAAGATGAGGAGAAAGCCAGGATCAAAACGAATTGGGAGGTTTTAGAAATAGAGGTTGTGGTGGTAGACACTCTTTGAAGGGAGGTTCTCTATTGACTTATAGGGAGCAAGGAAATGCATCAAACAAATATTTTCCATTAGAAGTGAAGGCCTTTTATAAGGATCATAAGGTTATAATTTTTAATATCCTGTCTACTAGATTGCCTCCATTGAGAAATATCACCCAGCACAGAGGTGATGGATCTTATTCAAGGAGGAAGTATACCAAATCTATCCCATCATAGATCAAGTCTAGTGAAAAATGAGGATTTGAATAAACAAGTGGTGTATTTGTTGAATTAGCCAAAAAACAGATGGAGAATATGCATGGATTGGAGAGCCATCAACATAATAACAATCAAGTATATGTTTACATTACCCAAAATGGATTATATCATGGATTGTTTAAGTGAAGCTTGTTATTTTTTTAAAATAGTTTTTATAAGTAGATATCATCATATATTAATAAGAGAAGGTAATGAATGGAAAACAATCTTTAGAAAACATAAGGATTGTACAAATTGTTGGTAATACCATTTGAGTTGAAATTTAATGCTCCAAGTACTTTCATAAGATGGACAACAGAGATGTTGCGGCCTTTCTTGGGGATGTTTGTGATTGTATCGTAATTTTTTTTATCTTAAGAAAGAAAAAACAAGAGCACTTGCATCATGTGAACATTGAAAAGGTTGGAAGAAGAGTAGCTGCAAGTCAATTTGAAGAATAATTTCATGCAAAAACTTGTGTACTTTGGATTTGAAGTAATCAAAGACTTGAATGAGTATGATGAATATTTTGGAGAGGTATGGAAGGTTTGCAAGGAGATTATTGATTAGTAGGACAACCTATTTCGACTACTTCTTGGAAGATGTATTTTTTTCAAGAGAAAAAAACTCTGCATTCCCAAATTATCTAAGATAAATAGTTTGATTAAAGAGTGGCATGGTCCAGGATTGAGTTGACACTTTGGTCGGAAAAAAAAGTCAAGTTGTTGTTGGAGGAAAGATATTAATATGACTGGCCTAATTTGAAGTTGGATTCTATCAAATATGTTAAGAGATGTAGAATATGTAAGTTATCAAAGGGAAGAAGTCAAGCTACTATTTTGTACACTCTTTTTCATGTCCCGAAGGAACCGTGGGGGTATTTTTCCATGTATTTGATTTCAGATTTACTTTACACTCCAATATGTAATGATTTCAGATTTACTTTACACTCCAATATGTAATGATTTCAGGTTTACTTTACACTCAAAGATGTAATTATTTCATAATTATAGTGATTGATAGATTCTCTAAAATGGCTCGTTTCATGCCATGCATAAAGACTAATGATGCATCTAAAGTTGTTGTTGTTTTTTAAGGAAATTATGAGATTGCATGGATTTCCACAGGAAATCACATCATATAGAGACTCCAAGTTTCTAAAACCATTTTTGGCAAACTCTTTGGAAAATAATGGGAACAAAGTTGCAATACAGTGTATCATTCCTAGACTAATGGGTAAACTGAGTTGTGGATAAGAGTTTGGGAAATTTATTAATACGTCTTTCATGGAATAGTCTTGGACAATGGGATTCGATATTTCCACAGGTTGAGTTTGCATTCAATAACTCAACCTGGAACAAAACGCCAAGAAAAATCTTAAAGAGAAAGCAAAAAAATATTAAAGAGAAAACTTATAATGAAAAAATGATAGATTTCAAACCACAAGATCATCCATTCAATATTTCTAGTTTCTAACCTTAGTTTCCCCATGCTAGTTTCCTCTAACCCTACCCTTGCACGTGCACAACTGGTTGAAAGTTCTTCTTTAACCACTCAATGAGATCTCCCTCACTTTGTGTGTAAAATATTTTCACCAAGATTTCCTTTAATAACATTACAATATGCAAATACCTCAGGCCAATTCCATGGGATACCGAATACCATGGGCGCTCTAGACCATTTACATAAAGTTATTATAAAAATACATTCACATTAATACTTCAATTTAATAAATTGGATCTCCTATGTCTGAGAGTCATTTAATGACACCATACACCTGTCATAGACTTTCAATGTAGAAGTACCTATTTGATGCTACAAAAATCAACACAAAAACCCTATATCTTGTACCTATCTACACTCATGGTGCCAAAATTAGGTTCTCAAAAGACTGATTTCGAAAAAACTCATTTCCCTAGTTTCCTCTATGTTGGTACCTAGAATGTTATAGATATATATACAACCAATGAAGAGATTAACCCTAGAATGTGCTTGGCCACTGAGCCCGTTCATACCCTCTTGGCTATCAAAATGTTTGTTTTACTCAATCCCAAACCTAGTTTTTTGTCACAAATAATTTTCAAACTTTATTTACTGAAAAGCATTGAGATCCTAACTAATTATGCGGCAAGAAAACACATGAAATCATAGTCACATTTGACATATATTTACCCTGGAAATCCCCAACTGGATAAATACCAACAAAAAGTTGATTTTATTACCTATAAAATCCTAGGATCTCTTCTTGGGATAATGGCCCATTGAGGAAAACTTATAATGACAAAATGGTAGCTTTCAAAGCACAAGATCATCCATTCGATCTTTCTAGTTGCTAACCTTAGTTACCCCATGCTAGTTTTTTCTAACCCTACCCTTGCACATGCACACTTGGTTGAAAGTTATTCTCTAACAACTCAATGATATCTAACTCACCTTTTGTGTAACCTCTTCTCACCTAGATTTCCTTTAATAACATTACAATATGCAAATACCTCAAGGTCCAATTCCATGGGATACCAAATACTCTGGGCTCTCTATATCGTTTACATAAAGTAATTACAAAAGTACATTCACTTTAATAGTTCACTTTCATAAATTGGATCTCCTATGTATGAGAGTCATTAAATGACACCTTCCACCTATCATAGACTGTCCATGTGGAAGTACCTATCTGATGCTACAAAAATCAACACAAAAACCATATAGCTCATACCTATCTACCCACATGGTGCCGAAATTAGGTTCTCAAATGACAGATTTTGAAAAAATCATTGCACCAGTTTCCTCTATGTTGAAACCTAAAATGTTATCGATCCATTTCATGGGTTTAATCCTATAAAAATCATAATTTCAAGCGTACTTTACACCATAGTGTCGATATATTTCCATAATTCCATTAAAAGGCTGACTATAGAACTGATAGATATCGTGTTTCATTAGAGATGAGAGTGAACGTAGAGGTTTATAAATTAATCAATAGGGGCAAGGTGACAATCTTTTTAGCAGGAGGATGGACATGTGTTTTTGTTCTAGTCCTCTCCTTAGGACCTACCACATGTTATCATATTTTCCTTCTATCTAAAGACCACCCAATCTGGGGTACTAGTTTGGTATGGTTGGTAGAAATAATGAAGTAACATTTTTTTGAATGAAAAGTAGTAAGAAAAATGGATGAAATATTGTCTACAATCGGTTGAGATAATATCATTTGTGTAATGGTTGGAAATATCTTGTCTCACCCTTAAACACTTACAAGAGTGATATTATTGGTACCTTGTCAACATCAATTAAGACACAAAAAAAGGGCAAACATTTCACAAACAAGATTTGAACTTGAGTGAGATGGATAAACAACTTCTTATTTTAATCACATAAGCTAAGATGCAATTAACATGATTACAAAGAAAGTTATTTTATATTGGCCAAAATTAATATCATACAAACAGATTCTTTACTACCATGGAAAATATTAATATGAAAATTGAAATTATGAGAGACTCTCATAATGTTCTCTAAATCTTAATTAAAAAATAAAATAAAAAATTATCATACAATGTTTACTCTCAAATAAACCATTTTACTAATTAAATATTCATTAATTAAAATACCTGATTTTCTTAAGAAATGACCTAAATATGTTACATTTTAAGACTTTCTAGAATCACAACACCATAATCTTATCTCAAAAGATTTAAGTAATTGTAATATGGAATGGAGATCTTATTTTATGGGCTACCTCTATATTACCTCTATATTACATTAAGCCTTGTTACCATGATCAATCTTAAAATATTTTTGTAATTTTGTAAATTGTATTGTTAGAGAATCAAAGTTTTGACTTCAATACTCAATATTACAAATACTATATCAATAAATATTAAAAATATATCCATTAGAATTTTATTTAAAATATTAAATATATTTTTTATATCTTCTTTTATTAACATGATTTTATAAACATAATAATTGCTTTTCTATCTTTTTGTTTTAGCCAATGATACCATTTTTATAAAAATATTCTAAAATGTTTCCTTTTACACTTGAGAAAAAAGAATTTGACAATTTGTATTTTAACAAAAGTATATCATCTAAATTTCAAAGATTCTGTTGGATACCATTTTTATAGAAAGATTCTACAATGTTTCCTTTTACACTTGGGAAAAAAAAAATTTGAAAATTTGTATTTTAACAAAAACATATTATCTAAATTTCAATAAATTAAAACAAAATATATAATCTATATTTCAATAAATAAAAATTCCTAAATTTGTTTCGATTTTGATTTTTGTTTACTTTTTAAGGTTTTTATGTTGCTTTCTCATTAGACTTTTCTTACTTTTTAAAGTTTTTCTAGTTTTCTTTTTTAAACTTTATATTATTTCCTTGTGCTTTATGTTATTTCCTTTTTTAAGCTTTTTATCATTTTTCAGCTTTTAATGTATTTTTATGCAGCTCGAGAGAACCAGCGATGGAAGGCGGGCAATCTCAATCTTCTTTTCAAATGACCATTCGCAGCATGCTTTTCTTGCGCGCAACTTCTCCACCAAGGGCATCAAGCAATTCCACATTGTCGCTTCTCCACATTCTGTAATTTCTGGCATTTCGGCCTTCTTTCTGCATTCTGTTATTTCTGGCATTTCTGCATTCTACAATTTCTAATAGGCATTTCTGCAATTTCTGGCATTTCCACAACTTCTCCTATTTCCATGGCCATGGAAATTTTCATTGGTCGTCTTTTCATTGCATTTACATTGGTGTTTAGGGTTTTATTTTGTTTCATGCTTTCTACATGGATCAGATCAAGGTGTATGTGAAGTGGAGTATGGAATGTTTTTATTGTTTCATTTTATAGATATTAACGTCTAAATTCTTTGAAATGTGTAGGTGGGTCTATATTGATTAGTTACAATCATGGAACATATTTGTTGCACAGGTTGTGGCAATGTCCAAAGCTGGACGATCATCAATCATTATGAGAACTCCCCAGAGAAACATGCAAAATGCACGCCTAGGATAAGGGTATCTAATCTCACCATTGGCTTATTTCTTTCAATTTCATGTATTCATTCATTTGCAAACCTGATATACTAATCCCTGACCTAGCCTGGACCGTTCTAAATTCATTTACAGATTTCTAGCATTCCCGCTTCTGTTATACTAAGCCCTGACCTAGCCTGGAATTTGAGGCATTTCTGCTTCTACAATTTCTTGTATTTTTGTAACCTTTCTTCTTTCCATGGCCATGCAAATTTGGATTGGTGGTCTTTTCATTAAAGGATAGAGGGAGGAGGAAAGGAGGGGCCATGTGAGGAGGAGGAGAAGGGAGGGGGTGTGGGAGGGAGAGAGGAAGAGGAGGATGAAAGTGGGGGCATGGATGTAGAAGGAGGAGGGAGGGCAGGAGAGAAAGAGAGGAGAGAGGGAGGAGGGGGAGGGAGGGGAGGAGGAAATGAGTTGGGAATCGAGGAGGG
>LPNX010476310.1:10509-52823 GCA_001517045.1 Pseudotsuga menziesii | reverse complement strand
GTAGAGGCAGGGTGGAGAGGAGAGGGAGGATAAAAGGGGGGACAGTGGAGGAGAGAGGGGGCAGGGGGGAGTGGAAGGCAGATGGGTGGAGGAGGGAGAGAGAAAGGATGGGGTGGATGAGAGAGGGAGGAGGGACAGGGTGTAAGAGGAGGTAGGGTCAAATTGGAAGAGAGAGGAAGGATGGGGAAGAGGAAAAGTGCAGGAGAGAGGGAGGAGGGGGAGGACAAGCGGAGCAAGGAGAGGGGAGGAGAGAGGGAGGAGGAGGAGGAAGGGAGAGGGGTGGAGGAAGAGTAGGACGAGGAGGAGTAGATGAAGAGGAAGGACAGATGTGGAGGAGGGAGAGGGAGAAGGAGGAAGGGAGAGGGGTGGAGGAAGAGGAGGGAGAGGGGTGGAAGAAGAGGAAGGAGAGAGGTGGAGGAGGGAGAGAGAAGGTTGAGGCAGAGGGAGGAGAAGGGAGGGACTAGGAGGAGGAGGAGTGGGGTAGGGAAGAGGAGGAGGAGGTATTGGGAGGGTGGAGAAGAGAGGGCAGAAGGACTGGCTAGAGGAGGGAGAGAGGGAGGAAAGAGGAGGAGGAGGCGGAACGAGGGTGGAGGAGAGATGGAGGAGGAGGAGGACACAGACTAGAGGAGAGAGGAAGGAAGGGGAGGAGGAGGAGGAAAGGAGGGGGGCTGGGAGGAGGAGGAGAGGGAGGGAAAGGAGAAGGAGGATGGAGGGAGGAGGTGTACGAGAGAGAGAAGGAGGAGGCAGAGGGAGGAGAAGGAGGAGGAGTGGGGTAGGGAAGAGGAGGAGGAGGTATTGGCAGGGTGGAGGAGAGAGGGAAAAAGGACTATCTAGAGGAAGGAGAGAGGGAGGAAGGAGGAAGAGGAGGGAGGAGGGATAGGGTGGAGGAGAGAGAGAGTAGGAGGAGGAGGAGGAGGTAGACTAGAGGAGAGAAGAAGGAGGGGGAGGAGGTGGGGGAAAGGAGGGGGGCTGGGAGGAGGAGGAGAGGGAGGGGGAGGAGAAGGAGGATGGAGGGAGGAGGTGTATGGGAGAGAGAAGGAGGAGGAAGAGGGAGGAGAAGGGAGGGAGTAGGAGGAGGAGGAGTGGGGTAGGGAAGAGGAGGAGGAGGTATTGGGAGGGTGGAGGAGAGAGGGTATAAGGATTGGATGGAGTAGGGAGAGAGGGAGGAAGGAGGAGGAGGTGGTGGAATGAGGGTGGAGGAGAGAGGGATGAGGGATATGGTGGAGGAGGGAGAGAGTATGGGGAGGAGGAGGAGGTAGACTAAAGGAGAGAGGAAGGAGGGGGAGGAGGAGGAGCAGGAGGAGGAGAGGGAGGGTGAGGAGAAGGAGGATGGAGGGAGGAGGTGTACGAGGAGGAGGATAAGGGAGGGGGTTGAGGAGAGAGGTGGGGGTGTAGGAGCAGGAGGGAGGTGGGGTTTTAGGAGGAGGAGAGAGGAGGTGGAGGGAGGCGGTGTACAATCATAAAATGAAAAGTTTGTTTTAGCAATTGCACTTATGAAGTTGTTTACATGAAAATATTGAACCACAATTTAAGTGTTACCATTTAGAAATGATTCAAATGATGTTATGAGAGACAAAACTTGTATGTTGTAATACCATATATGTTTGATTGGGTCAAACTATGTCCATAAAAAATAGGAGGTTGTTTTGATTTGGTCAAACTATACTAGTGTCATATTAGGAAGTTGTTGTTTGAATTTGTTTATTTATAACATGGGTATATATAAGTCCTAGTCAATTAAAATTATCCACTACTTAACCAATTTCCATCGATATTATTACCTATGAGATTGATGGATGGCCATCATTTATTTACAATGATTTTTCACAATGCTTGTACTATGGGAGCATATCCATTACTTAACCAATGACAATTGGTATGAAATTTTTGTATACAAAATAGGCTTTGTTCTTGGTATGGAATTATATATTTAAAATCAACTTTGATTCAACCAATATTATATTCATTCATAAATACATGGCATATCATAGGACAATATGTTTCCGATTCTTTGATTAACCAATGTTATGTTCATTTGTAAACACGATATAGAATTGTATGTTTCAAACTAGTATTTTGTTTATTTTTACTTAACTAAAGGTAGTTTCAAAAAGTCGTAAATTAATTTTGAAAATCCATATTCCTAGCAGCTTGAAATCAATTCAAATACCCATTCGTTCAAATATTTTTCAATGACAATTAAAAATCTAAAATTATGACAAGCCCACAAAATGTAAACTAATAAAAAAATAATTACTTATAAATCAACTAAAGTTTAATTCATAATTTAAACAATTCATCATTTCATATTTTGGAACAAGAGATATTAATCTCACCTTAGTGGTCACATTCACTCGAGTTTCACTGAGATTCTTTAAAATATTAAGCCTCTTTCATATTCTCTTCACTATTTGCTTTATATTGTTGTTGAACACAAATAAATACATTAATTCAATTGCTTTCTCATTGCTTGGGGTGATTTTTACAAAACAAATCCCCTTAGTGCAAGTTCCCATCAATGACTTGAATAGGAAAAGGAGGTACACGAGCTGATGAAAAAACCTTGGTTGGTGTTTGCATTGGGATCTTAAGAACATTTACTAAACCCTTAGCATTAATTTGTTCTTCTTCACTTATTTTTCTTTTTGATCTCTTCTTCAATATTTTTGGTTGCTTCTTCTTGCACCTTATTTGACTTTTCCTTTTCTTCTTGCACTTTTTTTCTTTGTTCTTTAGCACTTTTCAATGAATCATACACTTGTACCTTCGTCATAGGTTCCTTTTTTCCATTTTAACTTGAAGCATGTGGTTGTACTATATTCTCCTTTGCTAAACTTACATGACACTTCTACAATTTTCTTGGGCTTTCAATATGCCTCTTGTTCTGCATTGCTTTCATGAGTATAAGAAAATAATTTTTAATACTTGGAAATGTATATATACTACTACTTTAGGATATTGTCTCTTAAATAATTTGTTTCCAAAATGAATATTTTTGAGAGATGGAACTTCCTTCTCCATCTCTCTATAAAATTCTATCACATAGCTACCAATAATTAGAGGAAAAGGAGGCAACATTGATTTCTTATTATTTTCCAGAATGGATCCCACTCTACTTATGTAAGATTGACATGCAATCTCCAATAAAACTACCTTGTCAATAACATAGATTGGAAAGATTTTTCCATTCCCATTGTTTGCTACAATACAAATGCAATCTTGGTTCTACTAGTTTTGACAACTTCCATTGCCACTTCACGTCTAGGAACGAATTTGCAGCACACATAGTATCTAACATATGAGAGGATATATACAATTAATATGGAGGTACTTAAATTGGATTATGCATTGTAATGATTGTTTGCTCCAACTAGATGATAAAATGGCTCTCCAATTGAAAATGTGGCCAATTTGGACTATTGTGTGCATTGTTGAGAGGGTCTAGCCTTCCATTCAAAACTATGTTATTCTTCGTTAGATCCACACCAATAATCTTCTTGTCTGGATTTTATCTTTCAAATATCAACTAACACCCACAATTGTTACTCCAGTTCTTGTTCCGGTGATCAATATGTCAACATCCCCTATGTGGTTTTCACTCTGTAAACACTAGCATGATGGTTAAGAAAAGGATTCTAGAGGTGTTTTTTGAAATTTTACACTAGTGCATAAGGTGGCCTTCAAATGATCACCAATATTCAAGTCCAGTAAGTTCTTGATCGTTTTCCTTCATAATCAATTTACTGGATCTCTAACTTGCTTCTTCTCTAAGGTCATTCCTATATGACCATTCCTTTATTGTAAATTCTCCAATTTAGCATCCAAGCTATCTTCATAATAAACAAATGTAGCTTCTACTCATCACTTTATCTCAAAATTAGTTCCGTTGTAATATTTATTCATGACACTCGATAAGGTATAAGGATGCTTTTAACATCTACACTTGGACGCTTGGGCTTGACAGTTCACAAGTCTAAGTATCTTCCTTTGACACTTGAATTACATCTTAGTGTGCACCTTCATAGTTGTTCGTTGCTCTATATGACATATGAAAAGTAGCACATTAGAATTTAGTAGGCTCTTCCTTGGGCATTGTGAGCGTTTATCCATCTCAAATGATTTTTGCATCTCCTTTCACTAGAATTAAGCTATAAAAATTTGTTGGTTTAGTGCTTATATAACACTTGGGAGAATCGATATATTTGCACTAAGTTCAATGGCCCATGGGATATCCTTTAGTTTCGTCAATAAGACTTTTACCCAACATACTTGTCACCCTTGGTCTTTGGATGCATGTTGCATTTTGTTTACATCATGGGAATTATCCCACATGCATGGAGTTTTAAACTTAGGTAAATGTGCAGTGAACCAAGACATTGAGCTTACCACATTCATTGGACTTCCCCCTTGGCATTTAGTGTGAGTGCTTTGAAGAATGTAGGTAGGACTCTTGAGCTCGGATTCTTGCTTGGAGGTATGGGTTTGCAGATCAACGCCCAAATGAATTTTTACAAAAATGACAAAACTAAAGAATAAGATTATTGATTTAAAATAAATCTTGGGACATATATAGTGGCATTTTTTATTCGACTTGTGGAGAAATAACCAAACAATGAAGGATGATGTCCAAACCATATATTTTTTGTTTGACATACCTTTGTTTGACTCATAAATGAAACCTGGCACAATTTAGTTTTTAACAAACATTTCAAAGAGAAAATAATAAAATAAATGATGGCAGTTGAAAATTAGAAAAGTAGTAATAAAAACCCTTTTATTTTGTACTAATATTGTGACATATGAATTAGACCTTCAATTTACACTTTGGAGTTTGGGTTGGGTAAAATATCACCACTCACTTGTTTTTATATTAAATATAAAATCATAATAATAATCTTTCAAAAGATTTCATATTTAAAATAAAGTAATCTATTCTTTAATTTAAGTGAGATTAGGTAAAACTTAAAAATACATATTTTGAAACTTCAAATGGAGAGGGGAAATATAAGTGAGACTTTGAATTAAAAAAAAAAAAAGACATAATGAGACTTACCAGGCTAAGATTTCGTAGTGATAGAAATTGCCAAACTTTGAGCAAAGATTTGAGGCTTGGAAAAATTTAGCGGAATTTTCACAAACCTGATGAAAGGTCAACAAAATTAACGAAATTACTTTGGATTTGATGGGAATATGACCAAATATTCGACAAAAATCAAAGCTAGTGCAACATTAGAATGTAGGATTTCAAGATTCAAGTAGCAAGTCCATTACAAGAATTCAACTTATTGCTACTGGAATTTCCCATGGTGAACACCTTTTTGAAAGTCCATCAATTTTGTTGACTGACACATAAAATTTTGATGAAGCAGATTCTGGTACAAACATCTAGCTATGACTGGGGATGGATTCCTCCCTGCGGGGCTACAAGAACCTACGAACCAAGTTCCTTTCTTGTCCATATGTGTAGCCTCTCTCCCTAAAACTCATTTTGCTCATATGAAGAAAAACACTCTTCAAGATGAAACCAACCACATAATACAAACCAAGCTTTCCTACAATTGAAAACTGAAAATAGTAGTACCATTCTCCACTATGTTTTGTTACAATTTCATTCTTCGAATTTGTACCCCTCTTATGGAGATTACTTTTTCTCCTTATTTAAAACTAGAAATACTAACACTGAAAAAGACACTGCAACAAACTTAAAATGGAGCTAAATGCTTGCATGGAAAACTTATTTATATACAACACCTAATCTAACCCTCTAAAGTATTTAATCAAGTAGTATCGGATTGTCATTGTAACCATGCCAACAAGTGTCTCATACACTAAATTTCCCCCATGCGATTAATCAGAAAAAATAAAATTCTATACAATGGAAAATCATTATAAATGGAAGTTCATAGAAATCATGGACAACTATCTCTTTTTGTTGTTAAAAAGAAATAATATATTTTGTGTATTTTCATCTCCCATTGCTCCATGGTTTTCCCATTTCAACTTTTCATTCAAGACTGGAAACTAAGGGCTTAATGATACGTACAATCTGTTGGTCATATTTTGGTGAGAAAGAAAACATGCTCAAACGCTCCTTCTGTGACTTGGATAATTAATTGTTCCTTGCCATTGTCAAGATAATTATCATGGATTGGTTGATATTTAATAGTGTTTGGAACATCAATTTCATCATAACCAAAACTACTAGAAACATATGGATCAATGAAAAATGTATCCACAATTTTTCCATAATGGATAATTTCTTCATGCTGATGATCATAAAAATATTTAAAAGTGCTCCTATTCCAAGAAGAAATTTGGAACCCTTTTTGAACCAACAAACTTTCATATTCTTTTACAAGTTCCTCTAGAATCTTTTGTTATAAACAACTAAACATATATTATCCATAAAAAATGTTATGAGAATTCAAATAAGAGGACATAACTTAAGGAAAGATCTCATCCCATTCATCTTCAGATATAATACTTGATAATTTTTTTAAACCTTGAAGAAAAACAGAGTCTGGCACAAGCTCTGTCATCTTATTTGATAAAGAAACTAGATCAACAACTAAACTTTCCATTCATATTTAGAGGAATAAAAAAAGCGAGATTGTGAGTAGATTCTCCCTTCGCAAAGTCACCCAATGAAAAATCGCAGTCCAAACTATGTAACCACTCCTTGTTCACCATGAAAGAATGATCGATGGATTTTAAAAAATGGTTGGATATTCAGTTACATTTGTTATGATCTTCTTATATGTAGTGTCAACTACTAAGAACTTACTTAATTCAATCTCAGTGGTTAAGGATTCTTCACTTGCAGTTTCGTCGCATACTTTAAAGGATGAAGCACCTTTTAATGTATTTATTTCATCCATTGGTGTTTGATTAAAAATATTCACATGATTTATATTCTTATCTTTATATGATGACCTTGTTTCCCATTGTTCCTTGGGAACCATTTTATCTCGAACATTCTGAGTTGAAAAAATGATGCAACCTTCAACCTCAAAATGTAAGGATGATGCAACCTTCAACATCATTGACTTATCTTTCATAAAACAAGGGAGTGATGGCTTCATTTAGTATTTTCAATAAACCACATGAAAAAATTGAAAATCTCCAACCTAGGAGGCACTTAAACTCTCAGGACTCGTGACACATTGCTGGCAGAGTTAACACATTTCATTATAGAATACTTTTGTCTGAAATCGAACCGCAATGCAAGGAAATGGGAAGATCAAGCATATTATGACGGAGAATGTGCAGGTGTCTATCAAGACATCTCTGATGCCATCATGTATTTGACGATAGGAAGAATGTGTGTCCTTTATCCAACCTATGTCAGCCTGTATAGACATTTCCTTGATTGACTAGGAGCTCCAAATGCTATTGAAAACCTGGGAGGACCTGCTCACAACTTTGTAAAACCAACTAAAGAGACGTGATGCTACCAAATAGAACCATGCTGTCATGACCTGAATATTGATTGACACCAAGAAATATCTTGATGTCAACAATTTGGTATCCTAACCATTAAGCTCAATGTTGAAATTGTGCAATTGTTTCTTGTTCCCTTGGTTCATCACACTATTCACCCTACATCTTTTCATTTACTCAAAAAAAAGTTTACTTAAAAACCCTATTTATATGATGGGTGAGTGAGAAAACAAAACTCTAAACATCAATATAAATGAAATAAAATCCTAAACATCAATATAAACGAAATGAAAAGACGACCAATCAAAATTTCCATCGCCATGGAAAGAGGAGACGTTGTGGGAATGCTAGAAATTGCAAAAGTGGAAATGCCAGTAATTGCCAGAAATGAAAATGCCAATGGAGAATGCCAGAAGCAAAGATGGAAGAAACAAAAATGTGGAAATGCTTGACGCTCTTGCTGCAAATGGTCATTTTAAAAGTAATTGTGAATAGCATGCTACGAATGGTTGTTTTAAAAGAAGATTGTGATTGCCCTATACTAGAGTCCCAATTCAATCCTTAAAGGCATGAAAATCTTAAAGAGAAGGAAACATAAACTAATTCAATTTAAATTCTATAAAAGATTAAAAAATGAAACAACATAAAGACAAATAGAAACAAATTTATACTATTTTTTGTCAAATTGTGCTTTTTCTATGTAGTGTTAATGGAAACATTGTGTCAAATTACGCTTTTCCCAGGTGGTGTCAATGGAAACATTTTGGAATCTCTATTTATTGAAATATAGATTATACATTTTCTTTTAATTTATCTAAATTTAGATTATAGATTTTGTTAAAATACAAATTTTTTCTAAGTGTAAAAAGAAATATTGTAGAATCTCTTTACATAAAGTAATTCAACAAAATTGATGGAATTACTTTGGATTTGATGAGAGTATGACCAAACCCTAGACAATTATCGAATCCAATGCAACATTAGAATCTAGGATGTCAAGATTCAAGTAGCAGGTCCATTACAAGTATAAAACGTTTGCTTCTAGAATTTTCCATGGTGAACACTTTTGGAAAATCTATCGAAATTGTTGCTTCACACTGAAAATTTTGATGAGGCAGAATTTGGTACCAACATCTGGCTATGGATGGATATGGAGTCCTCCCTGAAAGGCTACAAGAAACTACAAACCAAGTTCCTTTCTTGTCCATTTGTGCAACCTCTCTCCATGCAATTCATTTTGACCATATGAGGAATGTTGGCAATCAGTTTATATGGAAGAAAGGACTACTCTTAGCTACATGAGATTTGGTTTCCCTTGGCACATTAAGTTTTTTCAAAAAGGGGGGATGCATCTAACTAGGAAGAAATGAAATATTGTCAATCAATTTGAACATGTATGCCAAGAAATGTTCGGAGAACCCAAATTCAAAATCCCTTGAATCTCACATGGAAGCATTTTTATTGGATGCGTTCTGCACCATAAGTTCCTTCACATATATGGGTGATATCTAGAATCCTTCTATTCCACCTCTTTCTATTCACTATCATGACTTGTGAAGATATAAGTATTCAGAGCATTATGAATATATCCATGTGGTTTTCTTAGCTCCTCTTTGTGAGATTGTCTTTGAGAATCTTTGCTTGATATTCTTTGAGAAAGCCCTGGATGTGCTAAAACTAATAAAGACTAGTAACTAAAACATGTCCAAAATTAGATCTTTTATATGGGAAAACTTCAGCTCCTCATATCTTGCTTAAGCACATTATGGATATATTAGTTCTAATGGAGGTAGCTTATCATATGGCCAATTTTGGAGATAATTACAAATTAAAAGAGTACATCACTATTACTATGTATACTCTAAAATATTTTTTGTCAATATTGGTAGAAGCCAACAAAATTGACTTCCACAAATTAAATTCTAGTGCTTGTCAACACTACAATCTATTGAAAAGGGATTTTGACCATTTCAGGAAACAAGGCATAACTTGGCCATGCTTCCATCAATGCTATCTAGAAGAAGAATTTTAAAAGAGAGGCGTTGATTTTAATTCTACCTAAATATGAAAGAATGAGGCCATAGATAGAGAGTCAATAAACAATAGCTAAGATCTGTTCTAGAAGTACTAGGGACATATGATCTGAGATAGTAATCTACAAGGGTAGTGGAGGTGCAAGTACATCAAACAAAAAACTTGTAGTTCATAGAAGGCAATAAGATGGAAGTGTATGGAAGGAAATATGAAAAAAATGAATTACTAAAGCTATCACCATAGTAACAAAGAACAATAATGCATTTGGCCACTAGAAATAGTATCCAAAAACTATAGAAGAGCCTAGAAAAATAAATAAATGGATAGGGGGGTCGCAATAAGACTTCACCAATGTCTAGGGAGGCTGAACATATAAACATTGGTGTCACTAGTAGAATGCATCCATCATAGATTTATGTTCATAGATATATGGATGTAATCTGGAATATTTTGATAATATTGCAATTAATTTAAATTTAAGAAATCTTAATTAGCATTTAAGAAAATTGAAATGTGGTCAATGCAAACATAATTTAATAATAATTTCATGATATAATACATGGACAATACACAATTTTCGGTTTTAACCGTAATTAATTATATAAATTCAAATTTTGAGTTAATATAAATAAAGTTATTAAAAAACGATATCAATTAATTAATGTTATTTATTTTATTTTTATTTTTTTTAGAAAGAAACAATTATATTATATAAAGGGTGGTATAACCACAGAAATAGGGTTCAGCTTACAAAACACCTTTATGGAAGCGGCAATGTAGGTCAACCAACCTTAGTCATCCTTAAACATGCCCTTATGGAATTGGCAAAGAAGGTACAAAACTCCCTTACAAGTGGAATGAGCTAACATAGTAAATAACTGAAGCTAATATAAGTTCAGGATATCAGTACGCTAACAGAATCCACCAAAATCATTCAACCACCTGCAGGAGACAAAACAGAGTGAAATCCATAGGCTATGCAGAGTCCCCATAAGGATGGGACGACAAACCTGATTTGCTTGCGCATTCCAATTTGACCACCCTCAGCTCGAGCTTATCTACCTTCACCTCCAAATTTGCTAAAAACTTGATAATTGTAGATTCATACTTTTTGATAGTGCATTTGAATTCCTTTCTTAGGAACGCCAGGTTCCTTCCACATTTTTCATCCTTTTTCCTCCTTTAGAATCAATTACATCCACCGTTCCTTTGAGCTTCTCCACTTCCTCTCTAACATCATAATAAACCAGAGCCGGCATGGATGATCCCAATGATTTGGAGGAAGCCATAACTACTACCACACTTCTGATCTCCTTCGGGGCCACCACTCACAGCTACTTCCCATAACTTTCTCTAAAAACAATCTCATTTTGCATGTAAACTAGCCAGACCACAGTTCCGCTTCCCTTCATCTTCCTGGCATTTATATCCCTGCTCTTTACACACGAAATAACCAGACCACCAGGGATAATCATACATTTCATGAAATCACTCATCAACTTTCCCAACTCACAGCGGATCGACGAGGTATCTTACCTCCTATTCGCGTGCACGATTTGCACCCTCGTACATGCATTTAAATGCTCCTTGCTCTACCATGATCTCCCATGCAATGGCACATGAACATCGCATATCTGAACCTGTCTTGAGCTCCCAAATGATCACACCTGTCCATCTCATGTGTCATTCTCATGACCACGTCACTTTACTTCAGCCCTGGTCCTATGAAAGAGGGAAAAACTCATGGGACTTATTGATCTGGAGGGAGCCAGGGCTTATCTTGGAGCCTAAGTTTGTCACTAAGTCCACCTCCTTGTTGTGTATTCTAAGAACATGAAATAAATCGAATTTGTGGAAAGAGCGCACTAAGGACTGGATCTTGTTTAAAAGTTGTTTGAGGTGCAGATGATTTGGAAGAGTTCCTCCAACAATTTCTTGGATAACTATCCTTGAATCTCCCAGCACTATGAGCCTTGTAATTCCCTTCTTCTTGGAAATCACAAGTCCTTGCCAAAGGGCTAAGACTTCGGCTATGTTGTTTGTTTCTGTGCTGAGCCCCCAAGAGAAGGTAGTTTCAATTATGATGTTTGAGGTGAAGAAAACCCCGCCCCCCTACAGCACCATATTAAATAATGTTATTTATTACCTAATGTTACTAAACTAAATTTATTTATTTATTCTACTAGGGGAATCGGTAACTGAGCGGCTCTGGTACTTGCGTGACAAGGGTTCCATTCCCGTCGGCTGCCACTATAACCCCAGGTGCATCCACACAGCCCGCAAGCATGGGGCACGGATAAGTCGGGGTGAGATTTGAACTTGAGACCTCCTTTACAACATTCCTTCATCTACACGGTACTTGTCAGTCAGTCTACACCCTTGCGGGCCACTAAAGTAAATTAATTATGTATTGTTATTAAATTTATATAGTACTAATGTTATTAAATTTAAATTTAATATGATTAATTATGATATATAAAATCATAATTCCCATTAATTTTGAACTTATTTAAATTGAAATTAATTTAAATTTAATACACACAAATTATTAAATTTAAATATTATTTACATAATTTAATTCAATTTAAAGAATGATTAAATTATGTATTTGCATATATTAAATTAAAAAAAAAAATCAAATAAAATTTGAAAAAGAACATTATGAATAAATAATATACCATAATACCCATTTTATATTATTTTTATTAAAAGATATTTGTGATATAATTTGGAATTTGAAAGCCGTGACAAAACTTTGTGATATAAAATTAGGTGGGAAAGTCGTTATTGTTAATCCCTGAAATCTACTCGAAGTAGCATTAGTCACAATATTTGAATAGAATATGGTGAGGGGTGTTGATTTCCTAATGTACCAAAACCTCCCTTTTTCCTTGGAAGCAATACTATAATTGGGTGGTTGGGCACATTTCTTGCCACCCACCCAATTTTCAATGGCTAGCAATCCACGACTATGCTAATATTCGCAGTTGTTTGTGAATTTCACCACCATGAAATCTATTCACACCATACATGAATCTAATCACAGGTCATTTACCGAACATGATGCTTGTTTGTTTGGCCCTGAAAGTCGAACTGCAATCAAATGCCACAAAATTCATATTCGAACACAGCACATTAGGTGTTTTTCAACCTAATATTTGAACAAAGTAGAATATATGCTGACCTAATACAAAAAAAATCTATATCCTAGTACTTTGTTTCATAGCTGAAGAGAAACAAAAATAACTAAAACTCGAATATGAATTTCATTGATCTAATTCTTAACCTTGTGGAGTTGAGAAGTTAACAACGGAGCAATGAATTGTATTTGTGGGCTTACAATTGAAGCTGAAGATGACTGTGTTTTTTCAAATTGAAGCTAACAATGTTTTGGTGCTCCACGGTCTTGTAGATGTCATTGCACCCACAAATATTATTGATATATTTATTGTATAGATCCATATTAATAGCAGGCCTTAATGCTTTTTATTAGGAATAATAGATGAAAGGTTAAGAGTGATTAAAACTGATCGAAATCCTAGGAAACTTGTACTGTGAGCCCACGAAAAGTCTCTTCCTTGAGATTATGTGCATTGATTGAACACAGAATCAATGCTTTTGCTTGTCAAACGGGTTTTTTCAGGTGAAATGAAAAGCTCAACTTATTGTGTTGCAATTGAAGAGTTCATGTTTTCATAATAACATCAATGCATCAACCTAGAGGATAGATCCTCTTCATGTTGTGATATGCATTGCCCGACCTTTCACGCGTGAAACAAACACAAAGAGAATCAACTGAATCACCTATGATCGAGCTAGAGGAAACCTCACATAACATGGCACTACATAACAGAGCATTGATAGAGAAACATCAAGTAAAAATTATCCATGTACAAATCTTTTGCACCTATTTTAAAGAAAACAACAAGAAGATATTATGTTATTATATTATAAATATTTGATAACCAAATCCAAAATATTCCAAATCAAATAATGGAAAGTACAATAATTTCCCACAAAAGTAGATTCGTAGCATTGCTTAATAAAATAATAGATAAGCTTCTCAACACAAAATAGATAAATTGATTACCGAGCAAGACTTATTCGCACACAATTTTCACAAAATAGAGAATTTGATTACTCTCAAAGAATTTTTAGCATGAGATTTTAATAAAATAGATCATTGGATCATAATATTTTAATAAAAATATTGACGGTAGAGTATGAATGTTTAAGGAGATAACAGAGAGTGCAGCATGTGAAAACAAGGGAGCACATGGTGGGTGACGATGAAGGAATTTGTGCATAGAGAGGTCGAGAGAGAGCAGGGGAAGCACACACAGAGAGCAGCAATGGGGAGTGGTGGGAGTAGGCGACTATGGAAATGCGTGTTGGATGGTGGAGGAAATATCTTGTAGGAGGTCGGGAGGAGAGGAGTGATGTGGGTGGAAGGAGTGAGTGTAGCAACGGGAGATGGAGGAGGCTCAGGTTGGGCATAGGTGGGATGATCTGAGGGGATGAGCGGAGGGAATGCACAAGTTGGATAGGTGGAGGAAAAGAATAATGGGAAGGGACGAGGATTGGGAGTAGAGCAGCAAGCAAGAAGGTGGTAAGGCTTGAGTAGAGTAGTGTAGTTGATGGCTGGCAGAGAGGAGAGAGCAGCATGTGGAGGGATGGATGCATACTATAATGGTGCGTAGGTTGTGGGTGTACGGGCAATGTGAAGTAAGTGAAGAGAGATGGAATGGGGTATTATAAGGTGGAATGAACTTGGGAATGCAAGAGGGAGGAACACAAGCTTGGTGAGGGTGTGGGAGCAACATGGAAGGGAAAATGGTGTGCACAAGGTGGAGTCGAGGTGCAGTGAGAGAATTGGGAGATGGATCGTTTGATGAGAATGAGGGGGTAGGAAATGGGATGCAATGATTGGAGGGCATGTAATAAATAAGAGGCCGAGAGGAATGAGTGCAAGCTTCACTATGAACGAAATCTTGAAGCTCTCATACTACTTGTAAGAGTAAAACCTTACGTGTTAGCTATTAAAACTTGAAACTTCAAAATGTTAAATACTAATACAATTTATACATTTTCTTTTAAAAAAAATATAATATATACATTTAAAAATGTATATCTCTAAAATTTATATATTTAAACATTATTAAAAAAATATATAACTATATTACCAATATGGTAAATAAACAAAACAAAATTGGAATAAATAGAGATGTATGAAATATACATTTTCTTTTGAAAAAATATAATATATACATTTATAAAATATGTATATCTCTAATATTTATATATTTAAACATTACTAATAAAACATATAACTATATTACCAATATAGTCAATAAAAAAAATTGGAATGGATATAGATGTATGACATATGAAGTTGTATTTTTATATTTATGTTTGTAAGATTAAAAACTCAAATTATTATTGCAGTCTTTAAAATAATTAATAACCCAAATTAAGACATTTTGCATACTTTACAAACCATTAAAAATATATACAATTTATTTTTTGGCATACTTTACAAATAATTTAGAAAAAATATACTATATAAAAAAATATACAACCTTTTGACATCCTTGAAAATAATAATAATAAATATACTAAAAAATCATTAACATATATAACTATACCCATGAACATAAAATATTTCATTCTCCAACTAACTTCCATTTCCATTAATGTGAGAAACACTTATCTTTGACATCCTTTGGTAAGAAAATTCCAGTATCACTATTCATGAAACCTAGATTTTACATAAACAAACATTCATGAAACTAAGTTTTCACTGAAACAAACATCTCTTATTCTTATTGAATAAATGTTTTAAAATTGAAAATATCGAGTTCTGTGGCATCCTTGTATATAAAACTCCATATAACAATTGGTGAAATTGAGATTTTCCTGAAACAAAACAATGAATCTCAAACAATAGATATAAATTTGTTTATGGCTGCGGTTGTGTCCGTGGCCATGCTAGGTAGGTACTCTCAGAGTTTATTTCTTGTTGCCAGATAAAATATATGTATAATACAAAAATAATAGATTACAAGTTGTCTATATTACCCTAGACTAACCAACATAGGCTACATCAACCTAATGAAAATATAGCAATATACTAGCTAAACCTGTTCAATATGTCTTGTACTAGTCCAATAACTATATATTTAGAATTTCCTTTAGATTCATATGTTGATTATGGAGCTGGTTTAATCAGAGTCCCAAATACAAAGTTCAAACAACATATACAACTTATCAAAGAAACAGGTACATACCACTTCTTACTCCATTTCATTCAATATTTTGATCAAGGTAAGGAATTTATCCTGAGAGAGTTCACTTGCCAATTTCCATTTGAGATTAAGGTGCCTATTCTTCCGAATTCCAGTTGTTTTGTTTCATGAGCTACTAATCATGGTTCATGTTTCACAACTTGACATTTTCAAGATTACCAAACTTTGACATTCTCAACAATACAAACAAATCTCCTTGAGATTTAAGCTTCATTACATGGATGGAATCTAAAATGCTGGGATTTTTTTTGAGGATGCTGGCTAGAATTCCATCCATACACCTAGTAATATTCTTTCCCATGGCACTTAACATTTTCCAATTCCACTTTCATCTTCACTTTTAGTTTCTATTAAGAAGCTGAAAGACAGTAACGACTTGATCTCTAAATTTCCTTGGGGAGTCTTAACTTGATGAGAGATGATTGAAGTTCATACACTTAAGGTTGTATAACTGATTGTTGATTTCCTACTATTATTTAGGTTAACAACTTGACATTAATTTTAGTGCACATAGAGACCAGTAAATGCGTTGAGGTCTCAATTTAACTTTGATGAATCATATGTTAGCGTAAAAAATAGATCATTACATTAGATAATTTGGAAAAGTAGATTTTGTAAAAGACGACAATCATGGGCTAGATGTTTATTCTTTTGTCTATGGTGTTGAAGATGAAACTGAGGATGGTGAATATCCCTTTCATTTCACCAAATTCTTTGGGTTCTAAGCAAGCTACCAACTGGAACATATCTTCAAATTTTTGATTTCTTTTCTTCAACTAATGCAATATAGTTTATCTAGAAAATATATTACATTTGTTGGGCTATCGACAGGTTTTGTAGTCTATTCTCTAATTGGACATACTCACAGAAAGAGTCAGTCTTGATAATAATAAGTATCACAACAATCTGATGGGATCAACAGTTGTGCATGCTAAAGAGGCTAAAATCTATGAGAAGCAAGTCAATAATGAAATAAAGGTAGTTAGGGAAATGGGAATGGATTGGAACTCCAATGACTTTTAGGTTCTTTGTGATGGGAGGTGATTGTGTGAATGAGTGTATTTAAAAAAAATATGATAGAGGATATGGCCTTCTTACCTGTAATGTTTTTGTATGAACCATGACGAATCAAGCATGCCAGACATCATACCTGAACAAACATGCTAGGTGAATACACTACTTGGCATCCACTGCTAAGGGGAAAATTATGATTAGTTACCTTTGTGTTTAAGGCTATCATTTGATGTTAGATTTAGTTCATAATTCATTACGTTCGTGCTTATCAATTGGTTACAGGTTGAATTTTCGCTTTCATTTGAATAACCTTAGAGGATCTAAATGAACACAAGTTCTTATAAGTAGAACTAGGGTATTTTCATTGATGTCTATTGGATAGCCATTGATATTGGATAGCCATTGATAGTATACGATAATAATAAATATAAAAAAAATTATAGACTGCTCCAATTTCTGACTCTGACTCATGGCATGGCTTCGATATTCCTTTATGTGAGTGTTTTTACTATGGTCCATCAGACAACACCTCATAGATTCATATACCTTTCAAACATTTAAAACTCTGGAATGTTAAAAAAAAAAATTACTACAACAAGAAACACACTCTCAGATATTAAAGGTAGGTTGATAGATGGGTGTGGCAGTGGCCATAATTGATAGTGGTGTGACTCTAGCCATGGTTGTGCTCAGATATTATAGGTTGGTAGATAAATGGGTGTGTTAGTGGCCATAATGGATAGTGGCGTGGCTATGGCCGTGGTCGGTATGTAGGTAGAGGTAGGTAGATAGACTATATTTCTGAAACGTCTAGCCAAGCACTGCAATACAACCTTCTCCTCTATGTCATATAGAATCTACTGAGTACACAGAATCTACTGAGTGCACATACTCAGGACTCGAATTAGATAGAGGAGCAGGAGAAAAATGTTTTGAAATCTTGTAATAGTTATATGTAATATTTGTATATATGCAAGCGCTGGAAAAAAGAACGAGCTATTATTTTTGCATGTCTTATAATGTAATGTTCTGGTGGTCTCTATGATTCACCCAAAAAAAAGTAGTAATAATAATTGAATCCTATCATGTCTCATAATACTCATCAACTTAGGTAATATCATCAACTTAAGTAATAGTAACCGCACAGCATAGATGAATATTCAATATTTGACAAAATATCTCAGAATTCCAACACTCATTTCCAAGCATACGCCTGCACTTTCAGCCATCACAACATACACTTGCACTTCCAGGAATCACAAGGAATTAAACTTTCCTGCACCATTAGAAAAATATCTTGCAACAGCTCCCAAAAGCAAGTTTAGATGATTTGACCAAAATTGGCTAAAACCTACATATGGCATAGCTGTCATTATTAAAACCTGCAAATCAGGTTTGTTAATTTTAGTTATCATCTATAGAGAAATTAAACGGACAGCAAAAGGTACTAGAAGACATCAACACTAAAGCTTACAGGCTCGTTAATTTTCGTTGCCATCTAGAGAGATGACAGAAAATCAAAGGCCAGCAAAAGGTACATCTTTGGAGGTTATGAAGAGTGCACATCACAGCATGGAAGAAGCCATGGATGAGATTACACTTATAAGTATTATGGCTGCAGAGGCGCACCTTTTCATATGGTTTATGTTTTATAAGGATTAGACTGTTTTCCATGTCAAGTTTAAATTATTAACATAGAGATCAATCCCAAGAGTACTCTTATTTTGATAACCATCGACCTTGACAAAGATCCAAGGAAATATGGTACTCTACCCCTGCTTTCCAGTTACAATATTAAGTCCATATTTCCCCTAAATTCTTGAGTCCTTAGGGCTGGTTAAAGTGTAAATTCCGGATTAACAAAGAATCAGAAAAGGTTGAAACAAAATGCCAAGAAAGCAAGAAGAGGTGTTGTAAACTATGATGCATTAAAAAAAAATGAACCTACACTTGAAACCCAAAGAAAATGTACCTTCAATGAGGAGAGCATATATCAGATGGAAAATCTCAAAAAATCCTATCAAAAGTTACAAAGTATGGAAATATCAGTATGTCATAGTGACTGTTAGTCTTAGCGAGACTAGACCCACCTGCACATTTCAAAAATTTAGATCGTCAAAATCTATAAAAAAAGAATCCACATTTCATTCTAATTATTATATTAACTGATGTTTTCGTACCAATCAAAACGGAGATGCCAAAAGTGGAAATGCCAATGGAGAATGCCAGTAATTGCCAGAAACGGAAATGCCAATGGAGAATACCAATCAAAACGAAAATGCTAGAAACGGAAATGCCAATGGAGAATACTAGTAATTGCCGAAAACGGAAATGCTTGATGCTCTTGCATGTAGTAGATACAATAAACTGGAGAAGCATGCTGCAAATGGTTGTTTTAAAATAAATTGTGAAAAGCATGATGTGAAACCTTAAAGCATGCAATGGAGAAATTACGAAGCTTAAAGCAAGAAAAGATTAAAGAGAAAGTTTAAAGTATGCAACGGAGAAATTACGAAGTTACGCTAGAATACAATTGAGAAGCATAAGCATTCCATTATGCAATTGTATTGAGAAGCATGAGAAGCATGCAATTGTCTACATTTTCTTTGTTCTACCGAGTTCATGGGCTAGAGTCTGAGTTTCTTAAGGTTATTTTTTTACAATTGAGAAGCATGTAATTGTATTGAGAAGTTAAGCTACAATACAATGGAGAAGCATGTTGGCAATGGAGAACTTGTGAAAAACATGCCAAGAAAAAGCTTAAAGAGAAAGCAAACTTAAAGAGAAAGAGAAAGGAAATCATCATAAAGAAAAATAGAAACAAATTTATACTATCTTTTTTTTGTCAAAATGTGCTTTTTCCTAAGTATTGTTAATGAAAACATTGTTTTAAATTGTGCTTTTTCCAACTGGTTTCAATGGAAACATTTTGGAATCTCTATTTATTTATTGAAATATAGATTATATATTTTGTTTTAAATTATCTAAATTAGATTATACATTTTGTTAAAACACAACTTTTTTCTAAGTGTAAAAAGAAACACTATAGAATCTCTTTACATAAAGTAATTCAATTTAAAGTACACAAAAACTGAAAAAGGAAACAACATAAAGCAACTGGGAAATAAAAATGGAAACAAACTTATACAAATATATATTATATATTTGTCAAAATACATCATAATGGAAGTGCTTTTTCTAGGTGGTGCTAATGGAAATATTTTGGAATCTCTATTTATTCAAATATAGATTTATTGAAATTTAGATTATAGTTTTTGTTAGTCAAATTTTGTTTTTCCCAATGGCAAAAGGAAGCATTGTGGAATCTCTCTATATAAATGGTGTCCACTAATCTTCTTGTCTGGATTTTGCCTTTCAAATATCAACTAACACCCATAATTGTTACTCTAGTTCCTGTACCTATGATTAATATGTCAACATCTCTTGTGTGGTTTCCACTCTACAAAAAAACCCCAACTATGATTAATATTTTGACATATATTTACCCTAGAAAACCCCAACTGGAAAAAATACCAACAAAAAATTGATTTTATTAACTATAAAATCCTAGGCTCTCTTCTTGGGATAATGGCGCATTGAGGAAAAATTATAATGACAAAATGATAGCTTTCAAACCACAATATCATCCATTCAATCTTTCTAGTTGCTAACCTTAGTTGCCCCATGCTAGTTTGCTCTAACCCTACACTTGCACGTGCAGAGTTGGTTGAAAGTTCTTCTTTAACCACTCAATGAGATCTCACTCACTTTGTGTGTAAACTCTTTTCATCAATATTTCCTTTAATAACATTACAATATGCAAATACCTCAGGCCAATTCCATGGGATACCGAATACCATGGGTGCTCTAGACCATTTACATAAAGTAATTACAAAAATACATTCACATTAATACTTCACTTTAATAAATTGGATCTCCTATGTCTGAGAGTCATTAAATGACACCTTCCACCTGTCATAGACTATCAATGTGGAAGTACCTATTTGATGCTACAAAAAGCAACACAAAAACCCTATATCTCGTACCTATCTACACTCATGGTGCCGAAATTAGGTTTTCAAAAGACTGATTTCGAAAAAACTCAATGCCCTAGTTTCCTCTGTGTTGGTACCTAGAATGTTATCGATCCTTTTAATGGGTTCAATCCTATAAAAATCATAATTACAAGCTTACTTTATGCCAGAGTGTCGAGATATTTCCATAGTTCCATTAAAAGGCTGACTATAGAACTGATAGATATCATGTTTCATTGGAGATGAGAGTGAACGAGGAGGTTTATAAACTGATTAATAGGGGCAAGGTGGAAATCCTTTTAGTAAGAGGATGGACATGTCACTAGTGGAAAATGAGAGATTTGTGACCAAAAAAAAGACCAAAATCTGCATATCAATGACCACTTTTGGTTTGGCGATCGCTGGTGGCTAATTTACGGTCTTTTATTACGCGACCAAAATTGGTCATTTTTATTTTGGTCATTTATAGCTTGTCAGTTGGTCATTAATTTGGTCATATATTTGGTCATTAATTTGGTCATATTTGAATCGATTACCAAATATATGACCACATTTATGACCAAATTAATGACCACATGGCAAACTAGAATATGACCAAATTTGGTCGTGTATTAAAAGACCGCAAATTAGTCACCAAAACTGCTTTTTGGTCATTGATATGCGAATTTTGGTCCTTTTTTTGTCATTTATATCTCATTGTTTGGTCACGTGTTTCTGAATTTTTTGTTATTTTATATATGAATTTTGGTCATTAATCTCATTTATTGGTCACTAATTTAGTCATTTTTAGTGGTTTTATGTGTGGTTATTATATTTTAGTAGTTTTAATGGTGTCCATTATTAATCAATATAAATTTTTAATATGGTATTGTGTTTAAATTAAAAAAAGAATCATACATTATTTATCATCATTTAATACACATTTGAATTATGCAAATATAAAGTGCAACCATATAAGTTTTAAACCGCACAAATTATATTATATGAAATGTCAAGTATTACAATAAATGAGTTTTCTCAAAAACTATCTCCATATAACTTTACATGAAAATCATCTAGTACACCGATGACTTTTCAAAATATTACATTGGCTAAACTATCCCACTTGTACTTTGTTGCTAAGCCATACTTGGATCCCGTGACAGCTTCAAAACCATACTTAGCAACTTGAAACCCTCAGCAACAGGCTCTTCATACTCAATGGAAAAGCATCAACAACAAAATCTTCATACTCAATTGCCCACTTTTTGAGTTTTCTATGTGTGCACGTGCTTTTGTATCCACGCTGCACATGCTTCTGAGCTTTCTAAGCTTTATATCTGCGTACGTGCTTCTGTATCCACATTGCAGCAGCCTCCCTCTTCATGTTTTTACAAAGCTTACGAGTAAGGTTACCTGCAAACAACACATGTTAAGAAATAAATTGTATTGCTCAGTAAAAATAAAAAACAAATAACTGAAAAATGTACATAGTCATTTCACAAGATTTAACATGGCAAAAAGAAACAATTCCAACAAACAGTTATATATGTGCTTATTATAACAAATACAAAAACATTTTTGATACCTCTGCTTCTGAGCTTTCTGAGCTTTATATCTATGCACATGCTTCTGTACCCACATTATAGCAGCAGCCCTCTTCATTTTTTTAGAAAGCTTGTGAGTAAGGTTACCTACAAACAACACATGTTAAGAAATAAATTGTGTTGCTCGGTAAAAATAAAAAACAAATAACTGAAAATGTACATAGTAATTTCACAAGATTTAACATGGAAAAAAGAAACAATTCCAACAAACAGTTATATATGTGCTTATTATAACAAATACAAAAACACTTGTAATACCTCTGAAGGAATTCCAACTCCATTGTATTGCCTAGTAGATCCTTCATGGATATGATGGCTTCCGTAAAAGTTCAATACTTAACAACCTGATTGGGTTTTTACAAATATTCTAAGACATTACTAGCAGTTTTCATCTCCGTAAAATTTACTAGGAACCTTTATTTTAGTAAAAATGCGTCTGGTTACATACAATGGGATGCAGAATTATTTACCTCAAGAAAATGTTTTCAGAGCTGCAATCATCTCTTGGCTGCTGAATTCTTCTTTATCATCACTTACAATAACTGTCACTATATTTGGACTTTGTGAAGGGAAAACGCCTTCTCTTCCATTGCTAGAAGGACTCCTCCCCATCTTTTCACTTCCATCATAGGCAATCCCTCTCAATATCAGTGTCTTATGCATTCCTCCAATCATCTCTTCATAGATTATATCTCCTTTTTCCCTAGAAACACATACATATTGGCTATATCCAAGCCCCATCGAACATATAGGTACCTGCAAATCACCAAATCTAAATTTTAGTAATACAGATCTCGCTCAACAAGAATTTATTGCATGGGCTCTGTTTGAGCCAGAAGTGCTTAACATGCACTCGCCAAAGACCAAATCCATCCAATTAAATTTAGAGGCAAAGAACTATCTATAATTTTATCACCTTAAAGCTTGAGAGCTTGAAGCATGAAGAGGCATCACACACAGTCGGGAACAATTTTGAGAGTAAAGCACATGGCATCTTAAACCTCTCATTCTCAATTGTCATCTCAGCTCATGTGATTTGGGTGCCTTGCAAAATAGTACCCAACTAAAATCTTTAAAATATGGCCAAAAGTGCTTAACATGCACTTGCCAATGACCAAATCCATCCAATTAAATTCAGAGGTAAAGAACTATCTAGAATTTTATCACCTTAAAGCTTGAGATCATGAAGCATGAAGAGGCGACACACACAGCTGGGAACAATTTTGAGAGTAAATCTCATGGCATCTTAAACCTCTCATTCTCAATTGCCGTCTCAGCTCATGTGCTTTGTGTGACTAGCAAAACAGTATCAAAGTAAAATCTTAAAAAGATGATAGGACTAATCAATATTCAATGATAGAACTAAATCATGATTCTATTATAATAATAGAGAGTTGTCAATGCTACCTAGTATTTGGAATAAATAAAGTTAGCTCTTGTACTCCTTTCTAAAAAATTGTTAGCAACGCCATTTTAATATCATGCAATTGGAGCTAGTAAACAGGTGCCTTAATCAACAAACAATATTTTTCTAGATTTTCAGGAGGCTAAATACCACTCTTGTAGTGACATAGAAAATATACCAATTACTAAAAATGACATCTAGAATTGAAACTTACAGTGGATATATTATTGACTATATAGGCCAAGCAATGGGCGTTAGATGCTTTGGCATCCTCCATTAGGAATCAAGAATTCTGTGGACCTCTCAGTTTTCTCATGCTTTTTTCTCAGGCCCTCTACACCCCAGCAATAATTGATATGAGAATCATAATCTAGATTTGGTTATATGGGTGAATCTAGACTATCGCCAGCTATATATAGAAGTTGGCTCCCATTGCTGCAAATTAGAGCATCAAATGCAAACAATTTTACTCCAATAGACTGAAGCACATAAATAGTTTCTAAAACTGTCAATGCAGTAGATAAGATGAATCCAAGAGACGAGAAGTTGCCAGCAGAGTGAACTGCATTCATAATATCTTGGATAATAATAGCTATTTTACTAACAAGGGATTCTCCACTAGCACCATAGTAATCCATTGCAATATCAAATAGATGCTTTCTTCTCCTGAGAGGTAGTTTCCCCATAGAATTAAAGCTATTATTTCGATCAATATTTGTTTTTCCTATATAATTTGCTTCTCGTAGTTTATATTAAATATTCTTAGTCTTCTCTATGATCATCCTAATGTGGTCAAAAATACCCTCCCCATTATCTTCATTTTGAAGAAGCTTATCAAGTTCAATAGTGTTATTAAGTGAATTTGAGCAAGAAGGTTTATATGCATATAATGAGAGTCTAAGGGATGTATCTGGGTCATCCTTGAATGAACCAATGTCTGATTCAGAATCCATATTTTCATTGAATTCATTTTCACTCTGTCATTGTGGAGATCCTTGACAAATATATTTTACAATGTTGTGGCCAAGAATAGAGATGAATGTTCTTCAGACCATTTTTCCTGCATTCAGCCCAGAGTTTCTTATCAGCTACTAGTTTGTACAAAGCAGCTGCAATTTCCTTGTCATTATGCGGATCTACCAACAAACCATTCTTCATCGTGTGCACAAGAATGAACCAATTTGTAAGAAAAAATCAAAGAGCGATTGATGACGTTAGATCCAATCAGACTTTTAGTTTTGAAGGTAGAATTTTCAATATACCTGTTTAATGTCTGCATGTCCTCCATTCTGTGGCAACCATAGGCAATCCATGTGCAGCTGCTTGCATTTAAACAAAGTGGGAGAATAACATGCTTTAACCAAAAAAAATTTTAGATCAAATTGTTAGGTTAGAGACCCTGATATAAAAATCTTAAATTTTCATCTTAAAGATCAAATTTTCTACCAATAAGAAGAGCAATAATGGATAATTTCTTTTTATAATTTTACATGAAGTTTTATAGACCTTGGTTTTTGCAGCAATCCTATATATATTACCAACTTCTGATTGCTTGTGATGTTTGGGATATGCCACTTCTCCAAAGAGATCATCTCCAAGAGCATCTCCTCCAAAGACAGTTGTGAGGCTTTGCAGCAAGGTCTCTCTTAGTTCCCTCATTACAAGTGAGGTTGAAGGCACCTGCAAAAATATTAATAAATTAGTATCATTTTGAATCTTTTCAAATCGCATGACCACTCAACAAAAGTGACCAAAATGGGAAGAAAGGTAAATTACAGTACCAAACACTCACAAGGAAAGCAAAATTATTGGATATAAGGGAATAAAGCAATTTAGGCTAAAAATCCAGAATTTACAAGTATTACTATTTATGGTCATCGCAATGAAGGACCCAAAAAGTAATTATGTCTAATCCAAACATACATGAATTCTCTCAGGTGAAATACAAAAAATGATTTAGAGAGAATTATTAATTTTTATAACACCAACTAAACTAAGGAAACCAGCAGTATCAGAGATACAACAAATAATATATTACCAGTGTCTACTTCAACTTGCACAAAACTGTACTAGTAGAAGGATCATTTATGAAAAAATTGCAAGTTTTTCTCCATACAACAATGAACACCCGGACAATTAAGTGTACATGTGGGTTCTGGAAACAAAAATCACAAACATTTCAACAATTTAACCATGTTGAAAAATTTACAGAATGAAAATATATTTCCAGATGCCAAAATACAAGATTCCAAAATATATTTCCCGGAGCGTGAATCGGGAGCATTTTAAATATTCCCAGTGACCAACATGACATTTCAGAGAGGAAGAAATATCATTGTAGAATGAAAACTGCAGGACACTGGCCATTATAGTTCAGTTCAATAAGGTCCTTAGGATGCTACACACTATTTGTATTAATTTGGATGTCTGTTGAATTGGATATTTTTAATATGCTTTAACATCCACAATGTCTAACATTTGGTGGTATACAACTTTTGTAAAAATGATGATTTGAGGCAAGACCTGAATTATCAGATGTAGTTCCCATTTGAATACATAGAGAATCATTCACTACAAAATACAGTTAGAAGGTTCTACTGCTCAGTGCTCATGATATGTAATCAATTTATTTCTTTATCTGATAAGTCCACAACATGAACGACAAGGAGTCTCTACTTAAACTCCATAAATGAATAATGATAGTAAATTCAAAATCCAAAATTGGGTTCATGAATACTAGCATCAAGGGATGTTGTGCTTTCTAATACTTTTGATGCAAAAGATTATGCTGTAAAGGATTTTCTTAATCTTTATTATTATATCCTCTTTCCATATTTGCTTGATGCTCATCACCTTTGAGGAGATGCTATGATATGGCATATCTCAACCAAACTTATATCCAGAACAAACATATCATAGGTGCTTACTGGAAAGTTTTTCAACACTGCAGTTAAGTCAATTTACAAGAAAAGTTCTTTAATGCATTTTCAAGTTGTTTATTTATGGCTAGTTATTCACTAACTTGCAATCCATGGTTAAAATTTAAAGCAATAGCAGTATTGAAATCATTGCATACACCCAAAAGTTACATATATTAGGTTTCACTGTTTCACTATTTGTGATAACTAAAAAATATTACAAGCTAATATATCAGCACCAACCACATCCGTGTTTATTTACTCAGAAAGCATAAATTATAATAGTTTAAAACTCAATTGTCAAACTCACTCAAATCTCTTAGACAAAACTGAATGAATAACACTCACCCACACTACCTTCTTTTATGAATGAAGAAGGTAAATATTTTACAAAATAGAGATCCTAAGTTTACAAGCGAAAATTATAAACCCTAAATTTAACCTAGAAAAGTGCATCCTCCCTGCATGAGCAATTTTCTTGGAATAGAGTGCCCTGTTCTAATTCTGGAAAATCCCTTAGCCCATGCACCTTAGATAAATATGGAAAAGTCCCTAAGGTTGGCACCTTTTCCTTAATCTGCAAAATTACCCAAGCCAAGCACCTTTTCCTAAATCTGGAAAAGATAAAATAAGTACAACAATATTCTAATTAAAACAAAGGGTATGTCTGGAACAATTTAATAAAAACAAACCACTAAAAATTTAAATAAATAATGTTGAAATATGCATGTTGTAGGAATGTACACACACTATTACTGTCTACATAACTATAATGTTGCGCCACCTTAACACTAACATACCCTCAACCAGTGTGCATCTTTCTGCTGCATATCCAAGGTATGGCTGCTGTAGAATTTGTAGTTGATGAATTTGTTGCCAAAGATCATGCTACTGTAGAACTTACTTCTGTCGAACCTGTTGTTGAGGAATATGTGTTTATGGAATCTTCTGCTCCTCTTTTGAAGGGAAAAATATCTACAACAACAACCAAAACTAACACTTCCTTTTTGCAAGGAAAGTGTTCTCCACAAAGCCAAGTCTCTCCCATAGCATCTTGAACTTTAAAAACTCTAAAGGTGTACTTCCATTGCTTGTCATTGCCTGAATACTTAGAATCAATTGATTAAATGGGGGTTTTTGGAACACTCTCCCAGACATCAGACTCCCCTGTCATGGTTTTTAGTTTACTTGTTGCTCTGAAGTATTCTATCTCTTCAGCCATAGTGCACTCAGCAATACCTGTTCCATCATGTGATCACAGTTGATGTGCTTATTGCTGTGAGTGAGATGGTGCATATGAAGTGTTATAGGCGAGGGTGCATCAATGTTCAATGTTCCAACAACAAAGGAACATGCATGCATGCACCAGCCATAAATAGATGTGTTATTTTTGTCTTTAGTTCAGTTCTAAAATTAGATCTTCTCTATAGTTCTAAATTAGATAACATTCAGATTAGATTCAGATAGCCACAGTTCACTAGGGAAGAGGGAGTGTGTATGGGGATTGTTATTTCCAGGAAGGGTGCTCTTACCAAAGAGATGTGGGCTCCTATTTCACTTCAATTTAGCATGATTTATTGGTAGTTCTATTCATGAAGGTGTTCTATCGTAGGCAACTTGACGCCGTCAAATTTGATGCATGTAGCCTAGATTTATTGTTAGCCCCTCTGCTTGTGTTATAAAGACACGAGGGCATTCAATTCTGTTGATTTTCAGTTTTATTTCAGCTCGTGATTACAGAGATGTAATAGTTTCTTCGTTTGAGTTAATTAAAGTGATGTGATTTGTTACTACAACTTACTAGCTTCTTGTTCATATCTTTAGAGTTTTTCATTTGTATATTTAGCATTCTTCAACTGTTGTTTTGATAGGTTACACAATTTAGTTTCCTAGATTAGTTTATTAGAGATTATAGGTGCAAATCTACTTTAAACTTCTAGGAATAAGTGTACAGATAGAGGGATTCTATCTAGGATAGGGAGTTGTCCTAATGTTTCAGGGGTTGGATACATGAGTTCGTGTTTGAAAAAATCACTGCAGACTTGTGATTTTTTATCTATTTTTTCTAGCAGTTTGTTCTAGGAACAATGGTATGACTACCTTCCATCCTAGATACAAAGATAAATTGGAGGGCCCTTCCAAATTCATTCTGTGGAAGGCTTCAGTTACATATGCTTTTGGAGGAACATGAGCTTTGGTATCTTGTGGAGAAGACGGTTACACTTCTTGCAGAGGATGGTGGATTTGCATATTATAACAAGAATATGTCCAAGAGAAAGCAAGTCATCCTCAACTAGACAAAGGATCCTTTGATTCCTCATATAATCAGAAATATTAGAAAGGAGATGTTTGATGTTCTAGTCACTCTATATCAGAGTGAAAACATCAATCAGAAGATGTTGATGAGGAATAATCTTGGAGCCACACAAATGAGCAAGAGAAATATCATAGCCAGTTATTTGATGAAGATCATTGAACTCCATGATCAACTTGAAGCAGTTGGAGAAGAGGTTGAGGGTGAAGAGTTTGTACCCACAACCCTGAATGGGTTTTCATCCTATTGGTAACCTTTTGTTAGGGGTGTGTATTCCTAATATAAGTTTCCCACCTTTGAGAAGCTTATATGGGATGATTTCAGAAGGGAACAATAGTCCTTGAGTATTTTAATTCCTATTTGTAGGCTTTAGACATTTTGATGGAGCCTCTATCAACCAGATGACCTATCGAGAACATTTGTAAGATGTTCTTTCGAAAAAATTGATTGTCTATGAGGTGGATCTTTAAAAAGTAGCCAATAGAAATCTTTCGAAAGATCCCAATTGCTTTTCCATCAAAGATATCATTCAAAAAGTGGAATATCCTTTGAATAAGGCCAATGGAATTTGCTTGTCCATTAGGCTCATATATAAGAGTGGATGGTTCAAAATGAATTTGGATGAGCCAACATAAAAGATAATTTGCACTGGACCTACAAGAGTTCCACTTTTATTTACCAGGAAAGGTGTGACTTTAGTTTTCCTGTCTGATTTATTTTTCTTTATTGAACTAATAAAACTCATGTTGTTATGTGTTCTAAATGCAGTTTACTATTGTGATTGCATCCTACCACCTAGAACTCGTATATCTCAATGAGAATACAATAAAGAACTTCTGTTAAAATTTAGATGATAAATGCCACATAGTTTGAAAACAAACATTGTTTAGCATACTTAAAAGTTAATGAGAAGTGTATTTTTTGCATCGAATACAAAAAAATACATTTTTTCTTCGTTATAGAAAATACAACAACCTGATTTACCAATCAAATGACAAAACTAATAAGATAAGAATATGCAGATATACTTAAAGAGTAGGAATTGACCATGCTTTTATTAACTGGGTTTCAATTTCAAGAGCCATATATATGGAGTGCAATCCCCACCAGGATGCCTCATCTCATCAGCCAGTGTTGGGCCTTCTATCCCATCTCCTAAGTCCACCAGGAAATTGGGATTTATTTCTAGTCCACCTTTGTCAGTGTTGCAGTAAATCTGAAGCATATGGGAGCCTTTCTCTATCAATTCAGGGTAGAACTGTTGATCCCAAGGACTAAATAACGAATTGGTAACATAAAGGCACTTTCCATCCAAACTTAATTGGATCATTTTCCCTCAATCGTTTAGCCTAAAAATATATATTCAAACAATCTTTTACGTATTTTCAAGTGTATGAGAAATGTTTCTTTGATTGAAATCAATTTATTGCCCAACATATAAGTAAAAAATCCCTAGCTAAATCCACCATTTATTCTAGAGAATCACATTGCCACAATTTGATTCTTTATGATTTTTATAGTCAACTCTATAAAAAGACCTAATTTGTATCAATAACCCTATATTTTGAATGTGTATCACAATTTTGTGTTGGTTTTGCAATGCTGATTGGTGGTTTCACAACTTTGTTTGTGAAAATTAGGGTTTCTCTTGGGAATTAGGTTTTCTTAGATCCTACAACATGAATTTTATTATTTTTGATTTCTACAGACACGTCATGGAACATAAGATCAAAAATCAAAACTTGAGGTATGAAAATGCTTAAAAAATTCCTTACCAAAAAGAATCACAACTATCTCCACTTCTCTCTAGATACCTTGGGAAAAAATGGTATTCATCAAATAGGTTGTGTATCATGCAAGCAAAGATTTATTTTTCCCTACAAAATTAACCAATCCAGAAGGAATATTATTCTTCAAGTAGAATCACATGTCCAAATAGATTATAAATCAAACAAATCCATGTGAATTCTAGTAGATAATACTTAAAAGTAGGAAGCAAACTGAGAAACAGGTTTAGTAACTAGTAAACTAATCAAAGCAGAAATGTTCTTGTTTTCAAAATAGTTAATAGTAAATAGCTCAGCAAAGTAGGGAAAATCGTGCATGTTTACCAAATTATATCTTAAGTACATCCTAGATGTTTACCACATTGTAGGGCATGTGGCAATCACTGTTAGAAGAGGATCAAAAGAGGATAAAATAGAAACATATCACACTAGAAAACCTCCAATGTCCATAGACAATTTAATTAGGAAAAGCTTTATAGCTGAGAACACTGTTAGCTTTATTTACAGGTTAGGAAGCAAGATACCTCTTCTCACATGACTCCTTGAAATGTTCAAGATTTTGTATTACATCATCCATTGTTAACTATCCAATATATGTATGTTGAAATTTTAAAGTGACCTTTTAATGAAATGTTTGGGTTTATAATTTTAAAGTGACTTTATGAGAATTAATGAGGGTGAGTATTAAAGTCTCATTATTATTTAAAAAGTGAAATTTCAATGAGGAAATGAGATGAACCATTGAGCTCATGTAGTTGGTTTTTAATTCTAGTGTTTAATTTCAAGGAGGAAGTTACTCAAACAAAAAGGGAGAGGGAAAGGAAAATTGAGACTATTGTTCACTTTCAAGAGAGATTTTTGAGAGAGAGAGAGCAAGAGAAAACCAAAGAGAAACCCTTGCAAAAATTTTCCAGAACCAGGAAGAAAAGAAAGAGCACAAATTTCAAGACAATAGTACCAGCAGAGTGGCATGAATCTCGAGGCAGCCGTACATCAATTAATGCATCCATATAGTCCATACAAAAATTAATGCAGGTCGTACAGCGACCATACATCACGTTTTTTAGGAGAGAGAAGGAACAAATTTTGAGGCAATTTGCACAGAAATCGAGGCAGCCGTACAGCATGAATTTTGAGGCACGGTTGCAAATCTTGAAGAAGAAGAAATAGATGATAGTTCCATATTCAACTCACTTCCATAAGTTACAACACTTGTAAGAAAAGATTCAAAATTGGGAGAAATAATCAACACAACAGTCTATGATTATAATAGAAATAGAACAATAAATATTTTGAAATAATGAGAGTGCCCATGCCACTACAAAATTTTAGCAAATTACAGACTTTGTAAGGGAGAAACCCAGAAAAAAAAAGAGAAAAGGATGGCAGGTTTAATGAGTCATACAAATAGTAAATGCGGATAGTCTCAAATGGATAACTGGTTTGTAAAAGACGCTACAAATTATAGAATAAATTACTAAGAAGCATGTGCTGGAATTTAAAGACACTGGCATTCCAGCATTTATCTCTATGTCAAAAAACATACCGTATTTTCAGGAAAAGTTGGTGGCATGAAAAGTGTCACACCTCCATCTATGCAGATACGATTTCTGAAAATTGTGATAGGCATTGGTGCAAGATATCTGTGGAAAAATATTAGACTTCCTCTTTGTTAGAGTCCATTACCAGCATTGTACAGTAAAAACATTTATGTGCTGGAAAAAGATGAAATTTTTGTCCTCAAAGAAAAAGACGAAAACAACAAAACAAATTTAGAAAGCACAAAGGTAAAGAATATACCTTGGTATAAAAGAAGAAGTAAAAACTGCATCAATCAAATCCTCCTTAGAGTCAAATTGATCTATAAGAAAGGCCCTCAATGATCTGAACACTTGTGTTATAGCAACTGTATCACAATAGTAATAGTAGATCAAGTAAGCAGCAGACTAATGTCAAATGTTAATAATAAAAAATCACCCAAAATCATTGGCATCTAATTTCTTCTGACTAAATCAAATATACTGAATACAATCCAAAAAATAACTTTGTAGACCCATGGGTATTGGATAAAGCATTAACATACCAGCTTGATGTTTTTTGTTGCTAAGTTAATTTTGTGACTCCTACGAATAATTTATGGCCTAAAGTAGATATATTAGTAGATGACTTATGTTGTGGTCCTTAGTTCTTTTCTTATGTTTCATAAAGGTTCATCCCAAGGGTAGGGTCCAAACAAGTTCCTAGGACAGCAAGAGGCTACAACCAAAATTATGTGGATAGAACAAGAGACGTAAGGCACAGGACATAGGGGACCCCCCGAAAAAAATTATTTATCTATCTATATGTATATATATATATATATATATAGAGAGAGAGAGAGAGAGAGAGAGAGAGAGAGAGAGAGAGAGGATGGGAGAGAAAAATAAAATATTAAAAATTTTAATGAATCATGATTAAGCACAAAAAACACAATGCATGGCAATTACACCAATACCTGAACTTTGGCAGGATATATGTGAACTCCTATAACAGCAATCACAAATCCCTAACAGTAGACATAAGTCTTCCCAAAGAAGGATTTATTCATTTTGTCCTGCAAGTTATATTGGCGAAGGAGATCCAAAACAGTGCAGACATGCTGCAAATATGACTAAGACTTTCAAAAAATGCCAAAGGAGATCCAAAATAGTGCAGAAATGCTGCAAATGATCTGACCAAGACTTACTGAAAACAAAAATATCATCTAAGTAATGCACAAAGATGTGGTCGGAATACATCATTGATGCTTCTCAAGGAAGTGGGAGGCATATTAGTGAGGCCAAAAGGCATGACCAGCCACCAGCCAGTCAAAGAGACCAAACTTCATCTTAAAATCTGTAATCTAGAATCTCGATATCTTTCATTTCCATATGCACTTGGTGATAGCCTGAAGTAAGGTCTAGCTTGGTGAAATACTCCGTCCTCTTAAGCTAATCAAGAAGGTCATCAATTTGAGGCAATGAGTAACAGTTCTCAACAGTGACATTGTTAAGGGCCTGTAATTTGTGCAAACGTGCCACATGTTGCTCCTTCATGATAACCACAAAGGCCAACAAGCTACAAGAGGATGTGTCGGCCCTGATCTTTCCTTCCTGAAAGAATTTTTTGATCTGTCACTCAACCTACACTCTTCTTAAGGGAAGTGTAATATGCACAAAAATTGGGCAATGAAGAATCATGAACCAACCTCGTAGAATGTTACATGTTATTCCATGGGTTATTCAAACACATCTTTTTATCAATCAAGGATTTTCATTGTATATTAGAGAGAAGGAACCTCCCTTTGTTGTCTTACTTGACTTGTCAGAAAACGCAAGGTGACATGAATTTCTTAGGATTGACTTGTTTAACATTCAGTCTGACAAAATGTATAATGGGACAGTAGAAGAAGAGCTAGAAGTAAGTTTGCATGTCTTACTGTTATTGTGCAACCTGTAGGTGTTGAAGTAGCCATCATACTGTGCATGTCTGGTACACTGATATGGCATGCCAATAATGAAATTAGAACAATTTTAGGAGTGATATCATACTCCACTATCTCATAGAATGGTCCAATGGCTAATGAGATGAAACACCTTTGATTGACAAGAGTAGGTTATCCACCACATTGATACGGCTTGGGGTGAGGAACAGTTAGAAACTGCAGGCCTCCTACCAAAGTTTGGGACCCTATATTCTTCTAGTTTCCTTTATCCATGGTGATAGAAATTAATTTGTTCTTGATATGGCAATTCAGAGAGAACAAAGGTTCTTTCTCACTCCCTGTGTAGTTCTTGGCCACTAGAGCCGATTGTGGATTTGTTGTAGATGGGATAGTTATACCTATGTTGAAACCTCTAGAGAGTGTTCTTCAATAAGGAGCCTTCTAACCAATCAGTTGTCCAAAAGGACCCTACATTCATCAGCAGAATGTCCATAATCTCAGTGATGAGAGAAACACTTCTTATTTTTGGTCCCAATAGCAGGTGTTGTGCTAAGATTCCCCCCATTTTATCCACAACTACCAAGACAGCCCTTGGAAGTGACAAGGGGTTGAGAAGAGGAAACCACCTTCTTTTGACTAACAAGAGTGGTTTTAGGACATTTATCCACTATTTGGAAGCAAGGTGGAAAGCATGCTCCAAGGAAATAACAAAGAATAGTTTGAATTCCTTCATTAAATTTGACAATAACCCAGAAATGAACTTAACATAACACAGAAAGTGTCTCATATCTCAAGCTTGATGAGTATTTTGTTGAGGATGTCAATAAACTGTGGAAAAACTATGTTGAGATTAGTTGATGTTGTAGCCACCTTGCTAGCAAAGCATCCTTGTACCCTACAGGGTAAAACCTCTTGCATATTACATCTTTGAAGTCTCCCCAAGTGTTGATCGGGAATCGGTTGTTGGCTGACAACTCTAATGAAGTGAGCCTGGTTTTCCTTGTAAACTCTAATGACCAAAATTTTGTTGGCCTCTATCAAGTTCAACTAGGTTTTGAAATAAGAATGTTATATATTCAATAATTGAGCTTTTGAAAGCCCAAGCAAATTTTGGCATCGATAGTGTAGATTCAAGCTTGAAGGTCTATTAGAATGAGAACCCTTAAGTGAATAGAGGGTTGAGGTCGAGGTTGAGGTTGTGATTGGACCCATTGTTGATGGTTGATGAGTTTTTGGAACATTCTCATCATATCACACAACATTTTAGATTGAAATAGTTTGGAACTCTTGTTCTTGTTGTTGTGTAAATAGGGTTTCCAATAATAGGCATTCTTTCTCCTACATTGTTCAACCAAGACCTAGGCAAGATTGGAGGCTCGAGTCTCCCAATTCACTAGAGATTCTATAGGGATCCATTCCTAAATGAATCTAGGATCAGTGAACCTCGTGCAAAATTTATAGGCTGCCCAAAGTATGCCCGTAGCTTCCTAAAGTATGCCCATGTCCTTGGGCCTGCTACTCAAAATTTTCTGGGCTGCCCAGATTATTATGGCAGCTACCCAAACCCATATAGGCTACTGACAGTCTTCCCATGACTACCGTGGGCCCTGGAGGCTAGCTGGTGGCTTGGCGTTTGAGTTTTCTTGTTGTCCACGGCCTATTTACTTAGCGGTTATGGTGGCTAACTGTTGTCACCCTCTAGCGGTGACTGCAATGTCTTCTCTGCCACTCAACTATGCCCACGGTGACTGCATATTGTAATAGTATAAGAGGCAACTAAGGAGAGAGGAAGACATAATCCAGTCACACAGATCATTGATTGGTTGATGAAGGACTGTCAACTAAGTTTGCAGGTGAAGGGGACAGGGTTATAGGAAAGGAGAGCAAGGGGTAGGCGAGGGCTAGTAAACAACAAGATTGAAGGACCGATCTTGAGGTTTGAAAGCTATCATTTTGTCATTGTATTTTTATTAGTAGCCCATTATCCCAAGATGGGATCCCAAGGTTCTTATCTCTGTAAAAATCAATTTGTTTGCTGGTTTTTCCCCAGTTAGGGGCTTTCCAGGGTAATTCGATGTGTCAAATATTGGGGTGATTTCTTGAGTATTTCTGCTGCGTTGTTTTGTTTAGACCTAGCGTATTTTTTAATAATAAGTGCATAAACTATTAAATCTTGTTTGGATCACTAAAATCAACATGGTATCAAAGCCAGGGATAAAGCTTTGAGTAGGAATAATTTTTGACCAGGTTCATGTGAAAGAAGGAAAACATAAAAAAGGACTATATGACAGTTGTTGTACAACCTCCATCTTGCAGAGAAATAACAATCATGGGCCAGTGGACTTTGGCCCACAGGAAGAGATGAGAGTGGGAGGTGGGCCGACTAGTGGTTAATTGAAGTGATGGAGGGTAGGAGAACTCAGGTGTGGAGGACAAATCTATCATATTCTCCAAAGTCCCTTCATATAAGGCTTTTAAACTACCTCTCAGCATTGATTTGTGCCATGAATATCCTTGCAATTGCTACATATATACACACTGTTTAGTTGGCACTCATGGTGAGCATGCTTTTTATTTCACCTTGGACAAAAGACTACTAGAGATTTCTCTACCTCGTCTTCCTTATTTTTTATCTGAAGGGTGTTGAATTGTACTGCTAGTGAGGGGACCATAGCAGTTGGTGTTAATGAAGTAGGAATAGTAAGAGGTATCGCAACTACAGTGATTGATGGAACAACAACAGGTGCAGGAGAAGTTGTGGGAACATATGTGGTCATGGCAGAAGAGAAAACTCCAACATATGTAGAGATAGTTGGTTTCAAAGAAGCCATAACACTAACTAGGTTTGTTGGCAAAAGAGGCATAACTGGTGTAGCAATTTTCGGTGTCCCTATTGATGCTAAGACTATAGCAACTACATATATGCTAGGAGAAGATAGATTTGGAGATGATTTTGATTGAGATGATGTTACAACCACTGGAACTGGTGATGCAACTGTGGACAATGATCCTTCAAAGTTTCCAACTAAAGCCACTACTTTCTCTGCCTACTCTTGAGCTATCTGAGGAAATCCCTCAAAAGAGTTTACTAAAACAGAGTGCTAAAAGTTGTTGTATCAAAAAGTCATAAGCCTTCTCAAGGAATAATATGAAATAATACAAACCTTCAGTTCATCTAGAATATTCCACTTGGAATGTTTTGTGATTTTGTTGTAGCAGTACTTGTGTAAACAAAAGAAATGGGAATTTGAGATAAATTCTGCAAAGGCTTTGATTCAACCTAAACATCAAATCAACAATGGTCTAATAACGTAAAAATATTTACTCACTTTCAGTCCTTTGGAGTTGTAAATTCTTTGCAAACAGTGGATGCATCTGCCCTCTATATAAAAAATGTAGGAAACAATAAAAGTATTAAAAATAAAAACGTTAGTAGATTAGAGTAATGTGGAACAAAATCCCACAACTTATTGTAATAAATATATTCTAATAGATCAAAATTTGTGACATAATATATTCTATACTATAGTGACAAAATTTGTGTTCAAAAGCAAGCCACAATAGTTGGATTTGCACCCATCCCATGCTGCATAATATCCTTTCTGACTTATCTACACAATCCACCTGGTACTTGCAAGTTATTGGCATAGTTATTTACCTTCTTCAATGTTTTGTGAAGTTGAACAGTAAAAGTGCTAGGCATAAAAAGGGCATCAAAGGACCCTTTTGTCTACATGACATTATCAACTGTGCAATATATTTGACATATAAGGTACATATAAAGATTACATATAAGGTACTCCCGTGTTGAAGAAGATATGGAAAAGTTGGCAAGGGGCCTCCTTAAACTAGGAAAAGATTTACTGTTTTTCGTAAGGGGACTCAATGCTCACCTTTGGTCATGAAAACAATTGGAACTTTGCAAATAGCAAAGGATCTTTCGGGATATGAATAGGTATTGGGTGAAGTGGTTGAGAAACATGGGGATTAATCGGTGGAAGGAACTTTGACACTTCCAAAACCAAGAGTGGTCCAAATATAGCTAGAAGCAAAGTGTTAACTAGAGTGCAGAGCCAACCTTTTAAATATTTTTCAAACCTTTCCCAGAGAAACAAAGACCAATTAGAGTATTTGGCCCTCAGTCGGAATTGAAGGATTAAAGCTAGATTTATGGTACAACTTCTTCAGTATACAGGTCAGAAGAATCATATCAAAATATTCACTCTAAACCTTCTATTGAAACCAAACTTAATAGAAGGTGAAATCTCAAAGAATAAGAATAAATGCAAATGGATCAAAAGGGTGAAATCTAGTTGGAATGTGAATATTTCCTTCGAACAAAAGTTACATATATTGTTCATCATGTAGATGGCACTCTTTATTAAAGGACATCTTCATATGAAAGGCTTCACGGAGGGGGATCACAGTTAGTATGGGAAACCAAAGGATGTTGGACATATTTACTGGAGGTGCCCATTTTCTAAAGAGGTCTGGAACCTGATTCAAGGCCTTTTTGCAAATGCATTCACTTCTTAACTATACTAGTGGGCTATTCTTCCTGGGTTCATCAATATCGGGCTTTTGAAAATAATAATAATATCTATTTCGTAAGAGTCCAATTTATATGCAAATAAGTAGGTTAAAGTTTTTGAAAAGCTTATATAATTTAATCCAAAACTACAACTATACCATGGACCCATTCTAGGTTCTTATTTTCCCTTCACATTAAAATTTATGACGATAAATCAAAAAACAATGAAATACACAGAGACCTACTGCCTTAATTGAGATATGATGTCAAACATTTATTTCAGGCTCTTGAGTAGAGGGACCATATAATACATTTTCAAGAATATTTTGTATTATTATATTAATTTGCAAACTGTACTTTCATGATTAGAGAATAAGCATTATATGGAGTGCTTCAAGTATCAAGACTATTTGTAGCATCCAATAAAAGGTTGCAAATCTTAAGGTATCCATTGCATTGGAGTAATCACCCATATTTAATGTCCTTTATCACTGTCCAATATATTATCTAAAGAAATCAATGGGTTATAAAGGATTACAAACAAGACAATATGCAATATTAATCATATGTTCTTCATGTCCAGGATTTTGCAATTTCTCTTGAATTTTAAGCCAAAAATATAACAAAATACTATTCTTACTTATAATGCAGTAGTCTGGCCTATGTGTTTTAAATGGACACAATTGACATCGATGATCTTTTCTTTTGATCACTTCTTGTACCTTAAATATGACCTTCATCATTTGTACATCAGACAAACAGAACAATGTATTGATATTTTAATTTTTAAATATTAGGTAGGTGTACTCTTCCAAAAAAGAATATATGACAGTAGGTATCATACCCTGGGCTATTGCAGCACAATAACCATCACATAATGTGTCAGCTACTTTAGGATGACCATTTTCACCAAGAATAATATCATAATTATCCCACAGTTTAGGCACTAAGGGATGCAACTTATTGGTTTCCATTATTGTACAAGAATAGTGCCTTTTGTTTTGTTTGGTTTGTTAATGGCTAAACACCCACTAAGAAATGAGTTTAATGAAAATAATCCAAACATTCCAAATAGAATCCCTTTATAGACATCAATATATACATGAAGGATTCCAAAGTCTAAGGTCACATATCCCATGTCCAGTTATGGTTATTGGAAACTAATGTAAGTTCTTGTGCAACTTTCTAGCCTTGAAAGTATTTAAAAATCTAGATACTAAAATGGTTCCAACTATGATGGGATTTTCCAAACTGCAATCCCGTTTATCATTTCATAAACAGAATGATATGAATTGTCTTCAATTCCCAATTTTAGTTTGCTCCATGTCCACGGTCCAAACCAAATATAGCCCTATTTAAACAATATTCCCCCTCCATCTTTTCCACATACATTCTACTGAGCCAAATTCTACGAGCAATCTCGAACCAAATTTACCTTCCCTTTTGTGAATTTTTGTCTGGATTGGTTTATGACTTTAAGGTTATTTCATAAGCAATCTTGCAGTGACACAAAATATCCCTGTCCAAACATCCTTTGTACATACCCTACAAACCAACTTCAGGGTCAGATCGCGATAAAAAATTCACAAGTGTCCGGTGCAGACCTCCCAAGCCATGGTTGAGAACATGAGTGCCTTACATCCACATGGTTAGCTCTTCCATCCTTGCATAATATTTTCAATCTTAAATCATCTTTAATTTGGCTCGGATAAGAGATGAAATTTTCTACTTAGCACATTGTCTTTTTGGTGTTTTTTTTTATATATCCACACACTCATTTTATGTGGTGGTCCATTTTTTATAGTAGTCAAGTTTTAGGATAGCCACCTCTAAACCCAATTCTGGCCCTTACTTTCATACCAAAGAGTCTATTTTCCCTTCCGATTTTCTCAATCAGGAATGGCACCCAACCCGAGACCTTAAATGGTCAAAATCGATTTCATACTGGTAGCGAAGGGCACCGGTCCGGTTGAAAAATATCTTACCGTGTAGGTTATCTGTGTGTTGAAGTTCTTCTAACTCTAACATCTATTTGGTATCCATTATTTTCTCATTCAAGGATAAACCGATCCTTCAATTACTTTGAGAAGGCTGGTTCCATTGGCAAGTATTTGGGAAAGTTGGACTAGGGTCGCCTTCCTTGGTTAGTCTAGATCTATTCTCAGTGGAACCAGGAAACCTGAAGAGAGGGAACCCAGCCTGGCATGACAATTTAGGGCAGATTCCCAAGGTTTCACCAGTTTGGAAATCATCAATCTCTGTGGATATATAAATCACCATATTATGTGATAACGAGTCCAATAAATAGCAAAAAATAGGCCATAGTTGCTTGCGATATATCACTTGATGAAGCAAAAATAATCTCAAAAATATGCCAACTAAATCTGGTATAATAGGTCCGATATTAAAAGATAGATGACATGATTTATTCACCAACAAGTTATGATCCTTGTGAAACAAAGAAAATTGTTAAGAGTTAGATAAGGAAACAGGTCGGGTTTTAGAACCATTTCTATCTTTACCAAGATGTCTAAAGATCGAGTATTAAGAATATCCTTGCAGGATTGCACATTTTACAATGACACTTGCAAGAAGTTCAGCAGCCAGCTACATTCTTCTTTCTGCAACTTGCTTCTCCAGTATCACCATTTGCAACCACCAATGTCTTCTACAACATCATATTTTTATCCTATTTCAGCTTCAATTCTTGCATCCTAAAGTTCTTCCAACAAAATCAAGTTCTTGCTAGTGTTTATTTTTTATTTTTGTGGACATTCATAAGCTCTATGACCTTTAACATTGCAATTTAGCAAATCATATAACTTTGAGAAATTTTTGACTCTCTTCCACATCCAATCTCTCAACATCTTCTTCTCTAATATTTCTAGTCTCCTTATAGTCTTCAATAGAAGCAAATGTAGGTGTATTTTAAGTTCATCTGATTAGACATCTATTAGGAGTTTCTTCTCTATAGCCTCCAATGATAGAGAGATTGCATGAAATTTGAAGGGAGGTTGATCACCCCCTAGGCGAGCCTTCCCATTTTATAGTGGTTGGTGTTTCCCTTGGGTTCTCCACATATTCTTCACATACCTACACTATTGATTTGATTATTTTCCCTGCTCCATGCTCTGAGGCTGTAGACTTTGGGTCTTTTACAGCATAGCCTGGTTTCATTTATATCATGTTTTTCTAGGAAAAACCCTAGTGCTTCCACTGTGTATATCACACTATTGTGCCTAGAAGTTCCATTGACCTATTTATGGTCATTTTTTGGACATTCATAAAATTATCTTATCTTTTCTTATCTCTAGATTTGACCTACAGGTGGAAACCCCTCTTAGTTGATGCTCTGCCTCTATTTCTATTGTTACTTCTCTTCTACCTTCAATGCATACTAGAATTGTTCATCGAATGAATACAACTTCCCCATGGCCAAATCATCTTATATATGAAAGGGAAATCCATTAAAGAATTTGGATG
>LPNX010476310.1:0-10258 GCA_001517045.1 Pseudotsuga menziesii | reverse complement strand
TTTTGTCAAACACTTAGTGTGCACCTCCCTATAGGTTTCTATCTACCCTTGGTTTGTGGTTTATGAGATTCGAAGTTTAAAAGAAATGACTAATTGAATCCTTATGCATATATGACCTTTCATGCCATGTAATATCTCAGCAAACACAAAAAAAATGCAATTTAAATTGACATTAATATTTCAGACTATAAATGTAAATCAAATGTAATCGTAATAACAGCAACAATACAAGGAGAAATCAGATCTGGAATATATGGTCTTTTTTGTGAAGTATTGGCAGCCTCATAAGAACCAAATCGTGAGAGAGAAATTGCTACAACCAGCATACAATATATTACACCCACTGATAATCTTAGACATTTCCAGTAAGATAACCTTCCTGTAGCTTCCAATGATGTAATAAATAAGAGAAATGTGTCCAATTTCCAAAACTAAGCACCCAGCTATGATATAATCACTGCTTCCCTTCAAAATGAACCCAAACTAAGTGCCACGACCCCTTCTCGTTAGAATATATGGCAATTATGGAAATAATGGGTAAGATTCTTCCTTAACGCTAAATCCTTCTTCAAATGGCCAAATACTGATAAATATATATTTGTACTGGGTATACTAGCCACTTCTTGACAAGAAATTCAACCCCATATCTAGCATATGCAAAACCCTTTTCAGACTGTGACTTTACACAGAGAACTTTACACTTTCAGTCAATGAGTATTTCAACTTTTCCTCTAGTAAGTAGTAGCACCATTTAATGGTCCAAGGGTGGATTCCTTCTTAGAATATGCCTTCATTCACACAGTACACTATTGTCCCCTCTCTTCAATTTCCCTTCGCATGCCATGGACATAAATGTTATTTATTAGACCAATCTCCAACTATGCCTACGAACCCATCTCATACTAACAGAATCATAGAAACCTCTGTTACCGGAATGGGGACGAACCGATAAATGGTCCTAGAGGGTTTGGGGAGACAAAAAATGTCAACCCACTCACTTCCTAGCGTATATTATGCATATAAACCTGAGTACCAATGTAATGACCCAATCTCAAAACATGAATGAGAACAAAATGTTATAGTCTAAAATCTAGCAGATGTTAATGAGGTGGTCACCGTATCGATTCCCATAAAGCCATCAGGGCCATGCAATCAAAGATCATTCAACACTTTATTTAGCCAGCAATGCACATTTTCAAAGTTTTTTTTCCCATTAATCAATCTATGTTAACATATTCTTTCAGTATTTTCCACTGACAAATTTAAAATAAAAAGGTATTCAATCATGCCCAGTATGTCCAGTAGAATAAAAACTGAGTATTAAGATACCTTGGCAACAAAGTCCTTTTCTACAAATTTGAAGGCGATCCCCAGGTAACCAAAGAGAATTGAAACCCAGGAACAAGCATGATAGAAAGGGACCAGTTGAATATCACCATTTCTCGAGTTGAGAAACAAGGCCAATTCCTGAAACTCTTCTACTATCTGTCTCAGGGTCTCTTCATCTTGGTGTTTGCCATCATTATGTTCTATTTATCCTTCCAAAATGTAAATTCTTTAGTTTTGCAATTTTATATCTATCAGAACGATGCAGTAGGATTGAGATCCAAGAGGGAAGGAATGCCTCTGCATTTGATATAGTTAAGAACTCCATATGACATATCCTTTAAAGATGAGCTAATATCACAACCAGGGATCAAGATTGAAGGGCTAGTATTAATTTCATATAGAAGGTTATATATTCATGCATATCTTCATTGATGAAGGGATGTAAAAAATCTTACATTTCAAATGACAGTAATAAATTAATTGTACATTTCATTTACTTGATGACAAAAATTAAATTGCAAAATGGGATTTGTAAAATTGCAAAAGTGAATGTATATCCCTGCCTACATTGTGTTCAATCTATTTGATTGGGGAATAAGTCTACAATTGCTCAGATGCTTTAAGGTTTATAATAAAAAAGGAACTCAGACAGATGGTCAAGCCGGATAGTACAATATATGGCTATAAATTTGGAATTCTGGATTGAGGACGAAAAAATGTGCTCACTTAAGAGACCATTCTTGATGGTGTTGAACGAATTCAAAACAAGAGGCAACCTATGCTAGAACTTCGAAGCTTCAGTCATAAAATAAAATCTATAGGGGAAGCAGAAGCAACCAAAGTTGAATGTTTTGAGATTACTGTGAAATTGATAAAGTATCGAAAAGATGCATACTTGAAGAATAAACAATGGAGGTTTTTTCACAGTCATCATCTGAAAGTTTCACAGGGCCAATTCAGAGAATTATCCTCTGACAAATATAAAACTAAAGTCTTCAAAAAGTAATAGGTTGTCAACTAATGAACTTGTGCTTGAATGCATGCACATATCCACCTTACAGTAACAGGAAAGGCAAATTTATATAAAATTACCTTGGCTGCCAGAGTTGGCCAATGAATCTAACGAGTTCTTCCTCCACCATTCATTGTGTCCCGCCAACATTCTCCTACAACTTCTCTCTGCATTGTCAAATTATGCTATGCCATGGAATCTAGATAGGCACCACAACACCCAATTATTCATGTGTATTATCAAATTATATACTTAGTATGTATGGATCCATGTTGACCTACTCAGAAAAAAAAACAGTGAGGTGCAACCGTCTGCTGGTTAGTTACCTGCTACACTGCTGACAGAAGCGTTGCTCAGTACCAAGAACAATGACTTTTGGGGATTTGGAATGCATTTCATAGAATTTATGTCTCTTGTGATATTCTTTTGCATTTTCCAAGACTACGTTGCATCCTTCCACTTGACAACTGGGAGGTTGCGCGGTTGAAGCCGGCAAAGCCCTTGGCTTGTTATAAACACAATAGCTAGTGCTATTACCAATGACTGGATTAATTAACTTATCCGGATTCACAGAGTCTCCAAAATCCTGCCACTTTCCTCGCTTAAGGAACGTTAAGGAATCCCCTTGAACATCCTTGATGACATTAATTTTATCTCTCATGAGACCCTCATTAGCACTCTGATAATTGTCATTCCTCCTGAGTCCCACCCAAGACAACTACCACCATATTTCTCTGACCAGAATGGCTATACTCAGAACCCCCAAGAAAATTAACACCATTTGCAACCCCTTCTACAAGCCAACCCTTCAATAATCCATTGCCTTCGCTTTTCACAGAACCCTCAGCCAAAGGATTCTGATGAATCTTAACATCTAGAGGAGACTGTGCCTTACGATTGCCTAAAAAACTCCTGTCATTGATGACTTCAGTAAAATTACCAGCAGCCATGAGATGCTCAAACAGGGGCGATGACTCATGAACCATGTTTGTCCCATGGAATAACTCCTTCCCAATATTATAACCCTCTTCTGAACAAACCCATTCAGCCATGGGTAATCTCTCATACCTCTCCCTGATCATATTGTAAAGCCCCGTGAAACCTTCCCAGTCCCAAGGACTCTTTAAATGCCAATCCGACATCTTAGAGGGCTAGCAATGATCATGGCCGCTGCTGCTATTGTTACCACCATGATTTGCCATGGAATTTGAGTCCATATTCTTAAAAATGATTTCTTCTTCACAAGACCAAAACTAATCCAAGGAAAAATACAAATACACTTTCAGGCTCTTTTTACATGATGAGTATTACCAAATCCAGCGATCCCATATTTTCTTTGATTTCCAAATCCGGGATGATTAAAATACTAACCTTGTTGTCTGAACAAAACTTCTGTAAGAGCAATACTCCCCAGAGCCTCGTCCAACAGACCCACATCAGAAAGCCCCTGAATCAAACTGATGTAGATAAAAACATCTGGGGCCATCCCCTTCTCAACCATGAGAATATGTATTTCTATGGAAAAATTGAGCTCGCCCATTTTATAGAGCCCATAAATCAAAGAAATGTAGATGACAACATGGAGCTCGGAATCTATGGCCACCATCTCGTTCTTGTTCACAAGAACAACTTCAGTAAATCTACCCTGCTGACAGAGCCCGTGTAAGTGGCGTTATTGGGAAGGTGCGTGAATGTTGATGCTTTCATAGACTCATTTTTTTACGATTTGACCAAAAAGTCCGGTTGGTTTACTAATCCCAGGCCGACCAAGGAGAGGGAGGACTCACTCTCTCTACAACCCACCATTTCAAGCCTAAGTTGCGATATCGATCCACAGCTCACTTTTTTAAGGGGCTGTAAGTTAACATAGAAGTAAGGGTTAAAAGGGGAGGGAAGGACAACATAAGAAATGACTCAGCTTCCTCAATCCTTTATCCTTCACCTTTATACATTTCACCTCTAGTCACCGAAAGTCTCTCACAACCACATTATTTAGCAGTAGCATAAAAAATTGTTTAGATTCTCTAGGGAGAATCAGTAACATCTTTATGTATATGGCATGAAGTAAGGTGGACAATAAGCATTAAGTGGACAACATTTATGACCTTTAAATGCTCTCAATCCTATCGCTTACATTTCAACAACAAGGTTATGAATCATTGGGATGCATTTGAAGCATATTTCAAAGCCATGATAATGAGTTAAGGTTATGAAGGTTGAAGATAGATATTATTAGCAATAGTTAGTTAGGTTGTACACATGAAGAGAAGAAGAAGAATGGTTTTTTTAACATTTAGATGGGATAACTTAAGAAATGTAAGTGGAGATTTATTTTGGTGTACATGAAGTTTTAAATTGGAGTTTGATAGTGATGATGGATAAGATTGTTGTAATTTTCATTTTCTTTTCATTTATATAGGATATTTTACTATTTATGCATATTGGTCTTTATAGGGAAGTGGAAATAGGTTAAGGTCACTATATTTACCAATCTCACAACAAGTATTGTCAATCACCATAAAACAACTAGGAGAGTGTGAGCTAGACTTGAACTATATCATGTCACTCTAGGTTTGAAGGATAAACAGTGAGCATTATAATATCTTCAACCTTCTTAGGCATGTGTCCAATATCTATATCCACCTATCCCTATGCTAGTACTGACCTTTGGGGACACTTATGGATAAATCGAGGTCTCATTAGTTAATGTCATTAATATTAATTTTCACCAACTATATATGAACCCTCCCATATTCTCCCCCACGCCTCTCTTCATCATGTCGGGGACTGGTAATGCACAATGTCGATACATTATGGCTCACATTCTATGCATAGTACATCTCCCTAACGTGTGTTAATTATAACTTGCTAATTACAACACTCTTTATATCACCCATATGTTTTATTTCTTTGGTTTTTTCCACGTCTAGAGGTCTTGTTGAGCCTTATAAAAACTTATATAATTATATGCCAAGGTCATGTAAAAATCCTATAAAAAGTATAATTGTATGCCAAGGTGCCAAGGTCATGTCCAAATTATCCTATAAAAACTATAATTATATGCCAAGGTCATGAAAAATAGCCTTATAATTAACATCATATGCCAATGTTTAGTGGGTTTTTATATGCCAAGGTCATGTCCAAATTAACATATAGGCGGGTTGCATTAATTATATTTGGTTAATATAGGGAAGTGTAAATATATATTATATATATGTTATAATTTAGTAAAATGTACAAATTCTTTGTCAAATTTGTAATTTTTTTCATTGCCGTAGTGACAACTAAAAATGACCAAATAAATGACCAATTGATATCTTGTCATTTTTAGTCTAGATATCCCGCGACCAAATTTGGTCATTTATCTTGGTCGTTTTTAGTTGGTTTTTATCCCGTGACCAAAAGTGGTCATTTATCTTGGTATTTTTTAGTTGGTTCACTTAAATTTATCAATTTTGGTCAGTTATCCCTTGAAAAGAACTGTGGTGACCAAAAATTTTGGTCTCCTGGTCACTAATCTCTCATTTTCCACTAGTGTGTGTCGTTGGTCTAGTCCTCTCCTTAGGACCTGCCACACGTCGTCATATTTTCCTTCTGTCTAAATACCACCCAATATGGGGTACTATTTTGGTATGGTTGGTAGAAATAATGAAGTAACTTTTTTTTGAATGAAAAATAGTAAGAAAAATGGATGAAATATTGTCTACAATCAGTTGAGATAATATAATTTGGGTAATGGTTGGAAATATCTTATCTCACCCTTAAACACTTACAAGAGTGATATTATTGGTACCTTTTCAACATCAATTAAGGCACAAAAAAGGGAAAACATTTCACAACCAAGATTTGAACTTGGGTGAGGTGGATAAACAACTTCTCATTTTAATCACAGAAGCTAAGATGCAATTAACATAACTATAAAGGAAGTTATTTTATATTGTCCAAAATTAATATCATACAAATAGATGTTTTACTAACATGGAAAATATTAATATGAAAATTGAAAGTATCAGAGACTCTCATCATGTTCTCTAAATCTTAATTAAAAAATAAAATAAAAAATGATCATACAATGTTTACTCTAACATAAACCATTTTACTAATTAAATATTCATTAATTAAAATACCTGATTTGCTTAAGAAATGACCTAAATATGTTACATTTTAAGACTTTCTAGAATCACAACACCATAATATTATCTTCCGCCTTCCATACTTTGGAACTCGAAAGTCATAAAACTATCAAATGACGGAACACTTATCCTCGTTTCCATCTTCCGCATTGTGCGTTTCTTCCCTCAAGTGTTGAACTCGGGAATCGAAGGACTAAATCCTTACCTTAACCTTTTTCCGGATTTCCTCCTCCCGCCTTCCGCCTTCTGCAGGAGGATCCCGAAAGTCAAAAATCCCACTTCTTGCCTTATCTTTTCAAATTGAAGCTGAAGCTGAACCTTGCAGTGTTTCAGTGCTCCACGTTCTTGTAGATGTTGTTGCACCCACAAACATTGTTGAGATATTTACTGTACAGATCCAAATTAAGAGAAATTCTTAATGTTTTTTATTAGGAATAATAGATGAAAGGTTAAAAGTGATCAAAATTGATCGAAAGGCCAGGAAACCTTTATGTGAGCCCACAACAAGTCTCCTCCTTGAGAGTCTGTGCATTGATTGAACATATAATCAATGCTTTCACTTGTCAAATAGGTTTTTTCAAGTGAAACAAAAAGCTCAACTTATTGTGTTGCAATTGAAGAGTTCATGTTTTCATAATAACGTCAATGCAACAACCTAGAGAAAATATACAGTTCATGCTATGATATACGTTTCCCGACCTTTCACATGTGAAACAAACACAAAGAGAGTCAATTGAAGCACCTATGAATGAGCCAGAGGAAACCTCACATATCATGATACTACATATCAAAGCATTAATAGAGCAACATCAAGTAAAAGTTATACATGTACAAATATTTTGCACATATTTTTAAAAAAATAACAAGAAGAAGTTATGTTATTATATTATAAATATTTGATAACCAATACCAAAATATTCCAAATCAAAGAGTGGAAAGTTCAATTATTTCCCACAAAAGTATATTCATGGCATTGCTTAATAAAAGAATAGATAAGCTTCTCAACACAAAATAAATAAATTGATTACCCAAAAAGACTTATTAGCACGCAATTTTCACAAAATAGAGAATTTGATTACTCTCAAATACTTTCGAGCATGAGATTTTAATAGATCGCTAGATCATAATATTTTAATAAAAATATTGACGATAGAGTATGATTTTGACTTTAGATAACGATCTCGGTGCATCAACGCTATTCAACAGTTCAAGGCAGACTTGTGAGGAATATATGATTTTTATTTTTTATTTTTTTAGCTGATAGCAATTCCTTTTGGAAAGCATGTTAAGTGTGTGGCTGAAAATATAGAAAAAGAACAACATATTGCTCAATAATAAACTAAACAAGATGATGATGTCCACAATGGATTATGAGGGATTCGGGTCCCTAGAATGACACATTTATTATCCATTTTGATTCTAACACACTGGAAGCTACTTCTTGAAGAGCATATTTATGAGAAAATAAAAAAGTAATAGTTTCAAAGAAGGGAATTGTTTTCAACACTATCTCCACATATTGTAGCCTGTGATCTCCATTTTCAACACAACACGCATTATTATGGAAATTTTTTGTTGATCGGGTATCAATCTATCATTTAGTTATTCCAACATAGAAAATATTATATAATATTGATGATAATAAAAATAAAAGAAAGAAATATACAAAAGGGAAATTGACAGGTGATATTGACTTGTAATCAATAGTCATTCTCCATGATAATTCAACTCCCAGTCCCGGTCCCATCACATATTTTGAACCACAAAAAACAAAATATCCACAAAACATAATCAAAATTCTTACCTTCCATGCTCGATGCATATGTGGCTACATTAAAATCTTCAAAACCGATCCATTCTCCATGAAATGGTTCATTCTGAGACTTAATTTCTTTACTACAAGCACAATATTTGTTAAGTTTCCATAGCCAAAGAAACCAATTTTATGGAGCCTGGATCCCACACCCTTCATTAAATTGACCAATATCCTTGTGTGAGTTGAAAGACATGTTTAGGAATTAAATCAATTGCGCAACAACGAGACGGTAATGGATTTTGGTGAGTCTGACAGAGAGACAACCTGCCCATCATTTCCATGTGGTTCCTTCTTTGTTGAGTGCAAAGAGGTGGCATAATGTATGGGAAAGAGTAACAGTAAACCAGGAGATCACCATCAAATCACAAGGACACATGTTAGAAAATTATGAATACATGCATGAAAATTGGATTGGTGGAAGGGACGACGAAATAGGTACAGTGATTTTCAAAACGTAACTCCATAGAAAAAATGCCTATCAGGGTAATTAATTATTATTAGTGTTTGTATAAACTATATAAATAGTTTAATGTATAGTTTTTTTTTAAGTTTATATATATTAAAATAATTATAATATTAATTATTAGTAGTAAATAATAATATTATTATTATATTTTATTTGAAAAAATGATGGAACTTTTTCTTGAGGGTTGAATGGGAAGGTTATGTAAATGTTTAAGCAAACAACATTGAGTCCAACATGTGAAAAGAAAAGAGCACACGGTGGGTGATGGTGAAGGGATGTGTGCAGAGAGAGGCCTAGAGAGAGCAAGGGAAGCACATTGGGAGAGTGCAGCAATCGAGATTGGTGCGAGCAGGCGACTATGTAAGGAAAATGCACGTTGGATGGTGGAGGAAACACCATGTAGGAGGTCACAAGGAGAGGAGTGATGTGGGTGGAAGGATTGAGTGTAATAATGGGGGATGGAGAAGGCGTAGGCTGGGTGAACGGATGGATGGAAGGAGATGTGGGAAGATTCGAGGGGATGAGCCATGGGAATGTGCAAGTTGGAGAGGTGGAGGAAAAGAAGAATGGAAAGGGACGAGAACTGGGAGCGGAGCAGTGAGAGAGAAGATGGGAAGGCTTGAGTAGAGCAGTGTAGTGGATGGAGGGCAGAGTGGAGCGAGCAGCATGTGGAGGGATGGATGCATAATAAAATGGTGCATAGATCATGGGTGTACAGGCAGTGTGAATTAAGTGAAGAGAGATGGAATGGAGTGTTGGAAGGTGAAATGAACTTGGGAATGCAAGAGGTAGGAAGGCACCCTTGGTGAGGGTGTGGGAGCAGCGTGGAAGGGAAAATGGTGTGCACAAGGTGGACTTGAGGTGCACTGAGAGAATCAAGAGATAGAGCGTTCGATGAGAATGAGGGGGTAGGAAATGGGATCCAATGAGTGGAGAGTGTGTAAGGTAATAAGAGGCCAAGAGAAATGAGTGCAAGCGTTAGTTTGAGCGAGAGCCTAAAGCACCCTATACCACTTGTAAGGTTAAAACCTTACATGTTGGATATTAAAACTTAAAATTGTTAAATACTAATAAAATTTATACATTTAAAAAAAAGGTATATCTCTAAAATGTATATATTTAAACATTATTAATAAAATATATAACTATATTACCAATATAGTAAATAAATAAATAAATAAAAAAAACAAGACAATATCAAGAAGCTGGCCTTTCAACACTTCAATCAGCTATACTCCGACATTGGTGAGGTGGATGCTCTCTCTCAAGCGGATCTCCTCTCGAAAATCCAACCCAGCATCACTGAAGAAGAGAACAAGGAAATGAAAAAACCAATATCAGAAAATGAGATTATAGAAGCAATCTGGACCCTTCATCCAAACAAATCCCAAGGTCCTAATGGGTTTACGATAAACTTTTATCGAGCTTCCTAGGAAATCATCAAAGTTTAAAGAGAAAGAGAAAGAGAAAGGAAACCATCATAAAGAAAAATAGAAACAAAT
>LPNX010476282.1:131706-161179 GCA_001517045.1 Pseudotsuga menziesii | reverse complement strand
TGAGTCATCAATCCCTACTTAGGATTAAGTTTAACATAATGTCTCAGAAAATAAATAAAACAAATTACATAATTTTACAAAATTGGGGTATGTGACAAATACAATATATTCTTGGTTTCTATTAAAAAAAAACTTTTTGGATGGGGGATGACTTGGGGTTTCATTTTGGTAGTATTTGCATGTGGTTGGGAAGTTGCCCAACTTCTACCTTGCTTCATTGAAAGGGTTTAAGGACAACACCCGTCTTGTTAATACTAATGGAAATTAAGTATCCAATGCTATATCAGAACATGTAATCAGAGGTTTGGGTTGAGAGAGTAGTTATAGTGAGCCATGTTTCTATATGGAATGCTTCTTGTTTTTTTAGTTTGGAGTAAGATAGCATAATGAAATAACACAGAAAACATTGAAATATTCCAAAGATACCAATGTCCCCATACTTTGTAGATCTTCTAACTCATAAAACCTAGATACATTTAGGAACCAAGCTTTGTACAATGAGTAAACCCTATGATATCTCTTATAACTCAGAGCACCCAGATACATTTAGGAACCAAATCTTTGTACAATGAGCTAGGTCTTGTATCTTCTTCAGCTTCACACATTCAACAATCGTCAACTGCTCCAAAGAGAACAATGTTTCCATACTTGTTAGCTCTTCCAAGTCAATGCACCACCCAACATCTAACCGTTGAAGCTTTCTAAGCCGCACCAAACCCTGCATGCTGTTCAATTGCTAAAATCCATCTACCCAGAACTCCTCCAAACTTATAGGCAACTGCAAAATGTTAAAGAATTTAATTATAAGAAATATATTTATATAGATCACTCGAGACATTGTGCTCGTATTAACAACCACTTAACACACACATTTACACATGGAGCATTCTACAATGTGCTCCATGAGATTCTGTAACAACAATTACTAACTGCGCTTATTCCTCAATGCAATCTTATAAACTCAAACAATTTCTGGGAAATTTTATCCTTGAAATCCTTAAATGAGAATCTCATGGACCATTCTACAACACACTTCATGAAATTCTGTAACAACAATTACTATATGCACCTATTCCTCAATGCAATCTTATAAACTCAAACAATTTCTGGGAAATTTTATCCTTTAAATTATCAAATTAAGTCATTACATTATGATCCGTTAATTTATAAAATCCCTTTAATGATCTTAAAATAAAAATAAATTATCTTGGAGATATTTTACAGTGGATTTATTGTGGCTTTGAATTGCTATATGTTTAGTTTCAATTTGAGAGTATAATTGTGCAAAATGTTCAAGTTGTTGATGCCAATAGATTTTTCTCCAGGAATTAAAGCTGGAAGAACTCATTAACATGACAAACATATACACACATCCCAATGCATGGATTCATGTGGAACAATCCCCGATTTTTATCTTTCCTCTCTATCAACAATCACAATGAATTATTGGAGTGAAAGACAAAGTTGGAATTCAAATATTTGATGTACAGCATGACGAGTATGGGTGGTGATATCGAATAATCAACTATCGCTTAATAGCCAATATACGTAAAAATCGACAAGTTCTAATAAAAGTTGGCAAACCCAAGCTATGAATAAATGTAATTTGCCAAATAAAATTTATTTTTTGAACTCTATAGAATATATGTTAGATAATTGTACATTTTTTTAGATGCATACATTATTCCAGTTCAGTTGTAGCAGTTTTTTTTTATTCAGTTTGTGGGAGCATGTTTCTGCATTAAGTAACATGCATATATTGAGCTTGTATCTAGATAGATATCTCTTTGCAATTGGGTTTATGTTAATTCATTTTTTCATTATGAGAGTAATTTCTTGTTTCTTTTATAAAATCAAATTATTTAATTCCAAGAACAGACTATGTTAAAGCATTTCGTATTGCATTTCTTCTTTTGATGTTTATTGTAATTTTGATAGGTTTTCTTTCTCTGCAGGTATCAAAGAAAAAATGCAATTCTTTTAGGTTAATATGTTTTAATCTTATTAAAGACCATGATTGTTATAGTCACATTTGATGTCTTTTGTCATATGTGTTTGATCTGATAATTTTGTGTTTCTTCTGCAGTTGCTCCAATCAACTATGCATATCTATCTGCAAGCCAGATGCAACAATTTCTCAAAGCAAATAATTCAGAAAAAAATTTACACTCTAGAAAAGGGAAAGGGTCAATGCCATTTTTAGAGAACAAGGATACAATGTTCATGTACATGAACTCCCTATGATGGCTCGATATGTTTGCAACACCATATTTTTCTGCTGAATCCTACATGGGATTATTATTGTTCATTATGTACTTTTATTCGTATCAAACTTTATTTTCCTTTTTATAGTCGTTACAACATCAGTTATAACAACACATTGGATTCTTTTCTTGATGAGATTATATTTTTCCATGCCATGCCAAAATATGATGTGATGTTCGTTGTAAATCCCATTTGGCATTGCTCTCTTTTGAAAAGCAACAAGACATGTCTAAAATATGCTGTGGCATCCTATGCCAAACTGTAATGTGATTCTAATTGGAAATCCCTACTTGCTATTTTGTAAACATGTTAAGTTCGGTAAACTTGTTATATATTGCGATTTAGACTATTCCCTATCCTTTTTTGTCGTAATATTTATATAGAAATATGGCATCCCCATATAAATAATAAAAGACATTACCTACACACTAGGAACACTACATTCTTTTAATCATTGCCACATGCAACACAAAAGTTAAAATGATCATATCATTTACAAACATTTATATACACTACCTCAGTTTAATATTCATTTTATGCCTTCTTTTACCCTCTAACAACCACCTTATCGGTGTATTACTGCACCTTCTTAGGGAAATTGCTAATATAGTATCTATCACAATTTAGGATGCATGTGCGACTTCAAATGTTGCTCAGAGATAAACGATGACTTGTCGCTCATGATACAATTTGACATGACGAATCCTATATTTTTAATTAATGTTTTGAAGTGGCAGCATGGAAATGGGTTACGATAAGATTTCATGGTAAGTAGTGGTGGCATGAAAATACTGGTGATGAAATCTCATGGTAACCATTTGATGCAAGCTAAGTCTCCCCCCAACTAAGAATAAGGCTAGTCCTCTAGGTGAACATAAGAATAGACTAAAACTGAGTATAATTAATCTTGCATATGTATTCAAATAATATCATTGAGTAAAAAATACCTACATCTTACCCATACTCATAGGATTCAGGTTGGAAGATAAAACATCTTTAGCAGCACCATGACATTGTTGAAGGATTAGTTGGACATAAGGTTGTGAATACCTCTAAAAACATCTTAAATGCAACTAGAAGACTTGTATATAATGTTGAGATCTTATGGTGCATGAGCATCGATATCAAAAGATTAAGTTTCATCATGCAACGAGGATTTGTGTCCCTATAATGGTTTTGTGGCTAGATAAGAAGTAATAATGTAGCTTAACTTATTGAAATCAAAGAAGTTCAAAGTACAGAAAATGTAAGTTGTCAACAAGAATATGATTTTGAAGTAACTAACTGAAAAACTATGAGGATTCTGAAGATATAAATCACTATATTTTTTCTGAAACTTGAATCAAACTGGAAATTTATGAAAATAATGAAAAATGAGTAGGAATATTTGTTCATGAAAGTTCTGAAAAGCATAATGAACGAGGACCTGCTCCTTTATTGAAAGACATTTTTTTGTTTTTTGTTTTTTTTTGTTTTTACTCAAGTACTACTTGCCAGCAAGTTGGTTTTCAAGTAGCACCCACTTGATTGGACCAACAAGTTGGTTTTCACAGTCAAGCTTTTGTCTTGACCACTATTTTGTTTGCTCAATAATGACAACCAACTAGTTGGGTTTCTACCATTTAATGAGTCTTGTGGTGCCAACAATATGGTTTTCACCACTTAAATTATTATTTTTCTCTTTTTTCTTTTTCATTTTATTTTATTGGAAAAAATAAATAAATCAATCACTAGTAGATGCAGGAGGCAAAACCTCCTCATCTACAATATAAAAATATGAGAGAGAAACAAATTGTTTGACAAAGGTCTCTCTTGAAAATGCCTTTGTATAAAGCATGACTTGGTGACCATTAGCAAATAGTGGAACTATATATATATCAATGGTCCTCAATTGTACATTCCAATTATCACAGACAATGTTCACTTCATATGGACCTAATCATCTCATGGATAATTTACCCTTAAAATTTTCAAACCTAACATCATATAACAAGGCCTAGTCTCCCTTTTGGAATGATTTTTTTTTCATAAACTTGTCATTCCATCTAGCGCGTTGTTGTTGGGAAACAACGATAAAATACAACTTGATGATAATAATCCAATTCATTAATTTGATCTAGATGATGCCGTTGTGCTTTTGTGAGATGAAGTCCTACTTCGAGAGTAGTCCTAAGAGTTTTGATATCGAATTCAATAGGAGAAACACCATTCTTACCATAGACCAATTCGTAGGGAGTATGTCCTATTGTATTCCTCCAAGTGGTTTGATAAGCCCATAATCCTTCTTGGAGCCTCACAACCCAATTAGTTTGGTGGAGATGCATAGTATTTGTCAAGATTGACTCTACTAGTACTTTGTTAGTACTCTCAACCTATCCATTGGCATGATGGTGATAAGTTGTGGTCACTCTATACTTGATTCCATATTGTTGAGTTAGCCATTGGATTAGGTGAGAGGTGAAATGTGACCCTCCATTTGTTACTATCTCGTGAGGTACTTTGTAGAAAACATAAACATATTCAAACATGAAGTCTGACACAACTTGTTTTGTAGCCCTCAAGATTGCCTTAGCTTCAACCCACTATGTGATGTAATCTGTGCATACCAAGATGTGACCTTTTAAATGAGAGGGGGGGGAGGTTGATGGGACCCATGAATTCCAAATTCCACCTTTCAAAAGGGTTTATGACAAGTTGATATTGAAGTGGAAAATTGTCACTTTTCCCAGGGTGACCGACTCTCTGGTAGCTATCATAGCTTCTTGCATTTTTCTTGGCATATCTAAACATGGTAGGCCAACAATATCCCATCCTCGGTGCTTTATGACCCATTCTTTTATTTGAAAAAATCACCTCCACAAGGCTTATCACGACAATCATTGAGAATGCCATATACTTCTTAATATCTTACATAATGTTTTATAATTATAAATCTGGCCCTATGAAGAAAAGGAAGCCATCAATCCAAGAGTATCAAACACTTTTCCTAATGATGTTATTTTGTTCTCTTGGAGAGAGATGACAAGGAATTTTACTTGCAACCAAGTAATTAATAACATCTACATACCGCAGAGTATTAGTTGAAATCACAAAAATGTGTTCACTGGGAAATTATCCTCAACCAAAATAAGATCACTATCATTGATAAGTTGGAAAAGAAAGTATGTGACAACATTCTCTTTTCCTGGCCTATCAATAACAATGATATAAAATTATTGTAGAAACAATAACCATTTAATCGCTCTAGCATTAGTGATGGATTTATTCATGATTAGGTAACGAATGAATGAGTGATCCATATGAATAAATACATGGTATCCAATGATTTAATGATTTAATGACGAAATTTGTTAATTGCATGTACAATGTCTGATTTATTTATTTATTTTTAAATTTCCGGTTATAACTATGTAATCAAGTTCAATGGGTGACAAATTCTTACTAATGATATAAATAACATGGGGCTTCTCTCTTCTTGTTGTGCCTGTACTGCACCTATAGGTGTAAATGACGCATTTTTGAGATTGTCGGGTGGAAGATACCAATCAAGACCTCTAGTGATTGGTGCTTCTGATAATTTCTCTTTTAATGCTGCAAAAGTTGATTGGAAATCACCAGTCCCACAAAAAACCACATATTTTGAAAGTAATAAAAACAATGGAGATGATAGTTTAGTAAAATGTTAAGTGAATATATAATAATATCTAGTGTGTTTGAGAAAACTTCGTACCTCTTTTTTCTGTTTTAGGAGTCAGAATGTTGAAAATTACCTTTATCTATTCCAGGCCCACCTTAATCTCTTTAGAAAAACGTGATTCCCCAATACAATACCTTGAGTGCGTATCGTGTGGAATTTCTAGCTGCTGAGTCAGAGGTGAGTATCTCTGCATCATATAAGTAGCTTCTTCAAATTAGTAAATGCTTCTTTAAATGTATCACCATACATAGTGAAATCATCCACTTAGATTTCAGCACAATCATAGATCAAGTTAGAAAAGATTCCCAACACAACCCTCTAAAATGTGGTTTTTGTATTACAAAGCTTGAAAGGTAACAACCTAGAACAAATGTTCCCTAGGGACATATAAAAGTAATTTGGATCTGATTACATCCAATGAAACCGCAAAGGAAGGAAAAATATTTTTTTCTTGCTACTGTATCAAGGACTTCGTCGATAAAGGGTGAACGAAAGTGATAATTTTTAGTAGCTTTGTTCAATTCCCTATAATCGACACAAATTCTCCATTTTCCATTTTTATTGGGGATAATTACCAGGGGTGAGAGCCACTGGATGTCAGAGATGGGACAAATAAAATTCATGTTCAAAGGTTTTTGCACTTCCTCTTTAACTGTGTCTCTTAGCAGAGGATTCATCTGGCATTAGGGTTGTCTAACTACTCGGGCATATGATGAAATGTAAATGTGATGGGTGCATAGATCGGGGTGTATACCATGTGAATGCTTCTTTTTGTTCTCTCAAAAGAGAAATCAATTGATCTTTCTGCTTAGGGGACAATTGTGGATTGATTTTTAAGAACTTTCTTGGCTCAATCTCTACCAGTATACTAGTAGGTTTAGTTTTAGTGCATATACTTGAAGTTGGAGAGTTCATAGATGATTCTACCACATATTGTTCTTGAGAAAAAGATTGCATTATATTTTCTAGGAACTGAGAGATTGGATGAGAGAATGAAGTTGGATGACTAGAAAAGTATTGATCACATAATCCTCATATTTGTCCTTAAATGATAATGCTTTCTCAACAATAAAAAAGCTGTATAACTGAGTGTCATATTCCTCTTCACTTATCCATATGGGTTCCTCATAATATGTGCTAGGCTTGGAAATAGGATATATTGTATTAATATACGTGGTGTAATTCCCATGGAATATTTTGATGTTACCAGATTCACAACTGATTTAGGCATCGATAGTGGCCAACCATGGTCTACCAAGTATAAGGAGATGTCTCCCTAATCCATATTTAGGCTACATAAACATGAGTTCCACTGGATAATACTAAGAATCAATAGACATGACTATATCTTTGAGGACTCCCACTGGTCGAATTATAGATCAATCAACCAGTTCTAACACTGTAGGAGTTACTCTAGGATCTAGTCCAAGTTGGTCCACTACCTCCATGGTCATTGTGTTAATCGTAACCACAAGGACTACCAAGAAATTAGGGAGGTAAATGCCTATGATATGGACATCCACTACTGGGTTTCGAGGGTCTTTATACTTGGGGATTAATGATTTTCTAAGCATAATATATACCAATTTCCCAATGACATGTCTGGTGGCTATGTCTTTCAATTTCATAGTAGGTTTCCTAACACAATGTTCTCTTACAATTTTAGCATAGATTGGAATGCCCCTAATTGTTTGGAATAGGGATATTGTCACATATGTTTATCATCTCTCCTAACAAATCAAACTCAAGTTAAGGTGAAGGTCTCACCATTCCCAACCTTTCAGGATAAGGAGGAGGTGATCAGCCTTTTGTCACTATGGAATAATTTAAGGTTTTAGGTGTAGCATGATATGGGACCTCTAAAGGACGCTACTCATATTGGTTTATTGTTGTTTTTTGGATCTCCTCTTTTTCATGTTCTATAATGGTTGAAGGATTCTCTTGATCCAACACTCTTCTGGATCTCAACGTTATGGCTTGTCATTCCACTCGAGAGAGATAGTAGGTGGGTAAACCTTGAGTGTCAATAATGTAGGTTGGATGAGTTGTCTTATTATTGTTAAGATTTGGAGTGGGTTGTGGAGGGAGCTGAGGTTGAGGAGGGTTAGTTGAGGGAGGCTGCAATTTTAGTAATTGAGGTGAATTCACGGGATTGTGAGGGATACTTCATGATGATCCTCTCCATACTTGTGATTAAGGATTGGTTTGGCTCATTCAAGTGATGACCATTTGTGCCCAAGGTGGAGGGGGTACCACTAAGAAGGATATTACATATGCGGAGTGCTTGGTAATAGATGTAGTGCTTGGAAATTAAGGAAATTTCTGGTTGGATCAATAAGTATTTGAAAATTGAATAAGGTCTTGTGTCATACCTGTAGGCCTAGGTTGCCGAGGCCTTTTTGGAGTTACAAAGCAGACTTGTTCTGATTCATTCTTCTCTCCTTCATAGACTTCTTTTAAACCAGGAAAGGATGGGCACTTGTTGGTTGGATGACCATGTTCACATATTCCACAGACTTCAACATGATTGAGAGGACATTCCTTCAAAGGGTATTTTTGTTGGCGTTTAGGACAGAAAACGATCAGAACTTTTTCCATCTCTATTTGTTTTTTCTTTTCCTGAAATGCATCAAAATGAGATGCTAATGAACTTACGATATCAATTTTAAAATTATTCAACATGCTACCTATCTCAGCTCAGGTGATTCCAATGTCTTATATTGCAAATTTATGCTATTCCTCTCGAATGCTCTTCCAAGTCTTGACTGTCCCTCTTGAATATTTCCTGCAAGGCTCACAGATTTTATCAAAATTAGTTTTGGAGATGTCACCTCCCCCCATTAGATTTTAAAGGTATTGTCGCTAACAATAGCCTTAAAATCAACCCTTGAATAGAAAACTAATGCTACTAGTCGTACATTGGTTTTTCAAATGCTAAAATTATAACTTGTTTGAAAGCATGGACTTAACAATCAATATTATTGGTAGAAAAATCTTAAAATCAACCTCTAAATTGAAAAGTAGTGCTAACATTGTAACACTCTTGAAACCATGGTCTTGAAAATAAAGCCTCCCCTCTTTGTAGCCATCAATTCATCCCCTCATTTTTTAAACAGTTATATAATATATATATTTTTAAATTTTTTTGAATTTTTTTATTAAGAAAACAAAAATTTTTATTAAGATTTTTTAAAAGCAACTAACATTTAAAAACACATTAAAATTTAAGAAATTAAAAAAAAAATTAACACAAAACTTAAAAAAAAAAACTTAAAAGTCCTCCTCTCCATGGCAGGGAAAGGAGTGGCGTGGGAGTGAAAGAGGGGTGGGACGGGATGCGGTGGGAGTTAGTTTTGTTTTGTTTTTATTTTTTATTTTATTTTTATATTTAAGTTGATTTTTTTAATATATATATTCTAATGCTTTTTAAATGTGGGCATGTTTTTTTAATTTGTTTATAATTTTATATATATATATATATTTTAAACAAAATTTCAGTTTTTTCAATAAAAAAATTAATGTTTTAAATATTTTTTAATATATATTTTTATAAAAAGTTTCAAAATTTTATTTCTTTTTAAAATAAAACTTCATTTTTTTAAATAAAAATCTCATTTTAAGATTTAAAAAAAAAATTTGTGGTTTAGATTTAAAAAAATTATGATTAGCTGGAAATTTTTTTTTGGGAAAAAACAACCCTTCTCTTTGCCTGGAAATTATTAACAAATTAAAAGCAAAGATTGTCTCATGGGGAGGTCATTGATTCACGAAGGCTGGGAAGCTTATTTTGATCATGTCAATTCTCTCAGTTCTCGTACTTTATCAATCCTCTTTTCTTCCAAAAGCGATTATGGAACATATATCCAAGCTGACCAGAGATTTCCTTTGGAGATGTGGTAAAAGAAATCAGAGCCGAATGCATTTGGTTAATTGGGACATTATCAAGAGACCAGTTATAGATGGTGGATTGCAAATCAGAGACCCGAGATTGACTAATCTTGCTATGGGAGGCAAGCAGCTATGGCAACTCTTCTCTAACAAAAAACACCCGGTTAGTCAAATTTTCTAGAAAAAATACCTCCAAGGAGGAACTCTAAGGATGTCACATCCCCGCCCTTCTACTGGAGAGAGGACGCGACTATAAAGCTGACAATCCGGGCACACTAAGCCCCATGAACACAATATAAAATGCATTGGGAATGAAACATACACAAATGCATAATTTGTTTAAACATATAGCAGAAGAAAACACAATCATCCAATGCATTCAGCATGCTCATCATCTCATTTAAGCAATAAATACAATTACAAAGACATAATGGACAAGAGATACTTATCTTTAACAGAAGCTTGTCCTGCAACTAGCTACGTCGCTGCAATGTCCCACCCAACCATAGGCTAGTGTGCTCATCAATCTCTCAGCAACATTGCCACCCCCGAGCGGGGCATGATTCCACAAGGAATAAGGGGAAACTAGCAGGCTCACATGTACCCAAGGATACACAACTCAACTAAGCCAACATTGTTGGGTTTATCAGGCTAACATGGAGCTGGAAAGGTTGGCTGCTAAGCTAGTGAGCTCAATCCAAGAGTTATGGACACCTGCACCAGAACTAACCTAACTTCTAAAACATCCACACACACCCAACACAAGGAAGCATCCCCTTCTCTGCTACACAATCCCTCGGGCTATGCCTTCCCTTCCAGCGCTATTCAGTGGGTGTAAAGAAGAAAGACAACCCTCTAGCTCTATCTGTGAGGCTCCTGCACACACTAGGTTTGTCAAGTAAGCTCAGACCCCATTTCCACACCCAAAGACAATGCAAAGGCCGACAAATGATATGCACACAACAATGATAGTTTTGGACTGAAGGAAAAACACCACAGATACCAAAATTGGGTATGGAAACTGGGTAGAAACAACATCGTCTGAGTAACTCGAATTCTAGAGTCGTTTATGGCCCTAATGTGGCCAAAATGACTTCAACAACACCCAAAATTCGTGGCTCTGTTCTCCCACTCGTTGGGCAACACTAAACAACGAAATTCCCCATCATGGGCATGTGGAAACGACACCAAAACGCCAAGCAGAGATCCCAGCTAGAAGCTAAAAAAATAATTTCACAGGCATGGTAAAAACACATGAAACTAAAAAGTCGTGAGTGGAAAATGCACCGGCAACTTCAAAAACGTGAGGAAAACCAACCCAATCCCTAGCATTACAAAAACAACCTCCCATCCATGGGAAAAATGAATCCAACAACAAAAAAGGTGGAATGAGAACATACACTGGAAGTTTTGGATGCTTGAGAGAGATAACGTGAAGGAAAAATGGTGAGGAAAACATGAAAAATGTGGAAGCATGGTAGAATGGCCTACGTTTTTGGGTTTTTTTCTTGCCCAAGGAATTAAAACGCGTTTCGCAAGAACTGATGGCTTCTCAAATTCGAATTTGGGTTGTCATACCTTGCCCATCCCATGCAATAACCAACCCAACCAATTTTTGGCAGTAATAAATGATTGGGTGAATGAGACAAGAAAGGTAGTTGACAGTTTGATGGGTTCTCCCTTTGAAATTTGGATTTTCCCCATTGGCCCCAAAGTTGAAATATCGGCCCCCCCCCGCTTATCCTTTGGAAATCATGCCCCTTCTCATTATTGTTGCATTGACATAACTGGTTGTGGGTTTTTAATTAATTGCATATTTACATGATGATTTAAAATCATAATGTGCATGGCTAGCACAAAATACCATCGGCACCGATTTAATCGCCGGAACATAAAACGATAATCCATGGTGGGCCTTTTTCCTGTAGCTCCACACCATGATTAATTACAATATATACATCATATACATTTAATGCAAATGGGGTCAAAACCGGGGTGTTACATTCCCCTCCCCCTTCAATAGCACTGTCCTCAGTGCTTTACAAAATTGGACAAAATGTTACACTGGCATCGCCTCAGTGTTCCACAGAATTGAACAAAAACAGGTGTGCCAATCGCATGGCATCCTCCAGCTCCCATGTAGCCTCTTCAGGACTGTAGTGTTCCCATTGCACCTTTACCTGCCCTATGGATCGGTTTTGGAGCATTGTGACCTTCCTGTTGAGGATGCACATTGGCTCGATTTGGAACTCTCCCTCGGGTTCCACCTGAATCACATCCCAATTTATCACATGGTTAGGATCATGTAAATATTTCTTAAGCAAAGAAACATGAAAAACATTATGAGCTATAGTGCTAGCAGGAAATGCAAGTCTATATGCAACTGGCCCTATTCTTTCGAGCACTTCAAACAACCCACAATATCTAGGTGACAACTTGGCACAACTTCCAAGCTTCAAGGCACTCTTCTTTTCCCTCACTTTGAGGTAAACATGATCCCCAACACTGAACTCTCTGTTCACCCTATGCTTATCCACATAGATTTTTTGTCTGTCCTGGGCTACTTTCAAGTTCTACCTGATCTTTACAACCTCTTGCTCCATTTCCTTGAGCAATTCTGGCCCAAGCACAACCCTATTCACTAGATTATCCCATGTCACTAGTGTCCTACACCTTCTTCCATACAAAGCTTCATATGGACTCATCCCCAAGGATATTTGTTGTCCATTGTTGTAAGAAAACTCTACCAAGTATAAGTAATCTTCCCACTTGGTTGGCTTGTCCATCACATACATGTGAAGCATGTCTTCAAGCACTTTATTCACTCTCTCTGTCTACCCATCAGTCTGAGGATGGTAGGCAGTGCTGAAGTTTAGCTTTGTACCTAAATCTACAAACAAACCCTTCCAAATATTGGAAGTGAACTTGACATCTCTATCAGAAAATACTACCTTAGGCAATCCATGCAATTTGAAAATCTCCTTCATGAATATTTTTGCAATGTCCTCAGTCTTATGCGTAGACTTAACTGGTATAAAATGTGTTGCCTTTGTCAACTTGTCCACCACAACCATGATGGAATCATGTTGTCTCCAAGTCATTGGAAATCCTGTAATAAAATCCATGGAAATAACTTCCCATTTCCATTCTGGAACTAGCAAAGGTTGCAACAAACCTGCTGGGTGTTCATGCTCCACCCTTACCTACTGACATTTCATGCACCTTGAAATATATTCAGCCATGTCCTTTTTCATTCCTGGCCAAAAGTACTGCTTCATGGCTGTAGCAATCGTCTTTTGATATCCTGGGTGACGAGAATATGGTGCATGATGGATCTCATCCATAACAACTCTCCTAAGATCTGCTATATTTTGAATATAGATTCTGTTCTTATAAGTAAGAAGTCCATCTTCTTCCAATTTATATCCCTCATACCTCTTCTCAAGACTTTGCTGCTGCAACTTGTCTTTTACCTACTCATACATTTCATCTCTAGCAATATGATTAACAATCTGCTGTCTCAAATCTGACTCGCAAATACTAAGAGATGCCACGTACATTTCCTGCACCTTCCCTCTAAGCGCATCAACTACCTTATTCTCTTTTCCCTTTATGTGCTTGATTTCAAAATCAAACTCACATAAAAACTCCAACCATCTCGCTTGCCTAGCATTCAGAGTAGGATGATCAAACAAATACTTCAGACCACAATGGTCTGTCCTTAACTCAAATCTTCTTCCCATTAAGTAATGCCTCCACATCTTGAGAGCACGTACTATGGCTGCAAGTTCTAGATCATGAGTGGCATAGTTCTTCTCATGCTCCTTCAACTTTCTTGACTCATAACATAGCACATGGTTGTCCTGCATAAGAACTCCTCCTAGTCCATGTCTGCATGCATCAGTACACACCACAAAATATTTTTCTGGGTCTACAACTTTCAAGACTAGTGCACTTGTGAGAAGATTCTTCAACCGCTGGAAGCTTTCTTCACACTTCGATGTCCATTCAAACTTTAGACCCTTCCTTTGAAAGGAAGTGATGGCATGTGCAACCTTGGAGAATCCTACAATGAATCTTCGGTAATATCCTGCAAGTCCCATAAAATATCTTACATCTGTCACATTCCTCGGAGGAGGCCAATTCATAATGGCTTCAATCTTCTCAGGGTCTATTGATATACCCTCTTCTGAGATAATGTGACCCAAATACTGAATTCTATCTCTATAGAAGTCACACTTTCTCAACTTTTCATACAGCTTATTCTCCCCGAGCAATTGCAACACCAACCTCAAATGTTCTTCATGTCTTCCTCATTCTTAGAATATATAAGAATGTCATCAAGGAAAACAAGAACAAACTTGTCCAAATACCTACTAAAGACACTATTCATAAGGCACACAAATGTAGCTGGTGCATTTGTGAGACCAAATGGTACCACTACAAACTCATAATGTCCATACCTTGTTTTGAAGGTTGTGTTATGAATGTCTTCGTCCTTGATTCTTACCTGATGGTAACCAGACCTCAAGTCAATCTTGGAAAATACCCTTGCTCGTCTCATTTGATTAAAGAGGTCATCAATCCTAGGCAAATGATATTTGTTCTTCACAGTGACTCTGTTCAGTTGTCTGTAATCAATACACAACCTGAGTGTACCATCTTTTTTCTTTACAAACAGAACTGGTGCTCCCCACAGAGACACACTCGGCCTGATATACTTCTTCTCCAAGAATTCTTGCAGTTTCATCTTCAACTCTAGCATTTCTGGTGTACTCATTATGTAGGGTGTCTTGGACACTGGTGCTGCTCCTGGCACAAGTTCAATTGTGAAGTCAATGTCCCTTTTCGGAGGAAGCCCTGGAATTTCATCAGGAAACACATCCCTGAATTCCTGCATCAGATGAAAATCCTCCAACCTAGGAGCTTCATTCTCTGTTTCCTCCGAAATATGGGCTGCATATAGCTGGCAACCTTTCCTACCAAATTTCTTCAACTGCATAGCTGAAATCTGCCTCACAGAAACCACCTTTGGAATGCCTTTCACAACTCTTGGGTTTCCTTCTTCATCCACGCATTCAAAAGTCTTATTGTAACAGTCAAGCTTCACTCTATGAGCTTCTAACCAATCCATTCCAATGAGAATATCATAGGAACCAAGTGGTAGAACATTCATATCTACACAAGTGATCAATCCATTCATAACCAATGGACATTTCTCTACCACTTCACTAACCTTTCTCTTAGTTCTAGTGGCTAGTTGAACTAACCGAGATTTCTTTTGCTTTACTTTCTTGAAAGCATGAATCTCCACTACTCTAGGAGTAATGTAACTCGTAGAACCAGGGTCAATCAAAATAGAAACAAATTGCTCAACAATCTTACCTGCAACTTCAACCGTAGTTGACTGGTGATCTGCCTGGCAGTCCTGCAGTGATGCATAAATTCTAGGTACAACCCTTGCTACTTGACCCACTATTTCTGCCTCTTGATTGTTGTAAAATGGCCTTGCATTCTCATTCTCAAATTGACAATTCCTGTGCATGTGGGGTCCTCCACATTTCTAACATTGGAGTGGCCCTCTGTTCTACTGTGGCTCTTTAGGCTCTTATCCCATCACTTTGGATGGATGCTTCTCAGCTTGTGACGGTTTCTTTTGTTGATTCCTGAAGTTAGAAGGTTTGAAACCTTTCTTCCTTTGGTCAGAATTCTCATTTCTTTGTCCTTCCATGTCTTGTGGTAATCAGGTTTTCCTTTGATTTGCTCATAGTAGTACTTAGCCTTCCTTATTGCTTCTTCCAGAGTTCTAGGTTCATAAAACTCAATTCTGTCTTTGTAAGACTGGGGAAATCCACTCAGAAAATGATGGATCTTCACCTTTTCATCTTTGATGTACCTGACATACCTTAACAATTCCAAGAGCTTATTTGCATAATCTTCCATGGTCTGCTGTCCCAACCTCAACTCATGGAAGTCCTTAATTTTGTCATCATAATACCTGTCAGAGAGGTATTTTTGCTTGAAATACTTCTTGAACTGTTTCCACTTAAGTCTCCTTTCACTGATCCTCTTGCTTGAAGTGCTCCCACCAAATGGATGCCCTTCCATTCGGATTGAATATGGCAACCCTTGCCTTCATGTTTCCCGAATAATTCTGAACTTGGAAGTACTTCTTTATCCCAAGAAGCCAAGCTTCAGCCTCTTGTCCAGTCTTTACCTCACCATAAAACGTAGGAGGTTTAGCCTTCTTGAATTCATCTCGAGAGCGATCCCTGTGGTGCCTCTTTCTCTTGCTCTTGTGAGAAGAAGAGCTTGAATCCCCACTGGATTCTTCTGAGTCAGATGATCTACTAGAAGTCCTTCTTCTTCTCTTGGTACTGCTCTTACTACCTTCTGGTTTTATTGTACCCTGTCCAGAGTCTATCTTTCTTTGCAAGTCTGTCAAACTCTACAACATAGCAGCATTCAACTGATGCTACTCTTCCTGGTCTTTAATCAAGCTTCTTATGGTAGCTGCAATGTTTGGCGGAGTCTCTTGAAATCTCCTTTCATTAGATTCCATATCATCATTTCCAACTCGTATATTCTCCCCCATGGCGTCTCGCACACGCTCGTAGGAATCCCGTGCATCATATCCGTCATGGGTTCTCATGGTTGAACCACAACTTACATTACCAAACCACACTACCTGGAATACTGCCCTTGAAGGTGACTATGATTCTGTAAAATGTGTTAGTAACACAATTGTTAGTTGCATAACATTTATACAAATCATAATTACTTACCTTCTCTTGGAAAAATCATACAATGACAACTTTGCCCAAAACACATAATTTTCTTTCTCAAAGAACGACTGTCTCAGGGGGATGACGGGAGTCAAGGGGGCTCACCCCCTTGTGGCTTCCGCCACTGCAGGGCGGGTCGAGGGCAACACCCTTGTTTTTTTTGTAAATCCTTTGATTTCACACAATTTGGCGCACAAATTCGCTGCAATTTTTATATTTCTAGCCCTATAGATCTCACTGAAAAACACTGTTGAAATTCTTTGTTTCAGCAAAATTTTCACTTGCTGCATCGAATTTTTTTTAAACATTTACCCGCTGTAGTGTAATATTTTTTGACTTTTACCTGCTGTAGTGGCTCCTTCCTCTTTTTCCACCCGCCGCCATAGTGGCTTCAATTTCTTTTTCCTTTCGCCGCTCTAGCGACTCGATTTCCAGTTTCCAGCTGCCGTTGCAGCTTGGTCCTATTTTTCCATCCGTCGTTGGAGAGGCTCAAAGTCCTATTTTCGTCTGCCGTAGCGGCTCGATCATCAAATTCTTGCCACCACTCGTCGGCTCAACTCAGCTGAAGTTCATCGACACTAAACTTCACTTTCTTGCCGACATATCGGCTCTTTCCTTAAGTTCCGTCCGCTGTGTAACAACTCAACACTTCACTTGCTTGCCACCAATGCAGCCGACATTGCGGCTCGAAGATCAACTTCCGTCCGTTGTTGAATTGACTTATTCTTTTTCTTTGGCCCGCTGCTGTTGCGACTCAAATTTCCTTTTCCATCCACCGCACATCGGCTTAACCCGACCGATATCCCTTGGCTCCTTCCTGAGTTCTTATCGACCGTAGCGTCTCGTTCTTACAATTACACTCGCTGCCGTATCAGAAAGAAACCGCTGAAGTCTCCGCTGTAGCGGAACAATCTTTAGTTTTCACCCACTGTTGCGGATCCCTTCGAAAAATGTGGTCGTCGGCGCATTCCTGGAAACCGAGCCGCGGGTTCGGCCTGCCTTCAACCTTTCTCAGCCGCTATTGCGGATCGTCAACTCATCGATGAAAATATCGGTTTGCCTCCACCGACGTGTCAGCGCTGAACTTCATTTCCTCGCCGACGTATCATCTCCGATTCTTCTAACTAGGCCGATAGGCAATTTCTCATACTTAAAAAGAAATTTTTGGAAAATTTCTCTGTCTGTGCTTCTTTTTCCTACTGACCATAGAGGTAATTCTACCCTCTGTCAGCTGCTCTCCTTGGCCCATTAAGGTCCAATGTTGTAACCAAGTAGCTCTGATACCAATCTGTCACGTCCCCACCCTTCTACCGGCGAGAGGACGCGACTATAAAGCTGACAATAACCCCATGAACACAATATAAAATGCATTGGGAATGAAACATACACAGATGCATAATTTGTTTAAACATATAGCGGAAAAAAACACAATCATCCAATACATTCAACATGTTCATCATCTCTTTTAAGCAATAAATACAATTGCAAAGACAGAATGGACAAGAAATACTTATCTTTAACAGAAGCTTGTCCCGAAACCAGCTACGCCGCTGCAACGTTCCACCCAACCATAGGCCAGTGTGCTCATCAATGTCTCAGCAACACTGCCACCCCCGCGCTGGGAAGGATTCCACAAGGAATAAGGGGAAACTAGCAGGCTCACACGTAGCCAAGGATACACAACTCAGCCAAGCCAACACAGTTGGGTTTACCAGGTTAACAAGGAGCTGGAAAGGTTGGCTGCTAAGCTAGTGAGCTCAATCCAAGAGCTATGGACACCTGCACCAGAACTAGCCTGACTTCTAAAACATCCACACACACCCAACACAAGGAAGCATCCCCTTCTCTGCTACATAGTCCCTCGGGCTATGCCTTCCCTTCTAGTGCTATTCATGAGGTGTAAAGAAGAAAGCCAACCCTCTAGCTCTGTCCGTGAGGCTCCTGCACACACTAGGTTTGTAAAGTAAGCTCAGACCCCATTTCCACACCCAAAGATAGTGCAAAGGCCAACAAATGATATGCACACAACAATGACAGTTTTGGATTGAAGGAAAAACACCACAGAGACCAAAATCAGGTATGGAAACTGGGTAGAAACAACTCCATCTGAGCAACTTGAATTCCAGAGTCGTTTATGGCCCTAACGTGGCCAAAACGAATTCAAAAACACCCAAAATTTATGGCTCTGTTCTCCTACTCGTTGGGAAACACTAAACAACAAAATTTCCCACAGTGGGCATGTGGAAACGACACCAAAATGCCCTGCAGAGATCCTAGTAACTAGAAGCTAACAAAATCATTTCACAATCATGGTAAAAACACATGAAACTGAAAAATTGCGAGTGGCAAATGCACCGGCAGCTCCAAAAACGTGAGGAAAACCAACCCAATCCATGGCATTACAAAAACAACCTCCCATCCATGGGAAAAATGAAGCCAACGACCAAAAACGTGGAATGAGAACACACACAGGAAGTTTTGGATGCCTAAGAGAGCTCACGTGAAGGAAAAATGGTGAGGAAAACATGAAAAACATGGAAGCATGGTAGAATGACCTATGTTTTTGGGTTTTTTGCTTGCCCAAGGAGTCAAAACGTGTTTCCCAAAAACTGATGGCTTCTCAAATTCGAATTTGGGCTGTCATACCTTGCCCATCCCATGCAATAACCAACCCAACGAATTTCTGGCAGTAATAAATGATTGGGTGAATGAGACAAGAAAGGTAGTTGACAGTTTGATGGGTTCTCCCTTTGACATTTGACTTTTCCCCATTGGCCCCAAAGGTTAAATATCTCCCCGCCTTATCCTTAGGAAATCATGCCCCTTCTCATTATTGTTGCATTGACATAGCTGGTTGTGGGTTTTTAATTAATTGCATATTTACATGATGATTTAAAATCATAACGTGCTTGGCTAGCACAAAATACCATCGACACTGAATAATCGCCGGAACATAAAACGATAATCCATGGTAGGGATTTTTCCTGTAGCTCCACACCATGATTAATTACAATATATACATCATATACATTTAATGTAAACGGGGTCAAAACCGGGGTGTTACAAAGGAATTTACTGGTCACAGATATTCCTAAAGGCACTATTACTTGGAATTTATACAAAAGACGATTAGACCTCTTTGCTCAACATCTTTGTCGCATACCTAGGAATGGTAGGAAAACATTTTTGTGGGATGACAAATTAAAAGGCAATGCAACATTAAATTCTCATTGAACACTTGAAAAGATCAAGGTCTGGTTGGTTAATAAAGGTTTTCTATGGTTCTCTAATATAACTTCTTGGGACAACAACGAAAATTGGGAAGCGTGGGCAGTCCCAGCATTGCCAGACCGTGGACATCCACTACTCCTTGTCCAATTTAATACACTGCTGGTCAAATTGTCTAGATTAGCTCCGATCCATATAACAAGCAAGGACGCATGGGGCTGGGGTCCTTCAGGAATATACTCGGCTGCTCTCGGTTATCAGTCTTTCCAACCCAATTCAAGTTTTGCACGCAACGCCTCTTTCTGGAAAACTGTGTGGCAATTACCTGGTATTCCAAAAGTTAATTTTTTATCTGGACTCTCATGCATCAGAAAGTTTTAACAAATGAAAACTTGATAAAAAGAGGATTTTTTTGGACCATTTAGGTGTTGTTTTTGTAAAAAAGCTGCATAAAATTCAGAGCACATTTTTGTTGGCTGTGATTTTACTCAAAAATCTTGGGCGCACCTCTTGAGTGGGTTGCTAACCTCATCTCCTTCAAATATTGAACCTGCCAGTCTATTTGCAAACTGGCAGTCTAGGTATCTGAGAATTCCTTCAACAAGTCACGAATGGAGAAAAATTTGGCAGGCCATTCCAAATTTCTTAGGGTGGAAAATTTGGTTAGCAAGAAATGACTTGATTTTCAATAGCAAAGATATGAAACCAGAACTTGTGGCAATAAAAGCCAAGGATATGCTATTGGAAGTTGTTGGAAATAATCAAATTAATGCCACTGAATTCAACGCTGAACACAGGTGGCTTGGACTGTTATAGGTGGACGAAACTCAGATGGGCATTGGAAGGCCTGTTATTAAAAAAATTTGGCAGGTAAGACTTTAAAAAAAATATTTTTCAGATTGGTGGCAAAGGAAAAATAAAGTTTCAATCTTCTTTGATGGTGCGTCAAAAAGAAATCCGAGGAGTGCCGTAGTAGGTGGTTTGATTTTCTATCCGGGAGGAGGGATACAAAGCAGTTTTAGTTGGGGACTAGGGAAACTTTCTAATAATCAAGCATAATTATTTTCTCTACTAAAATCCTGTCAACTCGCCAAAGAAGTTGGACATAAAAACCTCCAAATATTCGGCGATTCAGAAATCATAATAAAAGTTTTAAACTCTGCTACTAAGTTCAACAATCTCAGCTTGAACGTGACTGTGCAAAGGTTGCATTTTATCTTGATATAATATGTGTAGGTCTCCTCTTATCACATTCTTCGCGAATTGAATAAGCTGGCAGATCTCTAAGCAAATTGGGGCTATCTTCTTCCTCAAGGAATGTTGAGCTTGAATGACGAACCTAGTAGGATGCATCATATTACATAATTCTGAAATGAGAATCCTTGGAGAAAAGGAATTGTATATTTTTGAATAGATGTAAATGGGTTAAGGCCCATCAAAATTTTTATCAATAAAAAAAAATGCATATTCGTTTTTGTGAAAAAAAATATTTTTTTTTAGTTATTAACTTTTTTTAAGTTTTTTTTTTTTTAAATTTATTTATTTTGTATTTTGTATTTTTAATTTTTAACATTGTTATATATTTTTTCCAAATTTAATTAAATAATTTGAAAAAAAATTCTTAATTTTGTTTATTTTTAAAAATTGTATTTTTATTGTGATTACAAATAATTAGTCAACGAGTTTTTAAAAAATTGTAATTTTATCCCTGAAAAAATGGTGTGCCATCAACAACACCTTTTATTGATTTGGGGTAAAAATAGCCACTAATTGCAACCTATAAAAAAAACGAGAAATATTTAAAGTTCTTGTCAGGTTGTATAATGTGATGTTGACCATAAATACAATTTTCACCAATATGTCCCATCCGCTTAAGCCATGAAATAGTCGAGTCGGGTAGAAAAGAAGATATGTTGACCGGTTTAGGAAAGAATGAATTCACATATCCATTGGTTATATTATTCCCAATAGCTTTTACATTTTTCTAGTCTGAACTCCTCTCATAAGTATCATTGGGTCTTGAATCTTTATCAAATACAAACTGTAGACCTGCATTTCCTATCTTACTGATGGTTATCAGGTTAGGTTTCTTGCTAAACCTAGAATATGTAGCACCCATAGAAGAGTTCCTATCCTTTCATCTTTTAGTTCTAGCTGAACTTAATCTAGTCTGACAATCCTAGTCGGTGAATAATCTCCTAGAAGAAAATCACCACCACAATATTTCTCATTTTCATAGAACCACTCTCTTTGTGGTGTCATATGATATGATGCACCTGATTTAATCAACCTAGAGTCACAATCTAATTGTGTACTTCCCGAGGACAAATATACATCTCCTATTCCTTTAGTCGAAGGCTTACTTTTAGTCAACTACCATGCTTCCTTAAATCCCCTGTTCTTCTCGATTCCCAAAAAACTTAAATTCTCGCTTATAATGCCCTAGTTTACCACATTGCCAACATTTTATTGTCATCGATACAAGGGATTTAGATTTAGTCTTAGATTTACCCATCAACTTTGATTCTCTACTAAAGGTTTTACCTTTCCTACTTTCTTACCATGAGGTCATCATGGGTCGAACCTTCCATGGTATTCCATCTCATCTATTTTGACATCAAAGATGCAACCACAACGTCAATCTTAATTGTGGTATTATTTCTTCCAAAATCTACGGGAAAACTATCCCAAGAGTCTAGTAAATAACATAATAGGCTTATACATTTCTCCTCTTTTGTGATTTTGATATCCACATACAATAATTGACTAACAATAGTGTTGTGTGCATTCATGTGCTCTGTTACTGAGTCACCCTCATTCATCTTAAGAAAATGTAACTTCTTCCAAATAAATAACTTGTGAACAAAAGATTACGACTAGTACAAGTTCCCCAACTTATCACACAAATTTTTTGCAGTGTATTCTTATGAGACATTCAACAATACATAATATGCTAAACAAAGTCAAATCATACTCCTTTCTTTTCTTTCAAAATTTTGTCAATCTTTTGATGACATACCTATTAGAGTTGTTTCAGGACTGACAACAACCCATTGCTCTCGATCTACAAAGAAATCCTTGATTTTGAGCTTCCAAATCTCAAAATTTTGTCCATTAAACTTTTCAATTTCTATCCTTGAACTGTTGGCCATTATACCTAAGAATCAATGTTCTAGAGCTCCTATTGAAACTAGATATTCTCTAGACCGATGATCAAACTGAAAAACCATCATTAACAAATGTGTCCCTTGAATCCAAATATAGCTTTTATACCATGCCAAGGATTTCAATACCTCTTATAGTGATTATGCATAATGATTCTAATTGTTAGATATAACAAAAATTAATGAAGGCACAAACACAGTCACATAACGCACAACAATTTGTCTCGGAAAACCATTTACAGAGAAAAACCAACGAGCTACCCCGCTCATATATTATCGACACCCTTAACTGTTGTTTACTATGGTGATTTACCAAATCACATAAGCTGAAGTGCGAATTCACTACACTCTCCTTCTCAACTCACACATGTATAAGTAATGTCGTGTATTGTCATATTCCTAGTACACCTAACCTTTTATATTACATAATATATATATAGATGCAACACTCTAATTCATAACAACCAAACTAGTTATAACTAATTGCTCCATTAATGGTGATCCATAACTTCCTAGCAACTTTCAGTTATTCTGTTATAGTCGAGTTGACTAATCCAACTTTAGTTATCTTCCTATTGATTTTTTTGTCATCCAATTGTTTGTTGAATTCGTTCCCTCTTTATGCTCATTGACGTTTTGTCAACCAATCATTATCCTTGAACATTTGTCTATTCTAGTCGGTCAGTCGACCAAACTTCCACTCTCTATTGACTTTAATTCCAGTCAACTTGTTAACTAGTCAACTATTAACTTCGATCATTGATTTACATGCAAAGAATATAACATGCCCAACACCTTGAGCTGCATAAACTATGAGATATGATGCCCAATTCCCTTTGAATCTAAAGATGTTGTATAAACAACAAGGTGTTGCTCTAAGCTTCGATTAGTGCTTTCATTAATAAGTAATGAGAAGAAATGACTTTCCAACATAATTTTATCCAAAATATTTTAATATGTCTTGATATGCAAAAAAGAAAATCATTTGCAACTTTACGAGTTGTGTATGAAGTGTATTTCGACATATATTGTTTTTTTCATTCATGAAAAAAATATAAACTGTTTCATACTTTGATGAAGATAAATCTTATTGGAAGAGAAAATATGACATATTCGTTGTAGTACTCACTCTTTACTTATTGAAACCTTCTATGTAATATGAATTGGAATTGGCTTCATCTTTTTCTCTATTTTATTAATTCATTTTTCCTTAGCACCTTTATGTATTACTATTTTTTCATAAGTAACAAAAGTATCGTGTTGTAATGTGGTACAACCACTCCTTAAACCCCATGGTCTAGTCATCTTATACTTTTCACAATAACTACATTTCATAACTATTTCATACCAAGTTTGACATAATTCAACTAATCAGACTTTTCTAACTGTTCCATATCAAATTTTCTTTTGATTTTCTTTCTCAATTTCATTGAATTATTATCCTCTTCTTTAACTTGATGTATTTCTTCATTTAAATCATCATCAAGAACACTTCCAAAAATTTCATATAATTGATGTTCCATTTCAATATTACGGGTTTTTTCATATGTTTTTGAATCTTTTTGTCTCAAACATTTGTGCTTTTATCCATCTATACATTTCTCCAACCATAAGTTGCATCTTTCTTTTCTAAGACATTTGTAACGACCAATATAACATAAATAGGAAAACCCCAAGGATTTAACTCAAGCATATTCCCCAAAAATGACTATATATAAAACAATACTTATTTATCAAATACAAGTTCTTATTTCTTATAATTACAAAATCTATCAACATAACAAAGTATGCTATTAAATTTATTTTTCCATTTTATATTATAAGATTTAATTTATTAACAATAAAAGTTGATTTAAAAAAAAATCCTTAAAACAATTTTTTTTCACGAAGAAAATCCCTACAACATATGCTTAGGGAAAAACCCTATCCTAATAAATATGCATTCAAACATTTGAAGCTAATATACCATTTGTGTATTGTATTATTGCTTGCTTAGGGAAGAACCCTATGCTAATAAATATGCATTAAAAGATTTGAAGCCGATATAACATTTGTCTATTGTATTATTACTTGAAATACAAGTTTTTTTTATAGCTTTAAATTGAATATTACGAGAGTGGGTTCTAGAGGTGAATAAATACCATAGTGTCCTTCATTCATTTTATTATGATGGTTTTTATTAATAATAATAATAATAATAATCTATTTTTAAGGTCACCGCCAAGCGAGACACCAAATTGGTGTATGAGACCCCCTTGTTTGTGGGACAAGGGACCCCCCTCTGCACAGCGATTTAAATGCTAAAGTCTACAGAGGTGTACATACACTACCCCCCTCTGGATTTGAACCTGTGACCTCCTAAGAGGAAACACATGCTCTTAACCATTAGGCCCACTCATGCTGTACCAAACTTACCAAAACTTACCAAATAATTTTGAATGAACATAAGACCCAATTTAAAAAGAAAATCATCTAAATATGAATTTGAAAGCTAAACTACACAATGTGCAACAATTTATCGCTTGTTGTCGAATTATTGTTATACACCAACATTTAATTGTGATGCTCATTCATAAATAATTTGGAAAGACAATATTTACATGTTAAAATTGTAGATATAAATAAAAATCTATTGTCAAATTGAAGAATTCTTAATAGGAACCAAAAAAATACATTAATATCCTATTTAAGTTAATAAAAAATAATATTGTAATGAAAACCTAGTTCATCATTTGCACTTTTAGCAATTGCATTCTTCCTTTTGTGGATAAGAACTTCGAGTCCGAAGAAAAACAATGGGGAATATGGCGGAAACACGAAAAATATAGAGATGATTTTAGGCTTATAATTAGTGAGAGATGAGTGAGGAGGTTTTCCGCTCCACCACCTTCCTTCCCCTCTTCATTTTCTTAAAATTTAACGACCTTTCATGTATATGAAAAGTCATTGATGTGGAGCCATGACGAGGAGGAAGAATCACGAAAACCTGTGAGGAAGATCAAAAGCATGCATATATGATATCATTTTTGGGCTCTGTAACACCCCGTTTGCATTAAAAATGTATATGATGTATATATTGTGATTAATCATAGTGAGGAGCTAAAGGAAAAAGGCCCACAATTGATTTAGCGTTGTATGTTTCGACGATTAAAATTGTTTCCGATGGTATTTTGTGTTAGCCAAGCACCTTATAATTTTGGACATCAGGTAAATATGCAATTTAATTAAAATACCCACAACCAGCTATGTCAATGCAACATTAAAGATATGGGGGCATGATTTCCTAAGGATAAGTGGGGGGGATATTCAAACCTTTGAGCCAATGGGGAAAAGCCAAATGTCAAAGGGAGAACCCATCAAAACTGTCAACCACCCATTTCTTGTTTTTTTCCCCAATCATTTATTTTTGTCAGAAATTGGTTGAGGTAGTTATTGCATGGGAATGGGAAGGGCAAAATTCAAATTGGGCAGAGCACCCATTTTGGAAAAACATGTTTTGACTTCATGGGCAAGTAAAAACATAAAAACGTATGCCCATTCTACCATGCATCCATGTTTTTCTCTTCCTCACATTTTTGGAGCTCCTGGGCATTCTCCATTCACGTTTTTGCAGTGTTCTTCATTTTTTCCCATGGATGGGAAGTGGTTTTGTTAATGTACAGTGGTTGGGATCTCTCCTGGGCGTTTTGATGTTGTTTCCACATCCCCACGGTTGGGAATTTCGTGTTTTCAATGTTGCACAGCGAATGGGGGACATATCCACAAAATTAGGGACTAAGGGAGCTGTTTTTGGCCCACGTGAAGCCCTAAAATGTTTCTAAAACGAATTGCACATGCTGGGTGATTTTTTCCCAATTGCCATGTCCGTTTTTGGCTCCCATGACATTTTTCATCAATCCCAAAACTTGTATTTTGCTGGGTATGCATCTTTTGTTTTGGTCTGAACTGGTTTGGAGTGGATTTGGGTCCGAACTAGCTTGATAAACCTAGTGTAGGGAAGAACCTCACAAACAAATCTGGAGGGGCTAGTTTTCTTCTTTGCAAACCCTGAATAGCACTGAAATGGAAGGCATAGACCGAGGGACTGTGTAGCAGAGAAGGGGATGCTTCCTTGTGTTGGGTGTGTAGATGTTTTAGGAGCCAAGCCCGATTTGGTTCAGGTGTCCATAGCTCTATGGTTGAGCTCACTAGCTTAGCAGTTCAAGCTTCCCACCTCCTTTGCAGCTTGACAAATACAAATGTAGTTTTGGCTTGGCTGAATTTTGTTATATCTTTGGTTATGTGTGAGCCTGCTAGTGTTCCCTTATTCCTTGTGGAAATCATGCCCAGCTCAGGGGTTGCAGTGGTGTTGAGAGATTGACGAGCACACTGGCCTATGGTTGGGTGGAATGTTGCATCGACATAGCTGGTTACGTGACAAGCTTTCTCTCAAGATAAGTGTTTCTTGTGCTTAAATCTATGCAACTGTAATTGTTTTAATGAATTATAGGAACATGTTGAATGCTTTGAATGAATGAATTTTGCTTCTGTTGTAGATTGCATTATGCATTTGTGTATGCTTTTATTTCCAATGCATTTGTTATTATGTTCATGGGGCTTAGGTCCCCGTTAAATGACAGATATCAACTATGTTAGTCACGTCCTCTCCGTTGAGATGAGACAAGGGGACGTGACAGGCTCATTGGGACACCCAATTCATAAACATTCACTAGTAAAAATATTAGGGTCTTCTTGTTCACGGCATAACCAAGAAAATAAACAAGAGCACAACCCAAAAAGAAAGAGAGAGATATTATGCCATATTCCTATAACTAGCTAAGCTATTTAAGTAGGATTCTTGAACCTCCAAGAAACACCAAGTTTAAAGAGATTAGTTGAGCTATATATTTAGCCTCAACACCCGATGGATGGAAAATGAGCCCTATCTTTTCAATCCTCTCTCTTCACCTCTGTAAGATTTGAACAAAGGAGTAAGATAGTGGTCACAAGAGATATGTTTGGAAATTGGTGACTAGAATTAGAATGATTCAATTCGACGCCTTAAAATATTTCCCAACAACTATAAGTATTCCATTCATTAAAGAGAAGATTAAAGTAAGGGAATGTCCCCACTCTTCAACCACCTCTTTTGGCCCACCTGTATGAGAGATGATTCACCCATATTTTTGGTCAACTTTGCTTCTTTTTCTCTTAAGCTGAAATAACAATCGATATTGCCCACTTAGGCATAACACATGTATCAACTCTATCTCTATCTATATGGATTGAAAGAGGGATCTAATAGAGAAGCCTTCATTAATTTAACACATGGAGATTGGAGAGGCTTTGAAACAAGGTTGGGATTTTTGTTCCAGAATAAACATGTTATGCACCAAATAGGGTTAAATTTTTATGTGAGAATGAATCATCCATCATTTTATCATTGAGCTAATTTGACTATTCATTGTTTTATCATAATTGTCATCTATAGGTTATAGCTTTATTGTCCACCATTTCATTTAAATACCAACCATTCATTTTACAATTTCCATACTCAATTAAATAGATTAAGCTCAAAACCAATACATACTTTAAAATAGTTGTACAATTATTAAAGATTATGATAAGATAACTAAAAATCTTAACAACAATCCAATAGTTTCATTAAATCAGTCCCTACAAATTTTGGCATGCTAAATCTATAATAAACAATCAAATACTTTTTCAAATTTTAAAAATGTTTCACAAAATATCAAATTCCAAATTTGAATTTGAATATTTAAACAAATTTTTTTTCCTCAACTTTTATAAAATCTAAAAAAAATTGTGATGCCAATCAAAATCTATTTTTTAACCCTTAAAATTAATATAATTTTATCAAAATCTACATTTTTTTACCCTAATTTTTTTCAAAGGGAGGTACTCTACTTTTACCGTGTTGGAGCAAGACCACTGTTTAGATATAGACGTTCCCTAGTCCATCATATGACTAAACCCATATATTAAAGAGATTTTCCCTTGAACTTCATGGTTTTTATACTTTTGCTTGGACCATGTGACTAGGTAATTATCTTTGTACATTCATCAATGTCATTAAATTGGTTATACTTTTGCTTGGACCATCTCATGACTAGGTAAACATCTTTATACATTCATGAATGTTAATAAATTAATGATTGATAAGGGCACGATTCATACCAAGAAATTTGTCCAAGTGTCATCTCATCTGGACTAAACCCATATATTAAAGAGATTTTCCCTTGAACTTCATGGTTTTTATACTTTTGCTTGGACCATGTGACTAGGTAAATATCTTTGTACATTCATCAATGTCATTAAATTGGTTATACTTTTGCTTAGACCATCTCATGACTAGGTAAACATCTTTATACATTCATCAATGTTAATAAATTAATGATTGATAAGGGCACGACTCATACCAAGAAATTTGTCCAAGTGTCATCTAG
>LPNX010476282.1:25065-130890 GCA_001517045.1 Pseudotsuga menziesii | reverse complement strand
ATTAAATTGGTTATACTTTTGCTTGGACCATCTCATGACTAGGTAAACATCTTTATACATTCATCAATGTTAATAAATTAATGATTGATAAGGGCACGACTCATACCAAGAAATTTGTCCAAGTGTCATTTATTTTTATTTTTTTATCAATGGTAAGTTTTTTATTTTTATTTATTTTACACAAAAAAAAACACACAACTTGTTATTCCATGGAACTAAAGTTGTTTCTAGTATTACAACATTAAAAGTCTAGAGAAAAATACTCTTTCTACTAGTCAATAACGACAAAAAATGCCAATCTTAGCACCAATGACCATAAAAAACAATTTAACCAAAAATACTAAGAGTCAAAACTCACAATTCTGTCCATAAACACTGTAAGACATCCTAATACAAAAAAGAGAAGAAACATTCTAGCTTCCAAAACAAAAGTTCTTTCCCATCTATAAATTGCTAATAGCAAAAAACTAGACTTCGACAAAAAACTCAGAGAACTAGAGTGATGCAACACTCCATATCTCAATTCTTCAAAATAAAGACTTCCATCCATATCACCAATGACTGACTTGGATATATAAGAGAAAGCTGCAATCGGGATTTTAACCCTGATCTTCCAATGCTCCATAACCAAGAATGAAGGGAAGAGTCTCCTCTTGCCCATTCAATTATTTCCTTAGAATCTCCCACAATCTAAATATTTGAACAATCATTCATCCTCGCAAACTGTACTAATCCTTACATCGATAGGAGATCATCTCGTGTATTAGAGCAAAATCCAACACGCATCAACATTTTGAACATATGAGTATCACTTTCCTGAAATAACATTCCAACACCACACATTCCATTATGTTGAGCCCCATCAAAGAAACCAATAGCCAAGTTTCTGCAAACATAGTATAAGTGATCCTCTTGGAAATATCTGAAAGTTTTTCTTTTCCAAACTCATACCAAGAAATCACAACTCTTGAATAGACCTGAAAAATCGAAAAGTCATGTTCTGAAAAATAAAACGTTTTCTTTCTTTCCACACTTAACACAATGTGAAAAAAGGAAAAAGATAAAGCCTCTTATGAAAACTTATCCATCTTTTTAAATTTTCCTTTAGGCTGTGACAGTCCCAACAGTCACTAAAATGAAAACGCTTACCCATCTCCAACCAAACATCTTTAAAGGAATTTGTCCACGCCATAACATCGATGTCCACCAACTAGAGCAGTCCTCCAAATCCTCCTTCAGTCATCAACTTATATGCCAACTTGGCATTAACCTCACCATTTCCCTTATTATAGCTGCAAACCAATATATCATTTGAATAAGATAATATGATACCATAGTGATATAAACTTCCAACAAAATTATCCCATTCCTTTGCCAATGAATCCGTCGGATGTAAATATCTAGATAAAAGCCAAGAAGAAGCCCCCAAGTTCTGACCATAGGAAACTTGTTTAAGAACAAAAATATTTCTCTTATGAAGTCCATCTATAAGCCCTAAAGATAGCTTATATTTTTCACCCAAACCAATTGCTGAATCAAAACCCATAAATATCTGTATGCCTCTTCCAATTGAACAACCTATAGTCTAATTTATAATAGGAAAAACCTTCATCAAACTTCTCCAAATAACTGATTTGTTCAAGTTTAATTTGTCTGGATCTCTGAACCATTGAACCAGAGGACAACTTTTTAAATACTTCACCTTCACCACTTTTTCCCACACGCCTTCATTGAAAAGAGATCTCTATAATGTCTTAGCACAAAGAGATCAATTTAACTAGGAAAGGTTATTTATCCCCTAACCACCAAGAAACTTTGGTCTGGAAATACTATCCCAAGAGGTAAGATGAAACTTTGAAATGTTCAATTTTCCATCCCAGAGAAAATGAAAAATCAACTTCCTGATTGAATCAATGATAGACCCTGGAATGATATATAAAGACAACCAATAGACATGGACACTATGAAGAATTACATTCACCATAACAAGTCTACCCCTTGCAGAAAACCATTTGAACGATCAAGAGATAATGCGCCTCTGGATTTTCTTTATAAGCCAAATAATCACATTTTTTTATAACCACTTGGCTTCAGGAAAAAAAAAGATATTTAAAACCACCTTCAAGATCATTCATCTAATAAGGAAAGAGTGAATATATCTAGATATGAACACTCGAATCATCACATAAATAAACAAAATTGGAATTTTGAGCACTAATAGCCACACCTGAAGCATCATAGAAAATATATAATGGAAAGATAATTATGCCATTCTGATAGAGTGCCTTCTCCAAAAAGTAGAACATCACCCACAAATAGAAGGTGTGTTATAGATAAAGATATTGTAATCCTAAGAACTTTGATTTTCCCTTGGTTCTTATCCTTATTTATTAAAAGACTCAATCCTTCAATGACCAAAATAAACAGATATGGTGACAGCGGACAACCTTGTCTTAAACTTCTTGAAGTAATGAAGAACGAGGTAGGGGAGACATTTATCAAAACAAAGAATCTGGCCGATGAAATGCATGCCATTATCCAATTTGCTACTTCCAAAGGAAGCCCAATCTACAGTAAAATGAATATCATAAAAGATTACTCCACTTTGTCATAGGCCTTTATAAGGTCCATTTTAAGGATGAAAGCATTTAAATGCTTTTGTTTCACAAAGTGTAAACTTCCATGCGCTAATCCAACCACATCCAAGATCTGTCGATTTGGAAGAAAACGAAACTGTTCCTCATAAATATATTTTCCCAAGAAAGGCTTTATCCTTTCAGAAATAATTTTCGTGATGATCTTATATAATAGATTTCACAATGAGATCGGCCTAAACTCATTAAACTTATCAGGCATGCCTTCTTCGGGATAAGAGCAATATATGTCTCATTCACCTTACTTGGAATATTATCCGTCCTTCTTGATTCATTGATAGCCTCTGCCAAATCCTTCCCCAAAAGATAAAAAAATTCAAATAGAACTCCATAGTCCACTCGTTCAAGACAAGACTCTTATATTTTGGAAAATGGGAAAGGGTTTTTCTTATTGCCTCCATTGAAATATGAACCCCTATAGCCCAACCTTCTTCTTCAGTAAAGAACCTTGGGAAATTACTTATAACTTTAAGCTGAATTTAAAGGTTTGAAGATAATATTTGTGTGTATAAATATCTATAGTGGTGAATGGATGCAACCTTTAAAGACTTATTATTATAATTTAATATTTCATTATGATACCCCTTGATCTCCCAAATAGAGATGGTTGATCTTCTCTGATTTGCATAATGATGAAATTTTTTGTATTATTATCACCAACTTGTAACCAAACAACCCTGCTCTTTTGTCTCCATGTCTCTTCCTTCTGCTTCAATATCTCTAATTTCTTTGACTCAAGTTTCATAATATAATCTTCCTCTCTAAAGAGAAAATATCTTCATCAAGATTTAGAGAAAGAATCTCAATTTCCGCCTCTAATTGGATCAACTCTTTATCCTTCTGCTCTATCTTTTCTCTTTCCCATTTCCAAACTTCATCCTTTAACAAAGCCAACTTCCTACTAAATCTTAGCAAATGTGACGGATGATTAGATTGAGGCAGTGGTTCCCATTTTAATGGACAAAATCACAAAAATCCTAATCCTTCAACCAAACCGGATTAAACTCGAACGAATAATTAACATATCCCCTATCGAAATCCAACTGCAAGATAATAACTTTATGGTCCAAAATACTTGTAAAATGAGACCAAGACCTATACCGACCAATGCTATCACATAATTCTTTAGACATTAAGAGCCTATCCAACCGTTTGGAGATCCCAGCCTTGCCATATCTACCATTTGACAGGGTCGAAACAAGGACACTAGGCATGATGTCGATAAGCTTAGCTTCCTCAAACAAAGAAAAATATCCACCAAAAAGTCAAAAACATTCCCAACCCCCAAGTTTCCTCAACCAACAATGTTAAGTTCAAATCTCTAGCCAAAACTAAAGAAACATCTAAAAATAAACCCTCCTATAAAAGAAGCCCCCCGAAGGGTAGTAAAACCCTAGTAAAGACCATAAACATTCAAAATTCTAATCTCCCTCTTAAATCCTTAAAAAAAACCTTTAGCCATAATACCTGCAATGTTTGATAAAGCTTTTAAATCAGTTACTAACGGATTCCATGCCCCAAGGGTTCCACGAGATAAACTAAAAGAGTCCAAAGCACACACATGCCAAGAAGGCTTCAACTTCAAGAAACAATTGCACGCATTTACATATGAGGTCATAGTCTCGTGCAAAAGTATGTAAGGATTAGTCCATGGTACATTATATCTATTCAAAATTGCATTAATGTGTACATGAGCTTTGTATTTCACTTTGTCATATATACATTACTCTATGTGTATCTTAGATATTTTATATGATATATTCGTATTTGAGATATAATAAAGAAAGTTTTTATTTCTATGGATAGAAAGAAATGGTCAAATATTCTTAGGAAAACATAGAACTCTTGAGTAATTGAAATGTACAATATTTTGGAATATTTGTGGAACTATCTCTTAAAAGAATGGAAAGCAAAAGCTTTACTAGGTGTCTCAAAAGTACAAGTTAAAACTGAAATATAGGGTATCAATATCCACAACTTGAGCCAACTTGTACATCAATTTCATCATTTAGGGTATCAATATCCACAACTTGAGCCAGCTAGTACATCAATTTCATCATTTATTGATGAAGATGTTGAGGGATAATGAGTTACTCCTGGGCCCTTTGCTAAAATGAATTTTGATGGTTCTTGAGTAGGACGTAACCTTGATGTGATAGAAGTGCTAAAATGAATTTTGATGATTCATCATCATGAGGTAACTCTTGATGTGATAGAATTGGTAGAATCTTTAGAAATTGGAGTGACCACACAATTGTCTTTTATGCTTGAATCATTAGTGAGACCACAAAATACTTTGTTGAAACAACGGTTGTTTGATGTGGTATTGCTATTATGCTGGGTTTGGGCACTAGACAATTAATTAATTAATTATAAATATATTAAATATGATGGGTAATTTCAATTCTCAATAATTGGGAAATTATTTAAGTGTTAAAAATGTAATTCATGATTGTTTTGTTTGTATTTATGTATATCTTGATGGATAAGTGCATAAGAAATTAATATTAAATTATTTTATTCCATTAAAATTTAGATATTATATTAAACATGAGGGAAATTTTTATTTTTAATAATTTGGAAATGATTAAAGTGTTGAAAAAAAGTACTTCATTATTGTTTTGTTTTGTTTGGCACTAGTGTATATCTTAGTGGATAAGATAAGTGCACATTAAATTAATACTAAATTATTTTATGATTGTTTTGTTTGGCATTAATGTAAACAAAAACATTAATTTCACTAGATAAGGTAAACCTTTATTTATGTAGTATTTTGTTACATAATGATCAATGTTTATAGACGGGTCTACATAATCTGAAAATTGCCACTTTTAAAGGTATATGAGTTTTTTTTCCACTTTGAACTGGTGATTGGGGATAAGTAACGCAAGATTTATACATCTATTAACCCTCTCAAATAATAAAATGAGTGTATGCTAAAAATTATAAAATCATATGCATAAAAGAAACTAGGATGACAAGGTTCTCCTACAAAAAAGAGGTAACATATTTACAATCTTTTCAAAATCAAACTTGTTAACAATTTTCTAGGAAGTACCATGGGGATCATAAATTCCATAAAACAATCTTAGATTGATTTGAAAATTATTCTTTTACATAGTTATTTTAACAGTGGTCATATAAGTGCTTCTAAATAATTTCCACACATATTTGCAAACTAATTGATTATACATCATAATTATTTGCTCATCATCATCAATAGGAATTTTATAAAAAAAATCCTCATAAAAAATGATAAATGACATTATTCATCATACAAGATTGGATTCATAATAAAATAAGACAAGAAAGTACACTTATCTTTTCCCAAATAAAACTCCAAGGCAACTATCTGCAGGGAGTTGATTTCCTCCTAACCATAGGTTATTCCACTATAGAATACCAGCCCCATGCTATGATATGAGACCTATAGGGTAGAAAAGATTGTCAAGGTTCCCAAAACCCCTCTTCTTTTCACTAAAGGCTTCTACTATACCAACCAAGCAAGAAATTGTTGGTTCTTTGTTCAACCTCGCAGCTAGCACAACTCTTGGCACTCATCTCTTGCTCCATTCAACACAAGAAGTCATCCTTTCTTGGCTCAACAATACCTCAAGAATGCCCTTCCTCTTAGTGAAATTTAATATTGCCAATGTGAGCCCAAGACATTGTCTGCTTCTAGATGTCATTTCCAACACTGTGAAGCTTCTTGGGCACGATTTTCATGGTTCTTTGGACAACCTAACAAACCAACAACGTATAAGGATTTTAAATAGTAACTTGTTTCTATCCAATGGTGTCTAATATCACCCAATAGCCTTTCTTTCATCTCTCCATGGTTCATATGAGAACTAAGCTAAGTTTTCTCTCTTCAAACCTTCTTTTCTCTCAAAGAAACCTTTTTTTTCCAAGCTCCTCCCTTCCCATTCAGAATTTTCCATACACCAAATGAGAGAATGAGTATGAGGGAGGAGTCCTTCCTCCACCCTATTCTTGGTTCCTCAAAGATAGGAGGTGGTTACTTAAAAAAAATGATCTAGGCGCTTTTGGCGTAGGATTATTAAGTTCTCATATTTAGACTTCCCCTTTCATTTAGCTAGGGTAACCATTGAAGTCTAGCATAAACTTAAGGATAAATGGAAAATAAAAAAATCACATGTGGGACATTTAGGATAGGGTAAATATTTATTGTAAGGGTCTAGGTCGTTCCCCCATTGCCCCCTCCTTACTTTTCCCTTTGGTGGACTCATAGCCCCATAGGTGTCCTCTTCATTATTCATCCTTGGAACCTTTCATCAACCTTACACCGATCATGTTTATTAGTGTTCACAATCACCATGACATCTACCTCATGTTGTTATGTAATACATAATAAAGAAATAAATAATTAAAAACTAAACAATATCAGGTTCAAAGGGTTGCGATTGGATTATTACATGCATATGAAAGGAGTAAAAGTCCCTCCCCTTACAAACCACCACCGAGTTATTGCATACCATAGAGTTACAGGTTTCTCCACCTTTGAATTATAAATGAGTCTTTCGATGATGAATATTATTACTTGGAACATCAAATACATAAGTTTAATGTTGTTTGATAATGATTGAATAATGAATTGATGATCCCCAGATCATTTTTAGCCATTTGGTTTAGCCACGAAATATCTTCTATTGGTCTCCACCTTAGCTATGATCGATCTCTTTATCACAAGTTGGTTTGAGGAAAGCCCCCAACCAATATTAAGGATTTTTATAGGAGGCTATCACTGCACTGAGAGAAGCAAGTGCATTCTAATGAATAATTAAGAGATTGCAACATTCGCCCCATATAAAGTTGAAACAACTTTAATGTTCACCCCCCCCACCCACACACAAACAACACACTATGTAAGCCCATCTTTACCCCATATTTTTTTAAACATAGAGAGATTTGTACTTTTTTTAATCCCACTCACTCAAACACAAATGGTTCTTTTATTTTGGGTTGTAAATCAAGATAGAATAAAATATACTTTATGGATATGTCTAACCTCTTTAAGAAGTTATGAAAACGTTCGTCAATAGGTTTATAAAAATATTGATAAAAATTCCATTTTGGATAAAAATGTTCAATCTCTTTGAGTCTCTAAATAGAATATCATAGTAGGAATACACTTGTAACTATTGAGAACACTATCAATTTTATTACTATCTAGATAAACAACAAGGAGGCCTATTGGTCAATATGATTTGTCAACAGAACCTAGATTGGGTGGTTGGGAGCATTGGGTGTGATACTCCCAACCTAGGTTCAAATATAGCTCATGCCATGTTATCATGGACATTGGGGATACCTTGATTCTTCATGAATAACAACTTTGTGTTCTTTCCATGGATGTATTCCATGATTCCGTTGAATCACATTTTTTTTTGAAAATGAGATTCATAACAATTTGTAATCACAAGTAATTTAAAGTGTAGTCAACTATTTTAACCAAATCATTGTTTTCTTCGTGTTCCTACTCAAATGACGGGAATATGATATATTGGAATTTACCATTTTAAAAATAATTAAATCAAGATAAGAACTATCATAAATGAAAATTAAGGACATGATTTTGTTGCAACAACAATATAAGATGTGATTAACTTTGGATTTTGACATTCTCTTTACTTGTTAAATAAAAATTTGATGATGGTTGGATGTTCTTTATGCTTTGAATTTTAAATTTGATGCAATTCTTAAATGCCAATTTCTTTTGCATTGATATCTACTAATTTCTTTATTAGAATTTTGACCATACAATTCTATGCAAAATAAAAATAACAAAAAAATGCAAAAACAACATCTATGATGATAGGGGTGGAAGAAGCGGGAGGGGTTCTCATTACCCCCCAAAGTAAATAAGAAGTAATCTTTTATTGGGGGCTAGGAATTGACTCAAATAATTAGGAAAAACTTTATGCATTATACCTTGGAATGGTGATTTTACAAGCTTACCATGTCAAGGAAGCTATAATCCTACGGGACTCTCTCTTTGCCATTCAACGAATGCAAAGGAGGGTATTTAAGGAGGAGACCCTTCTCTAATGAACTTTCGAAAGCTTCCTTACAAAATTGAAAGGGATATGTAACATTAAATTCTTCCATGTTCATTGAAGTAAATTGCTAATCAAAGAGAAAATGAAGCAATGCACTTGAATAAGGGGGTCCTAGTTAAAAATGTGGATGCCCTATTAGATTCTAGATCCCTTAATCAAGTCATGAAGCACAATACTATGGTTTTATCCCACTTCATTTGCATTAATTTCAAATTAATTGACATTAATTACACTTAATGCTTCCACAATGTGGAAGTGCATGCAATTCCTCTCAACAATAAAGGCTTATGCAAGGGAGACCTTAATCTCCATTGTGCCTCTAGTCCCTTTGTTTCCTTGTTTAAGCTTCATAATCATGGGTTTTATAAACCTTTCTATGCATTTGCCATGCTGCAAAGATGGGATATCTCTAGTGTCAGTTTCAGTTGGAAACATTGAATAAGAAATTTGGTTGGGTCTGGTTGTTTGAATGCATGGTGATTCACATAACAATGGTCGAATTCTCATAAATGGAATTTAGCTCTCACTGACTCCATTAATCCTTTCGTAGGGACATTTTCTTGGTATAATACTTTTCAAAGGTATGCTAAATCTTATTCCTGAATAGGTCCTCAACTTAGTGTGGAGTGTTGTTTGATGTGTGAATTTGGTTTACCATTGTGGACAATTGTAGAGGTTAGGTGTGATCCTCAGGGGGATGTAGTTCATGAGGTCTGGTTTAACTTTGCCACTTCATTAGTTCCATGGGGGAGTCATCTGGGGCCCACATACCACTTGATGTACCAGTTTGCATGAGTTTCGGATCTCTGGAGACCAATCCCTATAATTTAGGAAACCACACTAAGTCATGGCAGTCCCACCATTAGTTCACCCTAGTTTGTGTTGAGTTATCCTCCGATTGGAATCAATTAATTCCTCTTCAGTTATCCTAGCACCACATTTGCATGATTCAAGGGAGCTAGGCGCCTTTTCTCACATACCTTGGTTAGTTAATTGATTGTGACTGATTATGAATTGATTCAGTTGTTCAAAGTTGCACTAGTGAGTCTCTAGTGGTGTTTTCCCATAGTTGGTGACCTTTGGAGTCAGTCCAAGTTATGAAATTCAAATCACACCTAGTGGATTCAAATTTCCTTATTTGTATCATGGATGTATTATACATATATTAATTATTATGAGAATAATGTTATGCTGACAAATTTTTGTCTCTTGATTGCTCAATTTCACTATGATTGTTTGATCATTGTACTGAATTTCTTCTTCCTTCTTAAAAATTCTTCCACAGTGAGGTTCAACCAGAATCTTGAAGATCCTAAGCTTTGATAAATTAAATATGATATCAGCGAAGGTAATCAAGCCAAATTCAATACTCAGAAACTTCCATTGATACACAAGAAGCAACTGGGTTCCACATAATTCTTGGTATATGTGCCTTAAAATCCAGAGAAGTCTATCCAGGTGTGAAGCACCCTGATAATGTGCACATGTCGAAGTAGAGAGAGATTGAACTGTTTTTAATTAAAATTGAAGTGTTTTTGCAGGTAAATTGAAGAATTTAGAAGAATTGTGCTACCCCTGAAGCTACAAGATGGAGAATTCAACAACCTTGACACCCAAGATCCTCACACCCTTCAACTATCTTAATTGTAGGGATGATATGCAGATTGTGTTTTGCAATAAAGGTCTGTACAGGGTCACTATGGGCAAGGAGGTCGAACCCCAACAACCTCTTGAGAAGTCAAAGTATCTGAACAAGTTGGATGAAGCATTTGGTTTCATGTGCATTCATATCTCTAGGGAGTTACTCTTCCATATTGATGGATTAAAAACGCCAAAGTAAGTATGGTAGAAGCTCAAATAACTATTTGGAAAGAAGGATGAGATGATAGGCCATATTATGGAGAATGAGATGGTTTCTCTTCAACCCAACAACTTCAAAACCATCTAGCAATGTTTCACCAAGTTCAAATCCTTGGTCATGCAGTGCAAGTAGTGTGGGATTTACAAGAAGGATGAGCAATTGGTGCTCTCTATTCTAAGCAAATTTGGCCCATAATTCTCAGTGTTTGTATCCACCTTTCACTCCGGGATACTGGAAACTCCAAATTGGTGAATGGTATCACTTGATGCCTTCACATAATATCTTATTCAATAACAAGATAAGATGATACATATGGGAGCCCTTAGATCCTTCAAAAATCAAGCTCTCTTGGCTGGGGAGACAAAGAATGCATAATCAAAGGGGAAGCAGAAAGGTAAGGATAAGAGGAACACTAAATGTGAACTAAAGGAAGAGTTTTATCCATTAGATGGATCCTTAGGATCTAATAAGGACAAACATCAGAGGATTGACAAGGGAAAGTGCTCCTATTGTAATAAAGGAAACCATAAAGAGAAAGGTTGTATGAAGAAGACCATAGATTAGATGTCAAGATTCCTTGAACAACATAATATTGCTATGCCTGAAGGCGCAAGGAAGGATGATTCCTAAGACAATACTGAAGATCATGAGAGATTCCATGCATTGAAGGCTGTATTTTCAAAATATCATGCCTTCCTCATTGATTTAGGATCCTCCAACCACATGGTTGTCTCCAAATAATCACTTTCTTCATTAAGCTTATTTGATAGCCCAACTATTCACATAGGAGATGACACTCAAATCCAAGCTGAAGGGAACGGTACAATAAAATTAGAGCACGAAATGTTTAAAAATGTCTTACATGTTCCCTCTTTAGCATCAAATTTGTTGTCTGTATATCATATGACTAATATAGGCTCACTAAAGCGAGTTGCATTTTATCATGACTCAGTGGAGATCTTAAGTATCTCTACTGGGAAGCTGATAGCAAAAGGTGCTGCAATACATGCCTCCAAAGCATCTGAATTATCACATTTTTTTCCATACTCAGATTTAGTACAATCTCAACAACCATTTAAAAGGGAAAGTAAATTCATTCTACCTAAACCTTTTGCATACGATGATATTTCTTGTGATGGTTCATAATTCGAAGCTGATGACCAAGTTGAATCAAATTTTGGAATTGAAGATGCAGTTCAATCTGATCTAGATTCAGATCTAGACCCTACTCCCAATCATAGGCCTAAATAGGCTCAAAATTTCATGCGCTATGTCATGCAAAATCACTTCTCCCAAAGAGGTGCTATAAACTCCCAGAGATATTCTACATGTTGGTGAGGTTTGATCAACAGTTATACAAAATGGTTTCCCATGATTCACCAAGACAGGAAGCCGTGGATAAGGAATATGGGTCACTGAAGAATAATGAGACATTGGATCATGTCTCTCTTCCTCCAGATAGAAGAGACAAAAGTAACTTTCTATATGGTAAATTGGAAGAAGAAATCTACATGGAAAATCCTAAGGAGTACACTGATGAATCACTCTTACATGCAAGCTGAGGAACCCATTGTATGGGCTCAAGAAATCCCCAGGGAATGGAATCCCAAGTTCAAATCTTCGATACTTTCATAGAGGTTCGAAAGATGCAAGTTTGGTTGCAAAAGCAGCAACATTTCTTCTCCTATATGTCATCAGATTGGAAGAAGGTGGAGAGGTTCACATGCATTGTACTAGGGAACTAGTGCACACAAGGACCATCACACTGCATTACTGCTCTATAGAGATACTGACTGCATAATTTATTCACAAACTATTTACATAGGACAAATTTGTCTCTTGGTGTGAAAGCTTGATTCAGTTCCCTACTATTCATTTTTGAGGGGTGGGGGGTTACCATGAGGTTTTCTCGATTTCCTTGCTTTATTAAGAAGTTATGTTTTTTGCATTAGATTGTATGGGTGACCTTTGGTCTTAGTTTCTAAGGCCTAGGTTGTCCAATTTTGGATTAAGAAGGGGGTGTTAGGATTAATTATAATCGTCCCTTGAGCACCATAGTCTAAATGTCATTTCCTAGCTTAGGATTATCTTGCCACTCCATTAGTGCCACAGGGGAGTCATCTGGGGCCCACCAACCACCTGATGCGCTAGTTTGCATGAGTTTGGGAGATCCAGATACCAATCCCTATAATTTAGGAACCCACACCGAGTCATGGTATTCCCACCATCAGTTCACCCTAGTTTGTGTTGAGTTATCCTCCGATGGGAATCAATTAGTTCATCTTCAGTTAGCCTAGCACCACATTTGCCTGATTCAAGGGAGTTGGGATCCTTTGCTCACCTACCTTGGTAAGTTAACTAATTGTGACTGATTATGAACTGATTTAGTTGTCCGAAGTTGTACTAGTGAGTCTCTAGTGGTGTTTTTCCACAGTTAGTGATCTCTGAAGTCATTCCAAGTTATGGATTCGAATCACACCTAATGGATTCAAAATTCCTTATCTGTATCATGGATGTATTACACACATATTAATGATTATGAGAGTAATGTTATGCTAAGAAATTTGTGTGTCTTGACTATTCAATTTCACCATGATTTTTTTATCATTGTATTGAATTTCTTCTTCCTATTTCAAGATTCTTCCACAGTGAGGTTCAACTAGAATCCTGCAGATCCCAAGCTTTGCTAATTAAATATGGATGCCTTATATGTGAGAGGATTCCCCTAGGGGAGAAACAAAAATAAAGGATATGGGGGGAGATCTAAATCTAAGGGTAGATCTAAATCCCCAGGAAAAGGAATAAGGAAGTGCTAGAAAAGCGATAAAGATGGGAACTATAAAAAGGATTGTAGATCTAAGAATGTCGAGAAAGCAAAGGGATCCGAGGATACCTCATCCACAAAGACAAAGACCTCCTTAGAAGAAGGAGTGGATGTGTACCTATATTCCATAGGTAATCATTCAGAATGTGATATATGGTTGATTTTAACTTAGGCGCATCATGTCATATGACCCCTCATAGGGAGTGGTTATGTGAATATGAAAAGTAAAATGGAGGAGATGTGTACTTGGGAGATGATTCGCTAGCTAGTATCATTGATCGTGGTAGAGTCAAGCTAAAACTGAAGGATGTAATGTTTAGAACTCTACCTGGAGTGCTACACATTCCAAATCTAGAAAGAAACTTGATATATGTTGGAAAGATGGATGTTGCAAGTGTAAAGACTATGTGTGGAGATGGTGGTTGAAAATGGTTCGAGGTTCAATGGTATTGATGGGGGGAGTTTAGTATGGCACTCTGTACAAGCTATTAGGAAGCACCATCATTGATGAATGTAACAATTTTACTATGCTTGAGGAAGGAGGTAAAGATGACCAAACCTTGATTGCATTAGGAAGAAAGACAATGCTATGGCATCAAAGATTGGGGCATATTAGAGAAATGAGCCTTTGAGCATTACAAGGTAAAGGTATGGTTGAAGGTATGACCGTTTGCACTCTAGATTTTGATTTATGTGAACATTTCATATATGGAAAACAAAACAGAGTAAGATTTGCATATGGTTCGACAAGAGAAAATGGAATTTTAGAATTAATACATAGTGATGTGAAAGAAATATGAAGGATTTGCTAAGTTTAAATAATGCAAGGCTCTTATAGAGAATCAATCATAAAATAAAATAAAGGTTTTGAGGACAGATAATGGTGGATAGCTATGTGAGAATGAATTCGAGTACTTCTGTAAGAATTTTAGTATAGAAAGGAAGAAGACTACTCCATACACACCTCAATAGAATCGATTTGCTAAGAGGATAAATAGGACATTGATGGAAAAGGCAAGGCATATGCTAAGCAGTGATGGGATAGGAAAATAATTATGGGCAGAAGTAGTGGAGACAACATGTTACTTGGTAAATCAACAACCCACATTAGTATTGATTGATAAAAATCCACAAGAAGTATGGACTGGTAAGAAACCCTCTATTAAGCATATGAAGTTTTTTGGTTGTGATTCTTATATACATGTTCCAAAGGAGAAAAGGAGAAAGTTGGATAACAAAGCTGAGAAGTGTATCTTTATTGGCTAAAAATATGGTATTAAAGGTTATAAGCTTTGAAATACTGCAACTAAGAAGACTATTTACAGTCGAGATGTTGTGTTTAGATAGGTTAAAGAAGTCCCCAGACACGAAGTGTATCCAATGGAAAAGGAACTAGAGAAAAAGGAGTTTGATTTAGAAGGTGAAGAATTTGAATCAATAGAAAAAGATGAATAAGAAGAAGAAGAACCTCATACCCCAGTTTTGAGGAGATCATCTAGAGAAAGAAGGAAACTAGAAAGGTATCCCCCTCCTGATTGTTGCTCTCATTTTATTTGTCTATTAATAAAGATGATCCTAGAAATGTGAAGGAAGTTGTTGTTTTAGAGGATAATGATCCATGGAAGAAGGATATGGTTGAAGAAATGGAATCTTTGGACAAAAATGAAGCTTGGGATATAGTCTAGTTACTAGATAGAAGAAAAGCTGCTGGGAGAAAATGGTATTTCAAAAAGAAGTTGAATGCAAAAGGTAAAGTGGAGAAGTACAAATACCCCTTGGTAGCAAAGGGATATTCTCAAGTAGAGGGAATTGATTTTGGTGAAATATTTTATCCATTTGCAAAATTAACTTCTATTAGATTTCTTATTTCTATTGATGTTGCTTTTAATCTTGAAGTAGAGAAGATGGATGTGAATACAATGTTCTTACATGAGGATATGGAAGAATAAATATACATGAAACAACCAAAAGGGTTCATAGTAAAGGAAATTACAAAGTTGTTATGTAAACTAAAGATTCCCTTTATGTTATAAAGCAATCGCCAAGTATGTGGTACCAAAATTTTGACACATACATACTTGGATTGGGGTTTGTGAGAAGCAAAGATGATCAGTGTGTATAGTCCAAATAGGTTGGTGATCACTTCATTAACAAAGTACTATATGTTGATGACATGTTGCTGATTGGAAACAACAAAGATGTTATAAAGGATGTGAAGGCTTAGTTTTAGTTTTCCTCCAAATTTGATATGAAATATCTCGGCGCTACAAACTTCATTATGGGAAGGATATAAGAAGATATCGTGCAAATAGGATGACCTGCTTAAATTGAAGAAAATATGTTGAGACGATATTACAAAGAGTTAACATACATAAAATTAATCCAGTCAAGGTTCCTATTCCTGTAGGTGTAAAGTTATATGTAGAGTAGTGTCCCAAGACACATGAAGAAGAAGAATATATGTCATGAGTTCCATATGCCAATGTAGTTGGTAGTTTGATGTATGCAATGGTCTGAACCAAACCATACATTGCTCATGTAGTGGGAGTTTTGAGCAGATAAATGCAAACCCAGGAAAGGAGCATTGGACAACTGTAAAGAGGGTCTTCAGATATTTGCGTGGCACCACAAATTATGCAGTCTTCTACTAAGGAAGACCTAGACCAAACAAAGTAATAAATGTACATGTATTTTTTGATGTAGAATAGGTTGGAGATCTTGATCATAGAATATCTACAAGTGGGTATGTGTGTAACCTATTTGGAGGAGCTATCGGTTGGATGAGAAAGAGACAAGTTGTAGGTTCACTCTCAACTATAGAACCTGAATACATGGAAGCCACTCATGTAAGAAAATAAGTTGTATGGTTGCAAATATTGTGTTCAGGTATTGGGTTTGTACAAAAATCTATAAGGTTAGATTGTGATAGCCAAAGTGCAATATTCCTGGCAAAGAATCCTGCTTATCATGCTAAGACAACGCATATTGATGTGCAATATCACTATGTGAGAGATATGGTTGAAGACAAGAAGGTGTTGTTGGAAAAGGTTGACATCTTGAAAAATGTTCCAGACTCATTAACAAAGTATGTTAGTACAGAGAAGTTCTCTTGGTTAGAGAATCTGTTGACATTGATTCCCCAAGCCTATGACTTTACGAGTACATGACTCATTGATATGCAAAAAAAACAACAAGTGGGAGAATTTTGGGTATATGTTATATTCTTTCCATGTGTATGTGAGAGGTGCACCTGTCAGGGATGCGCCTGACGATCCCTGTCGGCACAATGGATGTTTCCGAGGCAAGCGCAACGAGCCCAAAATTTTTGGTTGTTTTAGGCTATTTTTTGGGATTTTTCTAAAAATATGTTATTTAATCCCAGTTAAAGGATTAGGGTCTATTTCCTAATCTGGGTTAACGAATTAGGTTATTGGAGGCTATGGAATACCTATATTGTATTGTGATTTATTCATAATGATAATGAGAAAATAGGAGGTGTGGCTCCAAGGAGGTGTTGGTTTTCCCGGTTAAGGGTTTCTAGGGTAAATCTCTGTGTTTTATGTGTGAATATTGTGGTGTAATCTTTATTTTTCTTTAAAGAATATGTATGCTTTGATTCTCTTCATAGGCTTAAAACTTATAGGAACTCATAAACACCATATCTAAATGATGCAAAAGGAAAGCTGCGATTAGTAGTGCTTTTAAGCGCTAATGCCTAAATATAAATGTTATAAAACTTGTCAGTTGCCAAAGGGTGGGAACTCATCCATTGTATGATGTAAGGATAATTTTTCCCTATAGAGAAATAGGGTGGAAAACCCGTCGAGGCTATGGACACACACTGGTAGCGGGGCTAGGATGAGTCATTTTCTAGGGCCCAGAAATATTTCCAAGGCTCCTACCTTTCGAGGCTGGCTAGTATCTTATGTTAAATTGATAAATGCATTATAGGTTAACATGGTTACATTTTTAAATATTACCTATCTAGAGTCTAGTTGAAACATTGTCATTATTCCACCCATCTGTGAGACACCACCATTCCCTAGTGTTCATCTAATTCCAACATACGTGTATTGTGGATCTCGTTTGTCCTTTAGACGAGATGTTCGTAATGTTGAGATTCAAGTAATTCCCCCAGCCTAACTTTTTTTTTCCACTCTTACCCATGATTAGAAAAATGGTCAAGTCTATAAATAAGTATACACTTGAGGCTCTTATCAGGAATAAATTGATTAACTTGGTTTGGACTTATTATTCAAATTTATTACTTATGGTCTCCACTTAAAATCCAGTTAATACTTGAAGTCTTGCTACTAACATAGATAAAGAAGCATGATTAATCCATTTATGCTTTGTAGTATCATTGATTTTCAGTTGGGTCATTATTTTGATCATTTTGGACTCAGTCAACTCAGTTTGATCAAGTCAACAACGGGGTCTCGGATGAGTTTGTTTGATAGTGTATTATATTGTTTATTCATGGCCTATCAGTGTTCATTATATGTTTTCATCCCTCAAATGTTGGTTTCTTGTGATGGCATGCATTATTGTTATGGTTATCAAAAGTTACATGCCCTATTTTATTTATTATCTGAGCTTGGATAGACCTTTTGATGTATCTCTTGATGGACATATGGTGTATGAGTACTCATATCTAGATGATTTGGGCACTCTGAATCCATTGTTACATTCAGTTTTCAGTTTTGGGCACGAGTGTTTGATTTTATGTTCGGTTAATTTTCCAGCTACTGGATGACATAAAAATGGCATTTTATTATCTTTTAGGACATATTTTATTCTCCTAGGGAGATACCAAAGGACATAGTGGTGTGACCACTTGTTTTTTACCATATTTCTATGTTCCCAGATTTATTTTTGAGCTCATATTTTATTTAGGTTTGGTCAATAGTGAGTTACATGCAATTTTATCTTCCAGGATGATGTTCCAGGCATACACAACTAAAGAATTGGATAGAAAAGGAAATCAATTTGGTCTAGTGGGGCAAGGAAATGGGATGAAACTTATTTGAGGACTTGCATTGATATATTCTACACATTACGTCATGATTTTCACCTTTTATGGGCTCCACATGTCCTAGTTCTCATCATTTTGGGCATTTTATTATGTTATTGGGGGGCCACAACTTAGTGACTTTAGTCACTTTATGTTATACCTTGATATATTATGATATTGTTCCATGGGAACATTCTAGAGAAATATATGTTACACCTCCTAGCCCCACCATTGGCTATGTTATTCTCCCTATTCACTTTTTATGTGGTGTGTCCCCCTTGGGTGTCTTAAAGGGAGTGCTCCCTTCCTATCTTGAGTGATCCATGTATGTATTATCTGTCTCATCTCATTGATTTTTATGTTGTATCTCTTGATATTATCTATCTATACTTTTGGAGCTATGGATTTTATATTCAAGAGATCTCTATATTGAGATGCTCTCTCATTTGTAACTAGACTTTTGGCTCTTGGATTCCAGTGATAATAAATAATATTTGTGACAATTTTTGGAATATTTGTCAAATGTCTTGTATGAATATTGGAAAGTATATTTCTCTCTAGAATTCTTGTGGATCTATGATTTGCTAAACCATTTTTGTAGGGTGTCATACTCTAGATGTAGATAGCGATTTGAAGAGGACGTTATTGTGACTAAGCTCCATATCTCTTCCTCAAGTCGTATTTAATTTGGGGAGTATCTTTATTGTATCTTGTGGTCATATTGATGATTTTTGAGTCTTTCTTCATTGATTCTCTCTCTCTTTTTGCAAATCGATTCTTACTTTGTAGATCTCTTTTGCAGGAGGAGGGTGCGCTGGCCATCTTTGAGGCATAACGACTTCACTTGGGAAATCATGGAAAACACTCATAATTTATTGGAGAGGGAAGATCATAATCATACTTTGTGGTTGCAAGGATTTCTAGGTACGTTCCACTTGTATTTTTTTTTTCGGGATCTATTCCATTTGTCACATCAAAACCCCAAAATATAGAACACTCATTTTCTAGATTTGATAGTCCGGGTGATATTTTGGTGATAATACCAAAAAACCAAGTATAAATCTATCATTAAACCCTATATATAATTAATTTTGAACTTAAATTGACCCCATTTATCCTCGGATCTAGCACTAATAACTCTTAGGCAATTCAAATCTACCAATTGGGTATTAATTGAACCCTCTCAATTTATCATATCTATCATCAAGTATTCATCCTAGTGTAATTTTGTCCTTGATCTATTCATTTGGGTCCACATATTGATTAATTACTTAAACCCTAGGTGGATGTCATTTTGGTATTTTTAGTTGGAACTAGATCTATCTAAATCTAATCACCTAAACACATTGTGGTACATTTTCTCTTGAGTTGAATATTTATCTTTTGTGTAAGCCTACTCAACTTAGTCCTAAAACCCCATAAACCACATACACTTCCTGTATCTAGATCTATTCACCCAATGTATACTCTTGTGTCTATTGTACAATCCTTATAGTGTCTCGAGTTGGTTCACTATCCCTCACAGGATGGTTAGGGTCTTCCCCTTGATCTTGCTTCTAGATTGATGTAAATCAACAAGAGCCTATCTGGTGTGACAAATAATCTTCTACAATAGTGGACGAGGCCCTTGCAATGTCACCTGGTTATCTACCCTACCTCTAGCATCATGGATAGGATAACCTTTGGTAGTAGCTACACTTTGTGTGATAATAGGACCCTATAGTCCTACTTACCCAAATGCAATCCAAGCGTAGCCGATGCCTACACGCAAATTGAACAACCTACTCCTACATCCACATCATATGGAGCACAACAAGAATATATCCCACCGCCAGGATACAACCCTTACTATATGTACTCGTGTCCTCAGGTTCGACCCCCATGCCTCATATGGGGGTCAATTTAGTCCAACCTTGTTTCCAAAAACACAATCAACAATTTGAGAAATTGAACATTGCTAATCCTCAAAATACTCAAAATTAGGGGAAGAAGAAGGTTAAGAACAAGCATCCCCAGTAGCAAGGGAAGGGGGGAAACCCTCCTCCCTCGTATAATCAAAACCTTGGTAAGAAACAAGGGAAAGAGGACAATCCTCCCAAACAAGGAAGAAACGAAAACATGTGTACCAATTAATTTTGATCAATTTATGGTGAGTATGGTCATTACACTCACCATTTCCAACTTATCCTTGACTGCCAACAACTGATGGAATAAAAATAATACAACAACAAACCCCCTAAAGGGCCTAATGCAACGTAGCCCCAACAAGTTGTCATGCAACAACCCTTTTCCAATAAAGTTGTTGTCACTCAACAAATGGACCATCTCCCCACAATAAATGGTTCATTTCAAAACATTTTCATGAACTTGATAGCCATCAACCTGCAGACTCGGGCCAGAGGGTATACTAGTCTTGAGTCCTCACAAATAATAGAAGATGCCCTCATTGTTGTTGTAATTGTAACTTCAGAAGATATTTTGTTGTATATTACTATTGTATATTGTTGTACCCTGTCATAGATGTTTTCCCTCCATTCAGGATGCCATTATTATGTTTGGTCATTTAGGTAGAACCTCCATTGTAAGTCGGGGAAATAGTCCGAATAAATAATATAAAATGTATTTTTGAGTCTTCCTAGGTGGGTCGACCCCAATTAGATATATTGGACGACCTAGTTATGTAAGTGACTCACACAACTGAAGAATATAAATAGGGAGGTTCCCTCCCTAATTTGGACACACTCACTCACTCTCAAGTTTGCATAAGGAGAGAGAGAAAGGACACGGGGAGAGAGAGAGAGAGAGAGAGAGAGAGAGAGAGAGAGAGAGAGAGCTGCAAAAGACTTCTTATTCTTGGGGTTTTCCATCTTATGATATTGTATTAGTGACATAACTATTATGAGGAAGTTTGCAGGGTTTTATCCTTTATGGTCTCCCTGAGGAAAATCTTTGTGCCTTGTGTATCTTGGATATGATGTTGTTCTTGTTATTCTTTCAGATAAATATCCTAATAAATTTGAATTAAAGTAGAAAAACTAACATGGTATCAGAGCTTCTTTGAAAGAAAACAATGTGCAACTGCAGAAACTAGGGATTCCAAATACCAACACTTTTCTCCACAATCTTTCTAGAAAATAGTACTAGGTTAACCTTCCTCAAGGAGACACATCTTTTGGTGGAGAAAGATTTCAGTTTGAAGAAATTTTAATTTTTTAACCGTGGGACACTATGGGAAGGAACTAGGGCTTCCTAGTTCAAGGTCTTCTCTCCACAGATCACCAGAAAAATAGGGATAGGATGATTCTCCCTACAAGGGCACGTCTTTTGGAGGAAGTAGAATCAAGTTTGAAGAATTTTCATTTTTTACACAAACACTAGTGGCGAGAGAAAACTAGGGCATCAATCTTTTGGGGTTTTCCTCCATTAATTTATAAAAATGAGTACATTATACAACTCTCCTTGAAGAGGCACATCTTCCTGTCTAATCAGAAGTTTGAAATTCCTACTTTGGAAAATTAGGGTTTCTCTATGGAACCCCAGGTCAGCCAGATCCAAAACCAAGTTGGGCATCTTAAATTGGTAAGATATAAATCATTGCTATTTCCATTTGAATTTATAATTTAAAAATAACTCACCACACCCATATTGATGATAAGCTTGTGGGAGATGACAACTTTCGAGCATGGAAGTATAGGATCTCCCTGATCCTTGAAGAAAATGATTTGGACAAGTATATAAGTGACGAAGTTCTAGCACTAGAGGGAGATGAAGCTAAGGCTATCCATAAGAAGAACTTGGTTAAGGCCAAGATAATAATTACAAATTATATTAAGGTTCATCTCATCCCTCATGTGTCATCCTAGAAGATACCTAAGGAAGTGTTCAATGATTTTACGAAGTTGTTCAAAGGAAAGAAAACCAATAGAAATATGACATTTAGGAGCCAGCTAAAGAATGTGAAGATACAAAAATTCAGAGACCATTCAATCCTACTTCATGAGGGTTTCCCAAATCAAGGAACAAATCAAAGCAGTTGAAGAGAAGGTAGAACAAGGAGAGATTGTTATGACCACCTTGAATGGTCTCCCAAGATCATGGGATTCATTTATTTAAGGAATATGTGCCAAAAAGAAGCTGACCGATCTGAGTAGACTTTGGGAAGACTGCACCCAAGAAGAATCTTGGCTCATAACAAGAGAAGAGAATATGGGATCAATTGATGATCGAGCTCTCACAATTCACACTACAAGAAATCACAACAAGAGGGAGGACAATCATCACAACAAGAGGGAGGAACACCATCAAATAAGACAAAGGAGACCCAGAAGAGATCTATCCAATGTTAGATGTTAGACATGTGATGAGAAGAGACATTGGTCCAAAGATTGTTCCAGAAACAAAGGCTCCTTCAACAAGAAGTAGAACACGAAAATACATCATGCTCACACCGTTGAAGATTATGAACCAACAACAAAAAGAATCAGAGAAGAAAAATAATATTCCTTAAGTGATGAAGAATATGTACTATAATATAGAAGGATTCAACCCATGAAGAACCTCTTATCCACCTCAGTATTTAGATAAGAAGGGATGCAATTGTGAATGAATAAGTGACATTCAGATTCAAAACTAGTGTACAGTCCCATGTGATATATGGTATAGAAGACTTGATCAAACATGAGAATGACAGACACATGTCCTTAGAATCAAATGATGAAGTAGAACACACTGTCAAAGACTCTAGTTAATCATGAAATGAGACACGAATCAAGAGGGAGTCCACCCACTAAACAAACAAAGATAAGTGCTTAAGTTATGATTTCCTATATATCTAGTTACTTAAATGATATTGTTCATTTCCTATATATATATATATATATATTTATATATAATTTCCTATATATATCTGCATTTATGAACAGTATACTACTAACATGCATGTGAGAGGTAAGTATCCTATGATTTTGTACAACATTCCATTGCTACTTATCTAGAGTGAAACCTCTTTGCTAACATATTGGGAGTAGTGCACATTCTTAATAATGTTCCGGTGAAGATGGAAGGAATCTAGAAAGTTACCGTATGGATAAATGTTTCATTGGCTAAGATTTCTACATGACTGTGTGACATATGATTTTGTGCATAAGAACTTGTCATTATTAATATGTTATGGAAATTATGAAATGGTTCTAAGCATGGAACTAAATTTGACTTGTAGGAACGATCGTGTACAATCACCTACAAGAAAAGAAGGATGAGATTTTTTCTGAAGAACAAGTGATGGTGATTCAACGAGAAGATTCACTCTGACAAACATACATGAAGAGAAACCCAAATCTCCTAGGGTTAGAGACACTGTGACAAAATAAATATATTCAAAAGAATATAATACCAAGCCATAGATAATGGTAGATACACCTTAAGAGATGAAGACCATTTTGGACACAAAAAATCATCCAAGATGAAGGAAAGTATGATAAGACTTCCAAAAAAATTAAGATTCCTTAGACACACTCCAATTATGTGGTGTTGTTGTGTGACATCATTAATGCAGATCCTTCCAATTATGAAGAAGCAGTCGATAAGAAATGGAAGGATACTATGATCAAATAGTACTATTTGATCATGGAGAATGATGTACAAGATGTGGTTCCAAGACCTGAAGCAGAATCCATAGTGTATTCCATGTGGATCTACAAGATCAAGCATGTAGCATATGGAAGCATTGAGAAATACAAAGAAAGGTTTGTGTTTTCTCTCTGAAAGAGGGAGTATATTATGGCTTGACATGATCCATTGACTAGACACAATTCTCCAGTGAAGTAGAAGTGCATATCAAGTAGAGAACCACATGTGCACCGAAGGCTTTGTATGAGCTTGAAATACACCCATTGGATAGAACATACAGTTACATAATGAGCTTGAGGATCACCTAAACTAATGGAGATCTGAACCTTTGCTACAAGGTTAAAGATAGAAGCCTACAAAGGACGTGAAGCTCATATATGGGCAAGAGGAACTTTCAACAAAGTTCGAGATAGAGAACATCTGTATCCAGTGACCTTGAGGGATGACATAGATGGATACATAGAAGATCAATAGCAAAGGAAACTACTTGTCACTCCATAATAGAATGTTCTGATAAATAGAGTACAAAATGTAGAGGGAGACTGGTTCTCCACTTCAGAGGGAGTGACTACAAAAGATCTCATGGTTCGAGAATATTGACATCGTATGACATGATGGATAACATCCTGATAGATTAGGACTTACCAAGAGTAAAGAAGATTCCAACCTTTACTTCAAGGTTGAACGTAGAAGATGAGTGGCACTCCTGCTATATGTAGATGACCTGTTTCTAACAGGTGAGAATGAACTCATTACAAATGCAAAGAAGAGGCTTGCCATGGAGTTCAAAATGAAAGACCTAGGGATGATGCACTACTTCTTAGGCATGGAGTTGTGGTAGAGTGTGGATGGGATTTTATTTAGTCAACAAAAGTATGCCGTGGATATTTTGGAGAGATTTAGAATGTTGGAATGAAAGGAAATGGACACACCTATGGAATCACACTTAAAGCTACTATGTGATGCTTCATCATAGTCAGTTGATGCCATGTTGTAGTGTCAGATGATTGGTTTGTTTATGTATTGACGAATATGAGACTTGACATATGCTTTGCTATGAACACCCTGAGCCAGTTCTTGATGGATCTGAGACATGTTCAACTGATTACTGTAAAACATGTATTGAGGTACATGAAGGGTATAGTTGAGTATGGGCTCAAGTAAGACACAAATTAGAAGATTAACCTACATGGTTACATTGATTCGGACTGGGCAGGAAACACCACTAATAGGAAGAGCAATTCGAGATGCTGTTCAGTTTGGGATCCGATATGATCTCTTGGTTTAGTAGGAAGCAGTCCTATGTGGCACCGAGTACAACCAAATCAGAGTATGTTGCAGCCTATTCATCTAGCTGTGAGGTAGTATGGATTCGAAAGCTACCATCTTATTTGTTTGATCTCGAGCTAGAGATGTCTTGTATATTTTGTGACAACCAGAGTTGCGTGAAGTTGTCGGAGAACTTGATGTTCCATTATAAGTCGAAGCACATTGAGATAAAGTATCACTATATATGGGATATGGAACATAGAGGAAAAGTGAATATCTAGTACATGGCGACAAACATGTAGATAGTTGATGTATTGACCAAGTCGTTAGCTAGAGTGAAGTTCAAATACTTTAGAGAGAGAATTGGTGTGATCCATATCGAGGTCCCTAGAAAGAGGGAGTGACAAGTTCTCGCATGGTCATATACGCAGGTAGTCCTTGGGACGTAATGTGTCTTGGAATGCTCCCATGCTGGAGATGACAAGAGATTAGAGTATGCATATGCAATAGAATGAGTTCTTGCATAGTCATAGACGTAGGTAGTCCTTGGGATGTAATGTGTCCTGGCGTGCTCCTATGTTGGAGATGGTTCTTGCATAGTCGTAGATGGAGGTAGTCCTTGGGATGTAATGTGTCCTGGCATGCTCCTATGTTGGATATGGTTCTCACATGGTAATAGATGCAAGTAGTCCTTGAGATGTAATGTATCCTGGTGTGTTCCCATGTTGGAGACGATGAGATGTCCACCGACCACAAGACACTTGGTGTGCGCCTAGGCGATTCTCGCATAGTGGTAGACACAGGTAGTCCTTGGGATGTAATGTTTCCTGACATGCTCCTATGTTGGTAGAACGTGGGATTATCGTGAAGAGATGTAATGCACTTGGTGTGCTCCTAGGTGATTCTTGCAAAGTGGTAGATGCAAGTAGTACTTGGGACATAATGTGTCCTAGCATGCTCATATGGTGGTAGAACACATGTAGTCTATTGGACATGAGGTATGCATCTGGGATGCTCTCTATGTACAATAATGAGATGATCTGGATACAATGAGACGATGGTAGGAGATGCAGGTGATTTAAATGGCAATGCATTGTATGGTCCTGGGATGTACCTACGCAATGGATTACTCGTGGATATGATGGAGACCTAGATGAGGACTAGGCCTACATCCATCATGAAACAGAGCTGGCACTATAGAAACTTCTTATGACGTATAGGTTCAAAATATGTCACTAATAAATGATCGACAATATTAGGACTATGGAATCAATGGCGATGATGATCCAATGATGACGACATGACCAGAGTGTTAATGATTGTGGCGAGAGAATACCTTCCTAGTTAAGAGGGAGTTTTGTTGTAATTGTAACTTCGAAAGATATTCTGTTGTATATTACTATTGTATATTTTTGTACCCCCTTCAGAGATGTTTTCCCTCCATTCAATATGTCATTATTATGTTTGGCCATTGAGGTAAAACATCATTGTAAGTCAAGGCAATAGTCCCATGAAGAAATAATATAAAATTTATTTTTTAGTCTTCCTAGGTAGGTTGGGGCCCAATTAGATATCTTGGACGACCTAGTTAGGTAAGTGAGTCACACAATTGAAGAATATAAATAGGGAGGCACCCTCCCTCATTTGGACACACTCACTCACTCTCAATTTTTCATAAGGAGAGAGAGAGGTCAAGGAGACAGAGAGAGAGCCACAAAATACCTCTTATTCTTGGGTTTTTCCATATTGTGATATTGTATTAGTGAGGGAACTATTATAAGGAAGTTTGTGGGGTTTCCTCCTTTATGGTTTCCACGAGGAAAATATTTGTGTCTTGTGTATCTTGGATATATTTATATGCTTGTTATTCTTTCGGATAAATATCCTAATCAATTTGAAATAAAGTATAAAAACTAACACTCATCCCATTAGGAGGCCCTTTTCAAATTACATTCCCTAACACATAACATATACCAAGGATACCAAAGGAACCACTTCGATGTACCCCTCATAACCCTCATATCAAATCCACCTACAATTACATTATTGTGGATGACTTGGATCAGTCTCCAGCTACCATTTCCACCCTAGAAGTGATCCAATTTTGTCCAACTTAATGCAAGGCACTATTGAATGCACTTGGAATAGTTGAACCTTTAGACTCGTGCCTCATGAATTTCGATCTTCACAAAGGTGACCATCGACTACCCTCACTAGTCACATTCTAGTTCCTAGTCACACTAAAGAATTGGCTCATCGATGAAGGCACATCCACTTACTTCATGTTCTCTAATAACTAGAAAAAATTGGCTCACCTGAGTTAGTCATTAAAGTAGCAACATTGTGAGTCATTCTCTAAGCCAGCCTTGTGTTCCAGCATTGGGCCTTGTGTGTCGAGCTAGTACCTTGAGGATTTTGAGTTGGACTCAAGAAACTTAGAGTAGAATCATGAGTTGGAATCAAGAGTTACTAAGCCTTATGTGAAAAGGTTAAGCCTCAAGTGTTCAGGAAAGTTCTTTGTATGTCAGAGTGACAGTGCTATACCTTATTGTTTGTCAATACTAAGATCTTGTGTTTCAATATAGATCCTCATGTGTTGAGGTGGTGCGTCATGTGTTAAGGTAATGCTTTTCATGTTGAAGCCTGAATGATGTGTGATGTACTACTAACCATGGCCCTAGATATGGATAAGCTATTAAGTTTCCTCTATAGACTAGCCACCTATTGAGTGAATTACTTTAGCATATGACTAATTGGAATGATAGTAGAACAAGATTATCACATCATTGGAAAAAATATCTCCTTGTTATATTTGAAATGATAAATAAATTAAAGCTGGCACAAGTGGACCACACAAATAGGACAAGAAAACAAAGACAAGACATGATAAGAGAGAGAACTCAAATTGTTTGCTTTAGTGATGATAAACACTTTAGTTAATTAAAAGATAACTTGAATTGTTTGCTTTAGTGATGATAAACACTTTAGTTAATTAAAAGATAACTTGAATTGTTCACTTCAATGATGTTAACAAAGAAGACTTCTGTTAAATAAGAGAGAACTCAAAGTATTCACTTGATTGATGTTAACAATAAAGACTTCAGTTAAAAGAATTAAGAAAATAATTCCGTTAAAAGAGTTAACAAAATAAGATCTAATTAACTAAGTGTTTGCATGAGACTTAACCAAGTGCTAACAAAGAATATCTAATTAACTAAGTGTTTTCATGATGACAGTTGTTAAACTAAATTATGACACTTGAGTTATCACAGTTAAGTTACAACACTTGAGTTAACAACCTAAGTGGTATAGCATCCAATTGAAGGGTGAGTTCATCCTGAAGTAGAATACAAAGACAAAGATATAATCCAAGACATGAGAAGGATTGCATATTGGTGATGTAGGAATTTGAGGAGATCAATGTGAAGATCGAATCCTGTCTTGAAGGAATTTGTGGATGTTATCAAAATAACGAATTGGTTTAGTGCATAATATGTTGCTGGGTTCTTCTATGATTCTCTCTTCTCTCTTTATATGATATTGCATGAGGTGTGCTTTGTATTTCTCTCAGATATTGAACCAGGGGTGCTTGGTATTTCTCTTTGATATTGCACCAAGGGTAATTGACGTTATCTGTTCATTGTAAAGATATTCTCTGCCATCTATCAATATAATAAGGAATATTTTGCTGGGGTTTTCTCCCTCAAGTTATAGAGGGTTTCCCGAGGTAAATATTGTGTCATGTGTGAATGCTTATGCTTATGATTATTCAATTTTTTCAAGTACTACTATAATTCCACAATTAAGAATAAAACATTCAACAAGAAGTGCTCCAATATTGTGCAACTCAATGTAATGCACTATTGAATGCACTTGGCACCTTAACCCTTTATACTTGCACCTCATGAATTTTGATCTTGACAAAGGTGAACCTTGGATACCCTTTTCAGTTGCATTCCAAGTCCCAGTCACACTGAAGAACAATATGATTCATTGGTGTATCATCGATGAAGGTGTTGCATCCACTTATATCATGCCCTCTAATGTTGGGAAAATACTGGGCTCAACTGAGTTATTCCTATCTTTTATTTCCCTCTACACATATGATGGGGGACCCTATCAAAAAAGATGATTGTACCAAAATTTTCCCAACAAGCTAGGGGGATAAATGGTAAATATTGGTATTGAAGTCGTCGATGCCTAGCTATACTACAATATCCTCTTGGGTCATAGTTGTGTGTATACCATGAAGGTGGTTGCTTCCAAATTATTTTGCATCATGATGTTCTTATTTAACGGGAATATCATCACCCTTTACCATCTTAACTACTACAACCCCCATGCCACTACCAGTCTTGAAAATGTCCTACCCTTCATAGGCGAAGTCAGCCAACCCCATTATGTTTATGTATTCCTAGGTGTGTACAAAGATACCGACCTCCTAGGGAATATTAAATCCCTCCACCTGAAATCCCTACCTTGATGGATGATCTCATGTGCACCATTTTCACCTCTGATAATGAGTCTCCCAACCCAACGACATCATCATCAATGCCCCCCACCTGTCACCAAGTTGAGAAAACCTTGCATATCTCTATGCTTCCCTTGTTTTAGATACCATTCTTGTACCCCCCCACTAGAGTGCACGGAATGCCAATTATGGCTCAATTAACCCTCTCTGGGATAACTTTGGGAATCCCTGTGTGGTACCTCACACCACCATACCCATAGATGGAATCAAAACCCTTATAACACTATCAAATGGTGCTAGTTAAATAGGTTACTTCCCTAAGTACTCACCTCGATCCAACGACACTTGTTACCAAGCCATCACTATCCGTCACAAAAAATACCATCAGGGGCATCACTCAACCCAAGTTGAAAGGCCCCGCCATGAAAAACCATTCCCACAAGTCCTCGTCGATTTTTTCCAAGCCTAAAGCTGGGGGAACAAAACAACAAATGATGAATTCCCCAATCATGACTATTAACCCTACCATGCGAGTCAACCCCCATGTGGTCTATGTGGTCAGCAAGGTCATGCGACAAACCTGTGCCCCACCTTACCAGAGCTTAGGAGATTTCTTAAGACCCTTATCAGCATCACACATGCCTCCCCGACTATAGCAGGGGGAACCACCACCTCCTCATTTCCCAACAATACCCCTAAGTCCAAATCATTATGCACCAACAAAGAATATTTGATTTTCTATCAGTTTGAGAATTATACACACCATTGCCTCAATTTTGGGATGCATTGACAACCATTCATCTTACCCTTCATTTGGTTTAGTATCCTTCACCTCATCCAAAAGTAACTTCTTCTATCAATGTTTTTACTACATTAGTAGCAATGAAAATTGTTCCTAATATTGAAAAGGTTATCAAAACAACCACTTCCCTCGAGCCACCTACTCCACAACTAATACCTATTGAGACAGAAGCACATGATTACACATGTACATTCTATGGGAATCACTCTCATATGATCCCCGACTGATCTAGTATAAACATACCAACTCACACATTGCCAGTAATGATGACACATGAGCCTATATGTGCCAGGGTATCATGCTCATGCCGATCATGTGGCGTTACTTCCCATTATTCATTTTAGTGTGTCCCATTTTATGCATTGAACTAGAATTTATCCTCAAACATATGCACCTACAATATCAACTCCTTCATTTTAGGGTTCTCCACAAGAAATCCCTATCGAGCAACTTGTTCTCACCTTAGTGGATACCATCAATAATGTATCCTCTCTGGCTGACCTACTCACTACTAAAGATTACTCATTCTCCAATGAGGACCACGATCCTCCACATTCATTACATAACTATTCTCATAGGGTCCCCACACCCACGTTGGATAAATGTCCATACATCAGAGTCTTCTACCTCTTAGATATGACTTATATTCCCAATGCAACCTAGAACCTAGTAGTGCACTACTTGAATCCATTGTTTAGTTTCACTTTAAAATACTAATCCCACATTTTATATTTTCAATCCCATCAATGGAAAACTCAAGTGGAAAGGATTCACCTAATACTAAGGACTTGCTGCAACCTACAATGTTTTTCCTCTCACCAAGTGGGAAGGATTCACCCTTGTGCAATCTTTGTTTACTGTGCAAATGAACAACTTCTTGAACAACTACATCGACTTCAAAGATGGCATAAGTTGTTGGTCAAAGAAGCTTGCCTCATATGCTTAGTCCATTTATACCCCCAACCAAAATTTATACCACATAGGTGAATTTTTCTTGAGGGAACTCACTAATAACCAATAAGAATACGATGTCGTGATTGGTCTCTTTATATACACAAATCATCTCAACATTGTTTGTCTAAAGGCACACTTAGATTCCATCCTAGTTGTCTCGTAGCTAAACAATGTCTTTCATGTCCTCCATCCGATCCTCTTTCGCAAGTGTTTGTGAGTGTGCCTTCTCATGCGACAATTTGAAACCATTACCTTCACCCATATCCTAAGAAACGCCAATGCATTCGCTAAATCTGTTTCCAAAAAAGGTGTTGAACTAGTAGTTGACACATCATGCGTCAACCTAACCCTGCATAAGAAACCAAAGCATATATACCATGTGTAAGTACCTATCACTGTGCATGTATAACATCCCCACATCCATACATCATATGTTGATAACCATCTACGATCATGTGCAAGTACCTACAAACTATACATGATAAATTTCAACATACATACAACTCATCATCATCATCATCAAAATACATAAAAACATCATACATAATGGGAAATATGAAACATGCCACCAAGAATGGTATATATATATATATATATGTCATAAAAAAATTGGTATCATGTACAAAAAAATGACCCTCCAAGGGCATATACAAAAAACACCATGAATCGTATAGGGGATTCATCATAAACCTACCTCCCATAGGATCCATCAAATACATATACAAAATAGGGCTTGTATCCCTATCTCAACACAAAATACAAAAGACTCCTAAACACTCAGGCTACCCGCTAGAAGCTAGATTGTGGGCCCCATGATAGCTAATGGCCATATGGCCTTGAATCTCACCACCTCCGTATCGGGCCCCCGAGTCGGTCCTGGTCCTGGCTATGTCCTCTTCCTAGATAGAGGAACCTATGTTCCCTGTGCCAAATGGCACACCACAACTAAATGATGCATCACAAAACACTAACCTGATCCACATGTTTTTGGTATCTACAAGGTCCATGCAAGCTCCTCATCATCTAAATCGTCGATCTCACAATTGTCGATCCCATAATAATCTCGCCAAGTTTCCTCTCCAACTCCACCAAGGCCGTGGTCAAATCATCTCCATCGAATGCTCCCCCAGTAGAAGTGTCCCCACCAACAACCACACTAGCAACTTGGGGCTCCCCACTTGCTCTCCCAATAGCTCCTACCATCTTTGCACCCTCATCTCGATGATGAGAACAACGAGCCTTGCTAGGTGGACGTACTGGTCCAACATCTACATCATAGATCAAAACACATGTCATAAATACATATATATCAAAAAGTATGTGCACAGTCATAAAATTGTACAGAAAAATATATAATGTCAAAACATAGCACATACATGAGGCATTATAGCCATGGAGTGGTTGCGGTAACTCTAGGTCCCTTGTGTATCCCATACCAACTAGGGATACCACTCCATTGGACCAATACGCTAAAGCAACACTTCCATGAAATGAGGCATGAATTATGCTCCTCCCTCGTCACCTTCAAGGCGAGGCATCACATCCCCCCAGAACACCATACGAGGCTCTTAAGGCCCCCGCAGTGCCACCGCCACTAATGGCCTCAATGAGGGATAACTCTAGAAAAAGTTAGCACACAAAATGATCCCATGAAAAAAGGTCCTTGTTTTAGACATTTTTTCATTGATTCCAAAGGACTTGTCATCTTCTTTCCATCTTCAACAGCTCTGTAGAACCAAGTTCATTATGCAATAATCCTAAACTCTTGAAGCTCGGTTGCTATCTACAAAGAAAGTCTGAGTTAATGCATAATTTAACAAGCCTAATTTTGTATTCAACTCTTTTCATATCAGAATATTGTGTTTCCCTATTTCTAGATATGAGAATTCCTAATCACAATGTTTAGTTGATGTCCTACTAAACATTTTCATGTCCAAAATATTTAGCTCCATACTTATTAAGGATAGCAACACTATAATGGATAATATTAGCATCATGCTCAGTATATTCACCAACCATTTTCAATGGTCAACTCAACATTAATTTTCTATATGTGATAATTGTTGTTAGGATGAACTCTCCAGCAACTCAAATATAGGACTAACATCAGGATAAATCTTTGCAAATTGGTCCTCTAATTCACTTGTTGAAGAAGCCCTAATTTGCAGGCCGAATCAGTGGTCAATCAACAAATTTATCAGTGGTTAATTTTAGCTCAAGTCCAAGCTTTTAAAATGCCATTGGAATCCCTAATCTCATCTCTCATCCAACCCTACATTGAACCTTTTCAGAGAATCCTAAATAGGAATTTATGGTTGGTCATCAGTTAAAAATTATGAAGCCCTAATTTGTCAAGTGTAAGGGTTTTAAGCCCGCATTTTTGGGTTAACGTTGGGATCCCTAACATGGTAGGTTAAGAGGCCAGTGTTTGATGCTGGAAGCCCTAACATGGGAGGTTAAGCAACCCCATCCATAAAAAAATCGTGTAATAAAATAATAAGGGTTATAACCCCTTATCTCAAAGAGAAGGTCAACCTTTAATTTGAATATTGTAATAATTTTTAATGAAATTTTATGAAGTCAGCCTCATTTGTGTCCATGATGGTCAATGTTTTAATATTGGGAAGCCCCAAATTCCTTGGAAAATAACTTAAATAATATTTTTAAAGTCGATCTCAATGTGGCCAAGTTTTTATATAAATAAGGGAGACGTATGGCATTTGGAGTATGCATTTTGATGTGGTAATTGGTGAGTAAACTGAGGCTAACAAACTGGGGTAGGAGAAGGTAGGAAAACTCGTGGAGAATTTATTGAAGGTAATTTAATTCAACATCAAACAAAGTTCAGTTTAAGTGTGAATAAGGTATGCGACCAAGCTCAAGTTTGCTTGGAGAATTAAGTCTATGTATTTAAGTGCAAATCTAAATTAGCACTAGTTTATAAAAAGCACAACTAATTTTTTTAGTTGAACTGATGTCAACAGAAGAGAAAGGACATAACAAGTGGTTTCAGTTTGTACATAGAAGATAAAGAGGTGTTAGTTTATGAACAATAGAGAAAGATAGTTTGGTACAAACAATCTAAAGGAAGGGTGGAGCAGATGAAAGATAAGGTCAACATCAACTTTAAGCTTGCGGTGAATATTTCAATTGAAGATGAAATAATAAAAGAGGTTGTGGCCTCACATACTAGTTGCAACTGGTGTATTCTTGTTGTGTTGAAGAATAGACACTTAATGTAAACATTTTTACATACTTGATCAATATTTCTACTAAATCTGGTGTTCTATTTTGTTATACATAAAATTTTTATTTGAGGCTTATACTGGTGTAATTTCCATGATTAGAGAATAAGTCTATTGTGAGTGGAAAGTGTTTAAAGTGTAATTATTCAAAAGTAAAATTAATTAAAAATATTGAACACTGAGTCAACCCCCTCTTAGTGTTCTTCACCTCATTCACCCCCCACGTGCAACTCATCTAGATACTCCATCATCCTCTCTCGTAGCATAGGGACCCAAGCAACCCAATGACTCCATATCACCCTTTGCACTAGTAGTAATTGACCCTTGTTAATCCTGTGAGTGGAGGACACCCATAGAATCCTCAATATCATCACAACTACATCCTGGACCGTTAGGCAAATGACCAACAAGAATATGCCCAGAGTTGACAGCCTCTAGGTCACTGCCACAATATTGATCTACCAAACCCTAGATCATACGATCTCCTGCCATCCATGAATGAGTCGTCTCCTACATCCTACGATGACTCTTCCCAGTTAAGAAATATATATCCTAAGCAATAATGGTTAGGTATTCTCCTCCCATACAAAGTAGCGATCGATCTAGATCCCGCATTTGGATGAGCTCCCATAGCATATAATCAACTGATATGAGGAATGGACACCTGAATAATCTTAGGAGCCCGACATCTATCAATGTATTCCTCACTCACAAATCCTCCCTAACTGCATCCACTAGATTCTCATAGTTGTGCTCATGCCACTTGATATAAGCCATCTATACTTACAAACTTACAAGGTCAAACATTTGGGTCTATATGGTAACCTCAAACTATAATATATCTAAATTACCTAGCACGCATGAGTTTTCATTCCAAACTTGCACTATAGCACAAACCAACCACGTTTAGGACATTCTTAGCTTGGATAAAAGCTAGATTCCCACGTGGTCATCTTCATGTCCCACCTACCTTGGCTGAGCTTCAGCATGATTGCTCTAGAGATAGTCGCACTGGTTATAGTGCATAACATACAAATTTTCGCCGTGCACCAACGTGTCTGTTTATTAGAAAGTCACATAGGTCCATCGGACAGTCAAAAATTGTAAACCCCACACTTTGCGCAACAATATATAATTATCTCACACTACTATAGTGCGTTATAACAACATTTTATCACACTCTAAAGCGCTAAAACCACAAAAATTTGTGTGACTAGTTTTTATGGTAAAAAACATGTCGTATGGGTAGTGGGTACCCATAACCCTAAATATACCCAAATGGAAATACATAGAACAAGGTTATGGATTACTTGGAGCTCATTGCTTGGAAAATGGTTTCACCAATCTCCCGAAATTGGAAATAAGGATCTCATAATCACGTAAGTCAAAATATAGAAATGATTTCGAAAAGCAGGCCCCATCTCTATTTTTAAAGCCTTGACTCAATTTTCAAATCATTATTATGCCTAATCTATAGCTATGTTTGAAGAGCCATTTGCACCACCACAATCAACACCATGAGAGCTACAAAATGACAGAATCCACTCCCCAATTCAAAACATTTCACCCGTCACTCAATTTTCACCCGCACACCACAAGTACGCGCAGTTTTGGTTCATATTTAATCATTGTCAAAACATTTTTCATGTCCTTTAATACACTTGGGTATTTGCATCATATGTGTAGGATGTGTACCAAAACATGAATACTTTCAACCTCTTTTAGAAATAATGTAGAATTTCTCTCACGGGTATTATCATAGAACTGACATATAAGAACCATTCTCCATCCAGTTACCGTGCCCTTGCCAGTGTCTCACCTGATAACCACGTACATGCCATAATTTTTGCATTATAATAAAAATACTTCGTCCTCAAATTCTAGTATGGATGTGCCATCAACATCATTACTGTGAATCACACATATCCCCGATGGGTGTTTGCACCATTGTAAGCACCGTCATTATTTGACACCCATGATGTCGACCCCCACACAAGTCCTAAGAATTTTCGCCGCCTTTGAGAATATTCACCCATACTTCATCCTTTCATAATTGGACATTTACTACTCCATCATTGGCAATTCAAGCCACCAAATTCCTTGGCACATGTTACAAGCAATATTCATCACTACCTTCTCATACCTCCATGAACATTTTCCCTTCTGTAAATATTCTTCGTATGATTATCTTTGTGAAGATAACAATGGGTCCCCCTCCCTCTGAGGTAACTAATTCTATTCAATTATCCCCGTAAAACTCACCTGCATAGCATTGATTCATGGGGAACATGTATTTGCATTTTCAAATCAACCTTCACTTCATTTTGGAAAAGGTTCTCTGACCCACTCAAAATCGTGGGAAACCCTTCCATCATCAAATGGACTCCTCGACTCACCAAAAACCATTGGAGTCCCACCCATCATCAAATTGATCCGTCGACATGCACAAAACCGTGGGAACCCCACCAACTATTTTTTATGTACAAAGAGTTACCCAACACACTCAAAATCGTGGGAACCCCTTAATTCTTTTGGAATCAATCCCCTTCTCTCCTTTGTCTAATGTAGTTGAGTCTCCCTGTTCAAATTATTTTTAGTTTTGTCGATCACCAGTCCCTCAGTATTGTGTCTCCAACAAAACCCTTCACCTCCTGTTTGTCTCCCTCCATTACACTTTATCCCTATACTTGGAACAATATTTTCGTCAAGTAATCCCTAAGTTTACATGATCAAAGGAAGTTATGATCCCCACACTTATCATTCGGTCTTGTGTCAGGTCAGTTGGTCTCATAGTTGTTTACAACATGATCTCGGTTCGCAGGATAAGACCATTGTCTTATCACGTTCTTCAGCTCTCATTGACATCAAATCCTCATTTTCTAAGAGTTGAAGTAATTACAACAGTACCTTGGGTCCCTTTAAATCAATATAGGGGACTTCCTCGAACTGAGTATGGAGAATCATTAGTTCTCCTTACCTCAGTGGTCTCCCTTATGCTCGATGTCAACGCATGTATTGCATACGGGGGAGTCATACATTTTCAAGGTATCGGTTTTCATGTTTTCGAATCATGGAAGAAGCATATTTGGTACAATGAAGTCTCCCCTCGAGTGACTTCACAAGCATTCTCGACCCCCACCCCAGTGGGGATTCTTCTGTTTTTTAACAAAGTTATGCTTCTTTGGAACTAGTGACATCCTTTCTCGGTTCATGTACTTTCACATGGTTTGAATCCTCCTTCATCCATGTCCAAATAATATATGAGTTGACCCTTCGGTCTCTTCATTTTGTACCTCATTTGGTGATCTTCTCAAGCATGGGAATGCCTGCCTCATTTGTATAAAAATAACTCCATTGGTCGCTCGACTAGAAACCTTACCCATTCAGAAGGGACTATTCATCCACTTATCTTTCAAACACTTTCAAGAACAATATATAGAACACAAAAATAAATGATGATTCATTATTAGCTCTATAGTACCCTCTGAACCTCATACAACAGGGGGCATCTATTAAAGCTTAAATCTCATACACAAGCAACATTTTTGTAATTTACACAGTAAATCATTATCAACATATAACGTGCATCCCATCTAAGACATCCTCACAAATATATCCAAGAAGCGGCATGAGTCTAAATTTTTTCCAAAAGAAGTCAAAATACAAGACCCCGCAACCAACTGTCTGTTTATATGTGCTACAATGCATATTGTAAGTTCAATGGCCACACAACCAGTGCGGGTTTTCCTTCGAGATCTGTGCAACTAACAGAAATGGTGAGATCTCACACACCAATGACGCATTAAAGACTCATGAAAGATCCATTACCTCCAAGAATTTGATTTTTGGCTCCTCCTACACTTGGGTTCATTAAATGTCCCCCCTTTCTGTACTTTGGAGCTAGATCATGGATCATTGGATTCACATTTGTATCTTGTTATTTCTTGGCCACCTCTTGGCCTATAAAATAAATCCATGTGCATGCTTATCATAAGAAGAAATCAAATCAAGGTTATGCTATTGGAATTGTGCTTGAGCTCCCTTATAACTCACCTTTTACCTCTTTCTTATCATTCACCAAGATCCCTTGCCACCTTCCTCCAAGGGGAAAGTGTCATTCTCATTTGTTCTTCAAACCACTTGACATCTAGTATGGACTAAATAGACCTACCTTAGAGGGATTTTTTGCCTCCATTTGGAGCTCACATCTCCAAGGTGTTGTATGTTCTTGACCACGGGAAATACAAGAAGTGGTTTGGCATCCATTGGTTGTTGGAAGTTTGCTTTGCTACCCCTTTTCTTTTTGTTTAGTTTTTGTCTTTGTTTTGTTCTATTTCACTAACAACCACTTGTCGGATCACTTGGAGCACTCACCCACACCACAAAGGGGCACCTAATACTAAAGCCTTGTTGTATCCTACAAGGATTTTCCCCACACCAAGTGGGAAGGGTTCAACGGCCTTGTGTAATATTTTTCACAATAGGTGGCGATATGAAACAACCTTAGTTATTGGTTCTTTGGCATTTGAATCCTAAACATGTGTTTCCTTTGGGTCATGTAGGCCCTTAAATGATTCTTTCTTTTTATGCCTTTCCTATAGATTTTCTTCATGTTCTTCTATATCCCCTTCTTTTGATTGAACCTCGGACTCTTCAATTTACATGTCTATAGGTACTTCATCTATTATACATGCAAAGGCTTCTTTACGTTCCCCTTTGAGCCCTTCTTAATTAGTAAGAGAAATATCATGCAATGCAATTTTATTTTTCTTAAAACAAATATTCATAAAATTATTTTACACATTGTTATTAATTATACGATGTAAGTCAATTCAAGGATATCCCAGAACAATATCCACATCATCCATATCTATAACATCAAAATATGAATGAAATACATAGTTTTCCCCCCCAAAAAAAAACATATTTTCTATTCCAAGAGAAAGTAAAATATAAACTTCATGTTTGACTCACTATATTCGAAAGTATGGTAGCAAAATACCAACAACACTATCAAGAAAGGTACCACAAATCTCACTCTACAAAGGAGACAAAAAGTGCTACATGCTTCTATTCCCTACTGACAAATATAATGTGACTAAATCCTATGCTTCAACATCCATAAGAAAATCTCAAAAAAGGATAGAGTATCTAACATAAACTTGTTGTCTATATTTATGCTCTGTAATAATGACATTATTACTATCCACTTGTAAATCTTTGTTGGAGAGAGAATAAGCCATGGTATTCATTTCTTTGAAAACATAAATATACTGAACCTATTGGAATGTTCCACTAATTTCTTTCAAGTGGGAATACAACCGCACAAGACCTATGCATGTAACTTGTACATAGACTCTCATCATTATATTGTTAGCATAGAGTCACCATAGACCTTCAACTATGTAAGATCCAACTATTATATGCATGTCATAAGGTAAAGGAGAGAACCAAACTCAAGTAGGTCATTGGTCCCAACCTACAAATTTGTATTTCATGTTAACAAAGGTTATTCAATATAGATAACACATAACCGATATCACACTCTCGATCGAGTCCTTGGAAGGCCTTGTGGGAAAAATTCCATTCCATGTTTGGCATCTTCACTAAATCATTGATGACACATCCAGCCTTCGAAGTGACACTCGGTGAGTAAAAATTTAATAGTTCCACAAAGAACTTGACGTTTTGAAACTAGGAATCCACTTTTACTCAAAATAGAAGCATTCCATGCCAACCAAGCACCCCGTAATATAAAATAGGGAAGCACTCATAAACTAGAGAGTTCATGATGATCAAATAAATCTTGAAAACAATCAATCAACAATCCTTTGTACCATAAGAAACTTAGTTGTAAATTTGATTCAACATCTTTCCACACCTAATGCATGTATAAACAAGTATGAAACAAGTGTTTGTTGGTATTCTCACTTGCTCTACACAAATAACAAATACCATGTCCAGTGTTGTTTCACCTTTGTAATGGATCCCAGTTAAGAACCCGCTTGTTCACGACAAACTAGAGGAAAGGATTTCTCTTTAGCAACACCACCACCTTCCATAAGCTTTTCCATCACCATATTAACTCAATATCGCTAGAGTTCATATCCATGTAACTGAAATTTGCATAATAATTCCCCCCATTTTTATTGAAATCCCATATTATATCCTCCTACTTGTCAAGAATTCAAACATGTTTGATCCAGAGCACTAACGGGAAACCATCCCACGAATGTGACCAAGCATCGATAAAGTCCATGTTTGAGGAATTCGGCCACCCTTGCCTCCACAAGTTGGTAGAAACATGATTTCAAATTTTGTTAAGAGTGAAACAAACTTGTTATATTATATTAATAACCATCTCTTTGGAAGAAATACCACTTTCTTGCAACCCAATATTGCATCCATTTCGATACAATTGATCCCTTCAGACCCAACCTTCCAAGTCATATGTCTCCTCAGAAATGGAAAGGCTAATTATAACTTATTTCAATGATTATAGGAATTGTTGATCTTCTTATCCCTTAAACGAAGCAATCAAAAATAGTTCCAGGGGAAACATAATTAGAGACAATAATCCTACTTTATAAGCTTTCCCTAACAATAGCTGGGACATACAATTCCAAAGGGATTTAGTTACCATCACTTGAATAAAAATAATTATATTTCTTAGCCTCCACCCTCTCTATTCCTCGGGGAGGTTATTACCCTTCTCTTGGACAATTGTGAGCCTTGATAGTCACAACTGCACTTCCATAAATAATTAAAACAATTTTTTTCCGAGCCTATCCAAAATACCCTTTTCTATATGGGATAAAAGGTGGAAATATACTGGGATAGATTCGAAAACATAATCGATCAGAACCGACCTCACACCTCTAAAGATTCAACAATCACACCAAAAGTTAACCTTCCCTTCAAATTTGAAACCAACCACAAGCAATTCTCCTTTCTATACTTATTCAACTTGATGATGTACCCCAGATACTTAATTTCATCGTCTAATGGATGAGAGGGATAAAGAAAGGCTCTTTCCTTGATTTGCCTCAATCGTTGAATCCCTTCTGGGAGGTACAAATCTGACTTTTTCATATTGATGAGCATACCAGTAGCCATACAAAAGAGATTAATGATATTGACATAATGTCTTCCTTTCTCCTAATATCCAAGATATAAGAGAAGGACATCCTCAACAGACAATAAATGTGATATTTGAACAATTTCCCCAAAATAAATCCTATGAATCTTCCGATGATGCCTAACATAAAGAATGGTTCTACTTAACCATTAGGAAAATAGAAGAAATATATATGGGGATAATGGAAACCCCTATATTAATCTCTTCCTAGGATGGACAAGGAGAAACCAATATGAATCAAAAGAAGCCTCATAGACATCCACACCACTTGGTCATAGGATTTGGACAAATCCATCTGGATGAATTGTTCCTATGGGTGAGATATTTTAATAGAACGAATACCCTCGTATACCGAGCCAATCAATTCTTGAATCAATCTTCTTAGAGTAAATCCAAGCTACTCTAAATTTACGATTTGAGAGAGGAGAGGCTTTACAAATGGAAATAATATTGAATAGTATCTTATAGATACTATTGGAGAGAGAAATATAGTGAAATTCATCAAATGAGCCATGACAATCCATATTTAGAATAATGGAAAAAATATGGTATTAAAACCCCTTGGCATTTTCCCTAACTTCCTAACCTCCTTTACTACCTTCAATAAGTCATCACCTAAAATATAAAAATATCAATAAAGAGTTCAATTGACCAACCATTGGGCTTTGGCTCTTGTCGTTTTGGATCAAGGGGAGGAGGGAACAAATTTTTTTCCTTCTTTACTAGCCTGACATTGTATTCATTTCCATTATCCTCAAGAAGTCTAAAAAATAATGCCATCAACTTCATAATCTCTCCTATATTCGAGTGTTTTGGATCTGAAAAAATGGCTTGAAAGTGTTGATTCCTAGTTGGGTAATACCACTGAATCCTAAAAAAACCTACCCATTCACACCTTTCATTTCCCAAATAGAGTTTTGATTATGTTGAAAATGGGAAAAGTTTTGAAAAAAATTGGTGTTTTGATTCCCCACTGAGATCCAAAGTTCCCTTCTCTTCATCCTCCAATCATTTACCCTATCAAGTAACAACTTATACCTTCTTTATTATAGAGTGATTAACTGATCTTGTGCCAACATGTTTCTATCCTCATTCATGAGACATGAAATGATCCATTCGATCTCTTGTTCAATCTCCACTATCGAGTTGTCACGCTTTTTATAGCGTTCCCTTTCCCACAAATAGACCTTATCTTTCAATAATTTTAAGACAACAACAAATTGGCCTCCCATATTGTTCTCCACATTCTCCTTGACATGTTTCCAAGTTTAATTAAAAATATCCAAAAGTTCCTCATACTAATCCCACGATGGATTATTCTTGAAAATGACATCTAGTTTTGTCTCTTCCTCACAAATATCCAATAAAATAGGGTAATGATATCAGTATCAAAATTTACCCACCTATGATCGATATCTCTCCAACTGTTAGAGAATATTCTCATGCACAAGGAAGTGATCGAGGTGCTTCCCCACACTCTTAGTACCATTTCCACTATTTCTCCACATCATGGATAATTCTAATGATTCCATGTACACCGATCCAACCACCTTGAATCTCAATTCATAAGTTTATGTGGTGAGGTAGATTAATGGATTTTTTTTTTGGAGGATCCAGAGTAGCCATTTTTGAATGTCGATGTTTCGATTCTGAATCAGGAACCATCATCAGGACAAAATTTCAGAGAGATGAGTTGCAGTTTTGGAGTACAGCATTGGATGGTGTCTTCGATGTTGTAGAAAAGGTTATCCATAGGAATCTTCTTGGGGGCGACAGAAAAACCGAGTCCTTTATTCAGCGCGACGAATTCATATTTACAGAGCTCTTGGTTAGAAAGATTAATAACCTACTTGTTGGCAGGTTTATCCACACTCCATCCGCGTGCTTCTTCATCACTCTCTCCATGTGCTTCCCCACACTCTTAGTAACATTTCCACTATTTCTCCACATCATGGATAATTCTAATGATTCCATGTACACCGATCCAACCACATTGAATCTCAATTCATAAGTTTATGTGGTGAGATAGATTAATGGAAATTTTTTTTGGAGGATCCACAGTAGCCATTTTTGAATGTCGATGTTTCGATTCCGAATTAGGAACCATCATCAGGAAAAAGAGTCAGAGAGATGAGTTGTAGTTTTGGAGTAAAGGATTGGATGGTGTCTTCAATGTTGCAGAAAAGGTTATCCACAGGAATCTTCTTGGGGGCGATGGAAAAAATGAGTCCTTTATTCAGCATGATGAATTCATATTTACTGAGCTCTTGTTCAAAAAGATTAATAACCTGCTTGTTGGCAGGTTTATCCACACTCCATCCGCGTGCTTCCTCATCACTCTGTCCGTGTGCTTCTTTGACAAGTTTTTCAAACTTGTCATTCTATCTTTTCCTAGAGGCACAACCTTCCTTCTCAACTTTGATATTTGCGTAGGCATAAATGATAATCCATAGGTCAATTCTCAGAATGTGAGAAAGATTGAGGTGAAGTTTAAGAGCTTTGTCAGATAACCTGTCTAGTAAAGCGCGAGTCCCTCTATTCTCATCGCGAACGATGGAAAATCCTAGGCGACCAAATGCTCGATTATTCCTACAGTTTCTTGTTCGGTGATTAATAATGAAATTTTTTGGAAGAATGTTACTATCTCTACATCTTTTTAAGAAGCCCAGATCTGCAGCCCCACATTGAATATTAATTCTTTTCAATTCTAGTCCATGATTTTCCTTGGCCACGTCCCTTTTGTATAGGGTAGCAATTCCAGTTCGTAAGTTTCTATGGTGAGGTAGATTAATGGAAAAGTTTTCCAGAGAATCCACAGTAGCCATTTTTGAATGTCGACGTTTTGATTCCGAATCAGGAACCATCATCAGGATAAAAAGTCAGAGAGATGAGCTGCAGTTTTGGAGTAAATGGCTATTATGGATTCTCCAGAAAACTTTTCCATTCACCTTGAATCTATCAACAAAATAGGAAGTCGAAGGATTCTCCCACTCAGTGGGACCCCAAATTTCATCACTACTAACCATCAAACTTATATCCCCACATAAAATGAGATTCTCCACTTTGAGGAAGTATAAAGAGAGTAACTAATCCCAAAATGATCGTTTTCCTTCATAGGGCCCATATAGATTAAGTACTTAAATCAGGAATCCAAATTTATATTATGGACAGTTGTACATATTCTAGAAAAAATTACAAAACAATTAAACATAGAGAACTTGTTAATGTTCTAACCTGTCATGACACCTTTCGATGCTCCCAATAAATCCAACTAGAAGAATTCCCACCCCCCCTCCAAAATTCTCCCAAGTTCCTTACCCAAAATATCTCCATAAAAAATAGTGTTTTGAATGAATATCATATTTGGATTCTTCACTTCCACAAAGTGTTCAAGGGGAATTTTTTGGTTTTCCCTTATGGACCTTTGATATTAATGAACACGATTTTCATATTTTGTAATTTCTCTTCAGAATGCTTAAGGGCCAAAATTATACCTAACTTAGGGACACAAGAGACATGAAAATGATCCAAACCCAAACTACAATTTCCCCCTGAATCCAAAGGCTGAGGCCATTAGTACAATTGATAAGGGCCACCACCTCTGGTTAAGGAAGGATGGCTAATACTTGGATTCCTAAAATAGAATAAGGACCGAGAAAGAGAATTAGAATTAGAGGACAAACCAATAATGTATCCTCACTCCCAAGAAATTCATCGATAACCTTTCTCCCAAGAGTAGCATCAAGTGAAGCACCACCCACACAATATAGAAACTAACGAGCTACTTTTATAGTAAACTAAGGAAGAATATGGAAATATAAAGACAATGAAACATAATTAGGATACCCACCTTAACAACTACAGGTTTGGACTCATTCCATTTCTCCTTTAGGTGAGTGAGCTAAGATGCATACAATTCCAAATTTCCAAAAACATCCATCTGAGAATCCCTTGATGTTTCCTGGTTCCTTTATTCTACAATCAAAGGTATCGACATATCTCTGATCACCAATTCATGGTAGGGGATTCCTGAAACTAAGACACCTAGGGGAATGAAAGATCCTCTGGCTTCCCAACCAGATTGTCACTTCAAAATAGAACAATCCAAAGAAAAATCCCCCTCCCAAGGGAATTTTTCTTCTCAACTAATGACTTATTCCTGTTCAACCGCCAAACCTTCTTCTAAAAAGGAAGCCACAGTCTACCAAAAAATTCCCATAGTGGTGACATCAAGAGAAGCAAAAACAATATTTAGGTAGTGCATGGAATGAGTGTAAGATCTATCACCCACCACCAGCTCAGCCGACTCGTAAATACCCTTACAAACATTGATATTCACAAGGATGCGAGCCACCAATTTGGAAAAGTTGGAGAAAAATCTATCGTTAATCGCAATAAACATTACTGAGGTCTAACCAATATCTCTCATCCTTTCCTCTATCCAAAACTCAATTGGGGGTCCAAACCTCAAATGTAAGCCTAGGCAACTTGGCCTAAATAGGAAAACAAATAATATAGTCCTCCTAGGCATTAAATTATGGATTTCAAGGCTTAAGCACTAGAATATTCTTGTCTAAAGACCAAAATTGATGCAAGATACACAGAGCATCCTCCCTATAATGAAACATAATCCTCAACCACCCTTGTGCTAGGAGAGGAATATCATGGTTATAACCCATGAAATGAAACATTTGAGCTTCATACCATCTATAAAGGATGTCCAAATATACCCTTCACCTTAACACTTCCCCACTTGGGTTCAACCCTCCAACTCTGGGATTTGCATGGCACTAATGTATTTCACCAACCACTAGAGAAAATATTCCATCGTAGGATTAGACTGCTTTACGAAAATTCTTTGGGCCCTATGGCATAGACCTAGGATGAAAGTACCCCAAATCATCAACATTGAGCTCGTCACTTACAAACCCTAGCAAACCATTATTACAAAAAAATGAACAACTGATAGTATCATAATGGAGTTAAGTGACATCCCAAGGAAAATAATCATTCTTGGAGCCACATGATTCATCCTCCTAAGCCAAGTTTGACAATTAGATATTTGACATCCTCCCAAGACAAATTTGACAATGAGGCTTCATCCTCTTAACCCTGAGGATATAAAATCAATGAGATCAAAATCAAGAGGAAGATCAAGGTTGAAAGAAATAATGGAGTCTACTGGAATAAACTCATTATTGTGGGAGTAAACAAATCTAGTAACATCATCGAAATCATTATGAACACTGACTTGTATATCAATGGAAGAGTCCAAAAACCAAAAAGTGCCAATGTTTGAGGATCTATAAATAGGGAGATCATACTCAAAATGCAAATCAAGGTTGGATTTAATTGCATTTGGGTCCAATACAGAGAGATGATCTTAAGAAAGGACATCAATATCCAAAGGAATGTTAGACTATATATCATAGACGCTAGGAAAATTTTATCCGAAGGAAGTATATCATCCCATACAGAACAATGTCCAAACATTCACTTGGATCAATAGGGTGGAGAGAAATCTCCATTGCCCCGATTGGAGGAATCACTTGGTCAACCACCAAGACCATGTCCCAAGAAGGTAACTATGAATATATAGGCTTCTTCTAAGTAGAAATTGGATGCGAGGGGTATAAGGCTACATAATTCTCCTTTAAATGGATAATGTCTACTGACACACTAGGAACATACAAAGGGGATAACTGGACTAAAGTTGAGACATGGGGAGGATTAACAAATGTAAATTAATCAATAGTGACAATGGTTTGGTTGTGAGGAAAATGCATCAAATAAAAGAGAATATACACCACAACATTCATAACATATACATAATCACACCTGAGGAGCATATTAAAGTCCAATGGGCCCTCTGTAACCATAAAATCAACTAAGACAATTTTTCTAGGCAATGTAATAGGAAACTGGGGGAGAAATCCCTAAGGTTCACTAAGTCCTCTATGAAAATATAGAGGGTGATTGATAGTCGACTCCACCCAAGGTCATTGAAATAGTAACTTTTCTTCAAGTATGATGGCTAGAATTTCCAAACATGAATCACACTAATTTTTAGATTACAATGGGCAAGATCAAAAGAAAGAAACCATTGGGCTAATGGAGTCAAACTAATAAAGGTATTCATCTTTGCAGATAAAAAGAAAGAACTGTCTCCAACTCAGAAGCTAGGAAGGAAATAATCTTCAATCATAAGTTTCAATATAAGATAGTAGAAAATATCAGGAAAAACAACCCATTACATCAAAGCCTCGAGATAGGGAGGAATTTTAATGTAATGTTAGACATAAAAGTGTGAGCATTCAATTGTGTTGGAATATATTATATTCCTTGGAAGGTAATAATGTCTTTATATTATGTCGAAAGTTGTCTACAATCTTATGTAAAAGAGTAATACATTTAACCCATAGTTATATGGTGTTGTATTTACTTGTGTAGAGTATTTGACCATGGTATTGTATTAAGAGATGTTATTTTGGAGAATTATATTATCCCACATGCAATATGTGAAAGTAATTTCTCCTCATCTCTTAGTATATAATAGGGTCAAGTGAGTCTCTACATAATCATGTATTCTTGATGTAGTAGTGGTATTATTGTGACACTGTTGTACATCATCTATATTATTTGGGGTATTTGTACTTTGCTCTCTTGTGAGATTGGAGAAGACATTCTGTAGATAATAGAAGACTACCTTCCCATGGATGTAACCCATTAGGGTGAACCACGTATATCGGTGTTCTCTTGTCCTTTTCTTTTCTTGTTCTTATATTTTATGATATGTTGTTTATTTTATGACATGTTGTTGGCTGCTTAGATAAATTAACTAGTTTAGCTTGACTCTACTATTCTAACATGGTATCAGAGCAGGCTGCTATGATCTAGTACCTTCTATAGCCTTCAATCAATAATGATTATCATTTGGGCATTGTCATTTTGTTGTAGATTTGCTTTCTATCTGGTAGCCATTAGGCTTCTCTTCAGATCTTGGCATATTTCTGCATTTTTTTTACCCTAACCCTAACTTGTTGTGTAAGATTTTTGCAGAATTTTTTCAAGGGTTTCTTGATGTTTTTTCTATAGATCTACATGATTTCAGGGTTCGTTTCAAGGAGATCTTTCTTTCAGTAATAAAAATGACAGTTATACAAAAGGGTCGTAACTTGGTCTTTTTTTACCAGTTTTTTATTATAACCTGTTTTTTGGAATTGGAACAGCCATTCTGGATCCACCCACGTGACCAAAACATAAAACTGGGCATTTCTAGGCTTCCTTTCGTTAATAAAAACAACAGTTATAAAAAAGGGCCATAACTTGGTTATTTCTTACCGGATTGTTTATTATAACATGTGTTTAGAATTGGAACAGCTATTCCGGATCCATCTACATGACCATAATAGAAAACTGGGCATTTCTGGGCTTTCTTTTCGTAATAAAAATGATAGTTAAAAAAAGGGGCTGTAACTTGGTCATTTTTTACTGGTTTTTTTTATTATACCTATTTTTGGAATTGGAACAGCCATTCTAGATCCACCCATGTGACCATAACAGAAAACATGGCATTTCATCTCTTGCATATTTACATAGTGTTAACAAGAAATGAACCCATGATTAATACCATTAATGACTTGTCATTTCATAATTTTTTATAAGTGATATCATGAGTTGATCATAATTTGCTATATGTTGATCATATTAAACATTTTGATTTATCTATATCTCATGTCATGCTTATTTCAATCATCTTTTACTCAATATTTATATGGCTTTGAGCAATCTTTAAATCTTGAACTATTTATCATGAGCACCTTGTTTTTGTTGCAATGAGGTTTCTATTCTTATGATTGTAGAGGTTATGTTGTTCCTACTTGTCTCTAACTTTCCTATATGGAAGCATTGACATTTTCAGGGCATTCATCTCTTGCATATTAACCTCATACTAATAAGAAATGCACCTATGCTTCAGATTAGTTGCTTGATGACTAAATTTTCATATATTTAAGTGAAGTCTTTGGCTCACTATTTAAATGTTGTGGATGACACTTAATGTGTAAAAGTAACTTCATTTTCCTTAATGAGAAAGTTAATCTTTTATTTGATCATATTATGTTGTCATTCCTTTATATGATATTTTCTAACCTTTGGTATATAAGCATTTTCATTTCTCTATGAGCAATTGTTTTTTATGATCTTTATATGCTTTAATCTTGAAAGTTCTTGTGCAGACAAGTTCTTTGTTTAGGCTTTCACCTTATTCCAGGAATAATGAAGCACTATCTTCTACTGTTAAAGTCATGATGCTCATCTGTATGATATCATTTTCGATGTATAGACCATTGGGGTCTTGTTTCTTCGATGTTTGAGGTCTTCTACATATATTTATATTGCACCTTGATTGGAAGAATGTCTGCTATCCGCATGTGTATTGGCCATCTGGGTTTTTTTTGTACACTGTTGTGGTGTTCTTAGCCACACGTTCTGTTGTATCGACTGTCAAAAGGTATATGTACACTGGTGTGGATGTTATATCAGAGTTCTTCAGCTATCATGTATGGCTGTGATGATTCTTATGGTGATCTAGGAATATTGCGATTGGATTCCCTCACATGTTCTTGACATTTTATTGTTGGGTCTTTCATCGTACAACTTGGTTCGTGTACACTTTCATGATTCAGTGAGAAGCGGTTGTTCATTGTCAAATTCAATCAGCCGAAGTATTCTTCTCATTTGCAGCTTTGGTTCATCTGGAAGTTGTCATCAAGGGGGAGCAGCAATGACTCCTTCCTTCCTTAGTGTTAGTGTGAGCCCTTCTCCTAGCCATTATTAAGGGGGAGTGTTGGAATATATTATATTTCTTGGAAGGTAATCATGTCTTTGTATTATGTCGGAATTGTCTACAATCTTATGTAAAAGAGTAATACATTTAACCCATAGTTATATGGTGTTGTATTTACTTGTGTAGAGTATTTGTCCATGGTATTGTATTAAGAGATGTTATTTTGGAGAATTATATTATCCCACATGCAATATGTGAGAGTAATTCCTCCTCATCTCTTAGTATATAATAGGGTCAAGTGAGTCTCTATATAATCATGTATTCTTGATGTAGTAGTGGTACTATTGTGACATTGTTGTACATCATCTATATTCTTTTGGGGTATTTGTGCTTTGCTCTCTTGTAAGATTAGAGAAGACATTCTGGAGATAATAGAAGACTACCTTCCCATGGATGTAACCCATTAGGGTGAACCACATATATCGGTGTTCTCTTGTCCTTTTCTTTTCATGTTCTTATCTTTTATGATATGTTGTTGGTTGCTTAGATAGGTTAACTAGTTTAGCTTGACTCTACTATTCTAACAAATTGCATGCATTTGGAGCACCATAGATGAATTCCAAAACATTTGTTCTCAATCAAATACTAAGAAGAAAGAAACATAATGGAAAGCAGAGGTAAATATTAACACATACACATAAATAAGATCACAAACTTGGAACCATTTCCACAAGAATTTCTGTTTAAGAAAAGAGTTCCCTTTCTCTATTCTCTGCAAAATTGTATTAAAAAAATATTGTCCATGAACTGCCTACTTCTTTCTTTGGGATCCAACCCCCAATACATCATAAAATGCAAAATATATACAAAATGGCTCCTTGAGCGAATGTTTAACAATTTCTTGTAACATAAAGTTCTTGTAACTAAACTCCTAATTCCTAGGAATCTAGTAACTGAATTATTTTGATAAAAACCAAATTTAAAAAAAAACATTTGGTAGGCCAAAAGAGATATACAAACTGCTCCTTTGCATTGTGACACATGTTTGTCAATGATGTATCCTGTATTTGGTCTTCTCGAATTTCTGAACAACTTTCCATTGTTCATGATTCATAATGTCACAATACATCATTTCCTTGATTGCCACCTCTAGCTCCACATATTGGGTTTAAGAGATAGGTGGTAAAATTCTTTGGGTGACAAGGAACCGCTCAAATATCTCAAAGTCATTTGTTAATTTTTCTATAATTACTTTCCCAATCAATCCCTTTGTCAAATATTTAAATTTTGAATGATCCATGCGATTACACATCGGCAGGTTATGATATTGTTCTTCGGAAAATAACCGACCATCATTATCCTAGAAAGGAGGAACACCTTCATTGAAGTGTTCTTGAAATATTTGCTTGAAATCCTTAATCTGCAGAAGCATTTGATTGGATTTTTCCTATACAACTTTGACAAAATTATGCTTAGTAATAAATTTTCTAGCCCATAGAATGATGGATAACCTATCTCTGATTCCCATTTCCTGTATATCCTCATATGTCAAAGTTCTTAAGAAAATAATAGCATTTTGTGCAGTGCCCAGTGGCTTTTTATCCAAATTTTCATTCACCAATTTACTCCTTTGAAAAGCCATAGCCACTATTAAATTGTTATTATTCACATAATTCAAAATAAGGTCTAAATTTTGTAATTTCTATAGCCATTGTATCCCAAATAAGATGTTTAGCTCCTTACAAAGGTGTCTTTCCTATTACCTTTTAATCAATTCATTGACCTTCTTTTGCAATTTTTTCTTCTCACTTGAAATTTTATTTATTTCTTCAATAATTTGAGCCAACTCTTGTTTGAGCTTAACAATATCTTATTTCAACTCCTTGATTTCTCCCTCTCTTAAGTTTATCTGTGACATGGCAACAAATAACCCGTCAGCAATAGATTCATTCACTTGATCTTCATTATGAATCAAAGGTTGGCTCATTAACTTCTCCAATACCTCCTCCTCTTCCTTCCAATTTGCATTAAAAAATGAATTCTGAGACATTAATCTAGACTATTCAACTTCCCAAGCTTGATTTTCTTTCTGTAATTTCAACACTTTTCCCTTAAATCCATCAAATCTTGGTGAATTTTCTCTTTTTCTTTTTGTAACACTGTCAATTCTGACAACTGAACATGTTGCGTACCTGGAACTTTCAATTTTTTCTTAAGCGCTTGGATAGTATTTTCTTTTTCTTCTAGTAGCTTTTTAGTCACTTGAACATTAGCAGGTTCAGTCCTTGAAGTTATAAGATATGTCTGTAACTTTTTAATTTGAACTGAATTGGCTTTGTTCTCTACTTTCTCTTGTCGAAGTTGTCTCTCCAACTTGTCAATGGTTGATTGCAGTTTTGTAATTTTCAATCTGGCTTTCAATAAATTAGAATATAAAACATCATCTATCTGCCTATGAAGTTGGATTTTATCAGGCGCATTGGTTGTATATATCCAACCTGAACTCCATTTCTGAAACTTTTTCATCACAATATATTCTTTTAACTCCTTTATTTCTCCCTCTCTTAAGTTTATCTGTGACATGGCAACAAATAACTCGTCCGCAGGAGATTCATTCACTTGATATTCATTATGAATCAAAGCTTGGCTCATTAACTTCTCTAATACCTCCTCTTCTTCCTTATGATTTGCATTAAAAAATGAAATCTAAGACATTAATCTAGACCGTTCAACTTCCCAAGCTTGATTTTCTTTCTGTAATTTTAACACCTTTCCCTTAAATCCATCAACTGTTGGTGGATTTTCTCTTTTTCTTTTTGTAACACTGTCAATTCTGACAACTGAACATGTTGTGTACCTGGAACTTTCAATTTTTTCTTAAGCGCCTGGATAGTATTTTCTTTTTCTTCTAGTAGATTTTTAGTCACTTGAACATTAGCAGGTTCAGTCCTTGAAGTTATAAGATATGTCTGTAACTTTTTAATTTGAACTAAACTGGCTTTGTTCTCTACTTTCTCTTGTCGAAGTTGTCTCTCCAACTTGTTAATGTTTGATTGCAGTTTTGTAATTCTCAATGTGGATTTCAATAAATTAGAATATAAAACATCATCGGTTTGCCTATGAAGTTGGATTTTATCAGGCACAATGATTTTATCCAACCTGAACTCCATTTATGAAACTTTTTCATCACTTACCATAGCAAATTTCAGGGTATTCCTCTCTAGATCCTTGGTGGAAATCAACGAAAGTAGTTGATCCGTTAACTTTCTCACCCGGGGAAAAAGTTCATGCATCTCATCCGAAGATTGCTTCTTTTTTTCTGCATAGCTCAAAACAAAGTCAAACTTAGACTTGTATCTAGAGTCTGACCTTGCACAATTTTTGCTAGTAAAAGAATATTCTTGTATCTATACATGTTGTTGTAAAAGAATGTGTTTTTTTTTTTTTTTAATCATCTACACTCTGCTCATCTTGTATTATTATTTCCCTTTCAGGATATAACTTTATTCTTTTGCTTGAGTTTCAATCATCAATATCAATTATGTCAATTTCGTAAAGGTTCCTTTTATTCACTTAAGCATAATTAGATGGTGTATGTACTGTTAAATCCAAGTCATTTATTCTCTCTTCATATTCCTCTATTATCTCTTCTTTTATTTCTTTAGAATCCTGCTCAAATTCCAACAAATTAGCCATTTTATCCATGCCTTTTATTAGTTGATGTTCGAAGGCCTTGTTTTTATTTTGTTGTCTTCTTTGCGATATGATTTGCCGCATATCATAATTTGACATTTCCATGTTTTGGAATTCCATAGCCTCTAGCAATTTATCAACAATAGACAACACAACTTTACTTTAAAAAAAGAAAGGGCCAATCTTGAACTTAAACTTTACATCATAAGACTTCTTAAAAGCATCAAAATGTTCTTCCTCTGAACACAACCTTTGTTTGATAAACTCTAATGCAAAAATTCTAGGAGTTAAAAAGGCAGGTAATTTGTAAGATGGTCCTTTAAAACTGTACACATGAACAACAATGAATTCCCTATACAAGAACAAATCCCATGTACAACCTTCTGGTGAAAGATGCAAAATATTCTTCATTTCATCCATCACTCTAGGCAATTTCTCATCAAACATGATTCTGTATACCTCTGCCATGATTTTATTTCCAAACTCAAATACATTTATCTGTCCAGGAAGCCCAAGCGAGAAAACTGTATTGATGAAATGCAACTCATAAATGTTGGATCATAAGAACATGTTTAGTAAATACAACCGATACTTGAAATGCCTCAATTTGGAGAAATCCGCTAACTAAAAATGAATTGTAGTGGCTAAAAACTCATCCAATCCAAAAAAATAGACTTGGTTTGACTATGGCTCTAGTAAATTTTTCTTCAACAAAAAACCTAACACAACCTCAGTTACAAACTTATCATCATCGTAACCCAGTATTTGACTCAACATGGACAAAACTAATTGGACTTCTTCTTGAAAAAGACAAACATTTAAGGGAAAGGTGAGACTTTCTACAAAATAACCAACTTTTAAAATCTTTGACAAAAATGCATTTTTGACTTTAGACTTACACTCTCTATACAACTGAACCAAGGTTTATTCACTAAAAACTTCAACATTTACAGGAAAAATATCAGGCACATTCAAAACCTCACGGTTGACTTTTACATTAACTTGAAAAAGGATTCTAGTGGTATTTTTGTTCATAATTACTCTCTTAGTGGGAAAATAATTGTTAACGTACCACTCTACAAATTCTAGGTAATGCAGGGTTTGTTCGGCAGAGAAATAATACATGAAGGAATTACACACATTCAAAATATCTCTTCCCTACAACTTGAGACTCCACAATTTTTCTTTAGATTAGGAAATGGTACACACATAGAGAACTGGGTCGAAGACATTTCCTTCTCTATCAATTATAAATTCTTCTTTACTATCCATGAACTTATAGTGTGAAACTGAACTCATAACTTCTTCCATAGCATAAACCCAGTAGGAATTAACGTGTTAGAACTACCTGGGAAGTGGCGAAAAACCTATAGTTGACCTTCAGGCTGCAACTTGAACTGCAGACGCATTTGTTGTCAATTCCCTACCTTTTCCTCAATGCCATGACAAAATAACCCTTTTAAAAATCGCCAACGATTTTTTATATTGTGTGAGGAACCAGTTTCAGATGCCTCGAAAAGTGGTTTTTCCTTTACCACTTTTCCTAGTGGATCTAACTGAATTACACTACATGGAAAGTGGTTTATAATCTGATATCAATCCCCTCCTTTATCTTTTGCGCTACTCTGTGCTCCGGATCATTTGTAAGCCATCGATCTCGTCTCGATCAATCTATGGCATCTAATCATAGCATCCCGCCTTTTGACATCATACGTGGGTCCCATGATCACGTGCACCCTCCGCCTGTCTTGTCCACCCACGCTTTTCACCCCCACTCTTGATCATACCACAGGTTCATGTGTGTCCTTTACGCCAAGAAAAATTTTCTTCAACCTTAGTCATACGCACCTAACCTTCTAATATTTTAAGAACCCCCCTTTTTATTTTTGACACCTTTACAATATGGCAAATATAGTGCTGAAAAGTATAGTGTCAACATCTAGTATGCTTTGTTTTTAGCTTTCTCTAGTTTTAATTTCCAAACCACCCGGGCATAATAAAAACAATTAAAACCGTAACTTCAAAACCCTCAACTCTTAGATCTATAGGTTCTAGTTTGCGGCCAGATTTGAAACTTAAAACCCACTTTGAAAATAATTAAAAACCCTTATATCTAAATTTTCATGACCACTAGACTCCATTTTCCCACTCAAACCACTGGTTTAGCCCCTACGAAAAGGGAACCCTCCTTGAGGGAAGTGGGAATATTCCATTCCGTGAACTGGGTATTGCTAGAATTACTTTCATTTGTCTAATATTGCATCTAGAAAATAATCCTTGTGTCCAATTTTACTTAATATGACCTAGTTACCCTTAGATATGATTTTCATGCTTAAAACCCTAGGTTAATTAGGGCTTTTCATGTGGGCACGCATTTTCTCTTAGTAATCACTCAAATCTCTAATTAACATGTATACTAAGAGATTTATTCAAGTTTCCCTGGGTTATCTACTTGCCTTCCTCATTTTTAGGGTCATCTTGGTTATACGGGCACACCCTAAGATTAGTACTTTCACTGAGTCTAAAGTGTCGGTAGCTTTGGATGGTGTGACAACTAATTATTTCGGAGGTCTTAGCTTCTGTAGGTCACAACTTTAGTTTCCTTCCCTCTACCATCTTGAATAGGATCATCTCAAGGGGCAACTACAAGATTTGAGATAACATTTTTTGGCACCGTTGTCAGGGAGGTAGAGGCTCTCCTTTGTAGATTTTACTTTGGTGTCTGTGAATGTTTTAATTTTCTTATCATTCATATCACATCCAATTTAAATCTAGTGATTGCATTTCCAAATTATTTAAATTTTTATAATCACTACATTTTACTACTCACCTCTCTTACAACACTATTTTGGTGAACACAACATTTAATTCACCTGGTGACTCCTCTGAGGGACCTACCCATGATTATAACCTTCAAAAACGTAATTAGAGAAATTATCAAGAAAGTCATGTTACATACACTCGAAATCAAAATAAAAATCTTGAAAACCAGTTGTCTGATTTCTTTTGGAGGGTTGTCAATTCACCAATACAAATTCTAAAAAATCCTCCAACTGTTTCTCAATCAAGTCCTTTGTTTGGTCGATCTGATTCTCCCATTGATAATCAAAACTCTTATACTCCTCCATCTATTCCACTCCGAGTAAATCCTTTAATGGCCAACACAAATATTCCTAATGGACCTATGCGATTTGGAAACATAACTAGGGCTTGTCCCCTTTATTTTTCTTAGATTCAAGGAGCCCCTCATGACATGCCAGAAAAGTACTTCGATAAGCTTCCTAAGTTCAATGGAAGATCTGTTGTTACTATTGAAGGTCATATTCAAGTGGTATGGAACTACATTGAAGCATATGGAGCCAAAGAAGAAGACTCTTTTCATGAGAGCTCTTAAGTCATATTTAGAAGGGGAGGCCCGAGGATGGTTTGATAGGTTACCTGCAGCCTCAATAGATGGACATGACACTCACTAAAAAATTATTGAGGGTTGGTCGGCAAAACTTGATAACAAGTTCCTTTTTGAACTAGCCTTTTGGGATTAAGAAGAAGGAAAATGATTCAGTAAATAAATTCAACATTATGTTTGATAAGACTGTATCCAATGTCCCACAAGATTTGAGACCAAGTGAGAAAGCCATACTTATCCTTTACCTAGAAGAGTCCATATGACCTTAAGACGACTCAAACCTTGGCTAAGAAAGCAGAGGAAAATATATCATCTATGGGAAATAAGAACTTTTTTATGCTTATGCCCTCGCTTCTTCTTGTAGTGACACCAAGATTAAAAGAGCCAAAGAACCCATCCCTGATGAAAAACCTACCCTTGAAGGAATGTATGAAAAGATGAAGAGCCTCACTCTTTTCACTAAAGACATAACTAGAACTAGGGAAAGTGAACGATATCAGAACTCTTATTGTCCTAAAACTTATTGGAATAATCAAAAGAGACCAATGGATGATAATAGACAACCCCCTAGGAAGACTAAAGTAAAAAAAAACAAGAATGTGAACTTATGTGAGGAAATTGAAGAAGACCTTGAAATTTTTTATGCTGAAAATCAAGGGATCAACTTGGTAGATGATTTTGATTTTGACGAAAAATTTGGTAGGATTTTGCTTGAAGAAGGGGAATACTATGAAAGGGAGGAAATAATATACACTGTGGCACAACTTGATGTTAGGGTTTACCAACGCAGAGATAAAAATCTGAGTGCCACACCTTTCTTGGACAAACACCTAAGTCAAAACATAGAAGAAGTAGAACAATATCCCCATGACTTTGACCTAGGTATTGATATTGAGAAGGAATTGAACAAGGTAGTGAAAAATGTACCCATGGGGTGCCCCATTCAGAGTGCTAGGGGTAAGGAGGTAGAAGAGGATACCCCCTATTCATATACATACTGATATTTATGAGATAAAGAGTGGAGGACATCCACCTTTCTATCTTACATTACACATCAATAATATCCTTCTCCATAACTGTATGCTTGACTTAGGAGTCACTATGAATCTAATGCCTTTGTGAATTATGAAATAAATGGGACTAGAAATCACCAGACCATATGAAAATGCTTGTGGAAACAACTCAAGAGGTGTGCAAGCGTATGGCCTAATTAAGAATTTAAAATATGACTTATTCACTTGCCTTGACCTAAATACCATGATGCATGTAGTGGTGATTGATCTTCCCCCAGTCTATGGCATGTTACCGTTTAGGAAGTGGGATGTCGGAAAATAAATTATGAAATTCATTGAGGAAATCGATTTTGCTAGTGAGGTTTATGAAATGTCTTGGGAATGGTTTTTGATGATGTGTTATGGCTCTCCGGGCTAGTTTGCACCAGTTCCACTCAGTTTCAACTCCTGATTATTTTATTGGCTCTTCTAAGGAGTACATCCCGATGGGGTGCCCCTCACCTTGGTCATGGATGCATTTCAATCTCATATCTTATATTATGATGTTGTATAGGGTCCTAGGGTGATTTATGTCCCTAAGGAACCCCTCTTCATATATTACCATGTTATATCTTGGCACTTTGATGTATACCGTTTAAATAAGATGTTCTTGGGCAAAAGTGTGCCCCACTTGACTAAGTCATATTGATCCATGTAAAAATTAAAAAATGAGATTTCCACCATTGATGATGTTTTAATCTCAACCATTGGATGGATATTTGTTATTATGTGGAGATGCTCTCGATCTTTTTAAGAGTTGTAATCCCCTCATTGTATCCCATCAAGAAATTTGGCTCTTGGATGTTGGAATAGAGAAAATCTTTTTGCAATAATTCTTTGGTCTCTTATGTGGAATGTTCTTGATTCGTGATTGGAATATATTACACTATGAAATCTTGGAGAATTTCTAGATGAATATTTTGGCATGCATTCATTGTGATCATTTATGACAAGGTAGCGATTTGGAGAGGGGCATCATTGCCCAAGACGTGGTTCTTCTTTCTTCTTGTGGTTCCAACAGGGGGTTATCTATTGTGTATTTTTTCAATTGATATGCTTTCTTACTTTGTTATCAACACTTTTATTTCTTGTTCGGCAAATTCATCTCGATTGTTTACTTGGCAGGAGAGAGGGGCACCTTGGTCACTTGGAGAAATTTGGATAAAGCTTGGATCTTCACCAGGACTTCACCAATTGGGCATTACTTTGTAAGGGTTTCACAGTATTGGCATTTTCCAAGTCTTGGGTACGTTTTGCTTTTAGTTTTCTCTAGTTTTAATTTCCAAACCACCTAGGCATAATAAAAACAATTAAAACCCTGAACTCTTAGATCTATAGGTTCTAGTTTGCGGATGGATTTGAAACATAATACCCACTTTGAAAATAATTCAAAACCATTAGATCTAAATTTTCATGACCATCAGACTCCATTTTCCCACTCAAAACACTAGTCTAGCCTCTAGGGAAGGGACACCCTCCTTTAGGGAAGTGGGCATCTTTCATTCCGTGAACTGGGTTTTGCTAGAATCACTTTCATTTGTCTAATCTTGCATCTAGTAAATCATCCTTGTGTCCAATTTTTCTTTATTTTGCCTAGTTACCCTTAGATATGATTTTCATGCTTAAAACCCTAGGGTAGTTTAGGGATTTTCATGTGGGAACACATTTTCTCTTAGTAATCACTCAAATATCTCATTAAAATTTACAGTAAGAGATTTAATCAAGTTTCCCTGGGTTATCTACTTGCTTTCCTCATTTTTAGGGTAATCTTGGTTATATGGAGGCGCCCTAGGTTTAGTACGTTCACCTAGTCTAAAGTGTCAGTAGCTTTGTTTGGTGTGACAACTGAGTATTTTAGAATTCTTAGCTTTCGTAGGTCACAACTTTAGTTTCCTTCCCTCTACCATCCTGAATATGATCATCTCAAGGGGCAACTACAAGATTTGTGATAATAGGTAGGAGCAAAAGTTTGCCCCCTCACGAACCACTATCGTGTCATTTTAAGTGGCATGGTTTTCCTTTAATAACAATGGTTAATTAGCTTGCATTCATAGATATTGACTAGTGATTAATGTTCTCACTACTAGTTGATAACCGAGTTATGATATGTTTTGTCACCTTCAAAAAATAATGAGTCTTCTGATGATGTAGATTTTTACTTGGTACATGGAATCATACATAAGTTTAATGACAATTGATCATGATCATATTAATAAATGGCAGATCCCCACATTGTTTTGGGCCATTTAGTTTGGCCACACAAGATCTTCTACCAATCCCCACCTTAACTCTTACCATGGTCTCTTTATCACAAGTACATTGGTTCAAGACAAGCCTCCAACCATTCTTAGGGATTCTTAGGGATGTTATAGGATGGTCTCATTGCACCGAGAGCAATGAGTACATTTTACAACCAAATATTGAAGAGTTTGTAATGTCCATCCCATATAAGGTTGACCCAAATTTGAAGTTTGTACAAAACTAATTATATATGTATATATAAAAAGCACACTAATATAAGCCCATGTTTACTTGAAATCTTTTAAGCATAGAGAGATTTGAATTTTTTTTTTAAAGTAAAACTTTATAGATCTTGAATTAAGATGGATCTATGTTGGTGTTGATCTACCCAAGTACAAATGGTCCTTTTATTTTCAATTGTAAATAAAGATAGAATAAAATAAGGTTTATGGATATCTCTAACCTCTTTAATTTTTTTTAATAATAACATGGTTTCAATATGGCTATAAAAGTATATAAAAAAATTCAATTTGGATAAAATGTTTGATCTCTCTCAATATAATAATAGAGTAAGAATACACTTATAACTATTAGTAACACTTTAGCAAATTTATTATTGTGTAAAGAAACAATGAAGTATCATTGTCATCTTAAAATCAAAGATTGTCGACAACATATTTTTTACTATGAAAATGTTATGTTTTGGTATAGGTTTTGCTTTTATTATATGTACACAAAAAGCAACATCTTACCTACACATTAAGGATTTATTAGGTTAAAAAGCAATTGAACAACAAACCTATTTAATGGAAGTACATGGTTGCCAAACTTGTGCTAAGAGTTTCAATAAATGAACCCATCTAATTCCACCTCATCTATAGAGATGGGAGATGTAACCATTTAGAAATGACAAAGAACAAATCAAAGTAGACAAGACTCTTCACTACACTAAAATAATACATAAAAAAAATAAAGTCAAAACTCTGGATTAAGACTAATTTGTTTAACTAAATAAAAAATAAAGAATTAATTTGTTTAATTAAATACACATACAAATAAAAATTAATTTCTTCAAGTAAATATTTTTTTTGTTATTATCACAAACTCTATATTAACTAATTAATAAATAATTAAATAAAAAATCCAAAAAACATGAAATGGCCATCAAGCTACTAATCAATTATTTTGTTAAATCTTTAATCATTTATGAAAACTTTATGAAAACAACCAAACTGCTCTGCTAATAAGACATTCTCCATCACAAATAAACAATTTGGTAAATCTTACATAAAACAATCAAACTATAAAACCACTAAACTGTTCCAAAAAAGAATGTAATTAATTCTTAAACTGAAATCAAGGCTTGCATATTAAATTTCATCATTTAAAAAATAATAATAAGAGTTCATACATCCATATTAAATATATTCATTTCAAATATAATTAATACTTGAAAATCAAATATAATTCAAACATATATATTAAATCTAATTATTTAAAAAAATAATAAAACTTTAAACATATATTTAATCATTTAAAATATAATTAATATTTAAAAATAAATAAAAAATAGTTTACATACATACTAAATCTAATTGTTTAAACAAATAATGAAAATTCAAACATTTTTAAATATAAATAATGCTTAAAAATCAAACATAATTCTTTTTATAAATTGGGTAAGTGGAGAAGTAAGCTAGTCCATTACACCTACAAAAGTATTACATTAAATTTAATCATTTAAAAATGATAACACATAATACTTATAAAAATAATACTTATAAGAATATCCTATTAAATCTAATCATTTAAAAAATAATAAAAATTCAAACATACATATTAAATCTAATCATTTAAAACATAATTAATTTTAAACATCAAAATTCAAATATACAAACTATATCTAATAATTTAAAACATAAAAACACAATTAATACTTAAATTTCAAAGTTTAGACATACATATTAAATCTAATCATTTAGAAAAGTAACCAAATTTCAAACCTACATACTGAAAAGTAACCAGATTTCAGATCTAATCATTTAAAAAATAATAATGGAATCCCAATCCAGTGCAATGGAAGTAAAGATATGTTCCCCTTTCACTTTCATTATGTTTTATTTTTTCAACTACAAAGCAAATCCAGGACGGTGGCCCTGGACCGAAACATTCTTCTTGTCAATCCTTCCTTCCATCAAAAGTCATTTCCAAAGGAATAGGGAGCACCTCCTTACAAACAGTGGTCACGACTCTGAGGAATTTCCATGAAAACATCTCAGCTTTGCTTTCTGTTCTGGTGATCAATTAGCTTTTTAAGAAAGTACTTGTCATCTGCTCAACCAAATTTCAAGCTACAGGAGACAGAGACAGAGACTCGGGTGAGTTTTCATGTGGGCATGTTTTTCTGGTTGATTATGCATTTCGTGTGTATTTATTTTAGACAATTGCTGCCACCAGCATAAATATAATTCAAACAAAACTATTTTTTTGTGAAACTTGCAGTGTAAATGAACCATTGAATAACAAATCTTCGATACAAATGTTATACAATTTTGAAGTAATAATGATGAAAACATAAGGTATTTTTTGTGCCCAGTTTTTAGTTGAATCGCCACTCTTGAGTCCTGAATTGTTTTTACTGTTGTTGCCCAAGAATTTCGCTTTTATGAATTGTAGTTTTAGCCTTTTGTTTTATCAGCCATTAAATTTCTTGGATATGGCATTATTTGAAGTCCCTGATTCTGTGTTATTCAACCTGGTAATACCTTTCAGTCAGGACCTTACCGCCCACAATTCAGGAACGACTTGGTAAGGACTTTCAGTGAGGACCTTACTGCCCACAATTCAGAACCAACCCAACCAGACATTTCAAGACCAACTCTTTCAATAGTCCTTACCGCCCACAATTCAGGAACAACTTGGTAAGGACTTTCAGTGAGGACCTTACTGCCCACAATTCAGAACCAACCTAACCAGACATTTCAAGACCAACTCTTTCAAGTTTCAATAGTCTGACCTTTTAAGACAATGAACCCATTCAAAGAGGTAATACAATAAGGCTGGCTTTCAATCATATCATATACATTTAACCCCATATATGTCTTCTTTTTGGATCATATCATTTCAAGACTAACTCTTGCCACGGTAGCTCTCCATTTATTTCATTCAAACATCTTTTGTCCTCTTGGGTTTACTTTTTGCTTGTGTTTACTTATGTCAGGCCTGTCAATTTATTTTAGGTCTGTTACTGTTTTTCTTTGATTAGAAGGGTTTGTGCCAATAGGAGAGATCAGATCCTGTGTAATTAATGATCATGCTGCTAGTGCAGTCCAACACAACGGCTAGGTTCCAAGTACACTACTAACCACGAGGTGCTGTAATGAGAGACCCCTGTAATTTTCAACTAAAATGATCTACCTTCCCCTGTCCATATCAGCCTCTGCACATCGACCTCTACAAGCTGTCCATAGGCATGTCTGCTTTAGCAATCAGTTATTTTAGATGTATTTATATGCATTGAGTAGCTTCAGCCTTCAATCTCTCTGTTTTCTTCCTGTAAGCGCAACAAATTGTTTTCTTGCAATTTGAATCAGAAGAGAAACTAGAAAATTTGTCAAGGTCGTTGAATACTTCTAGCTAGAACGAAAGGCAAAGGTGCAAGTTAAAAAAAAGCCATTAATATAAAATAAATTTAACCATCAGTCATGCTTGGCCATGCTCAGTGGTATAATTTGCATGTTCTATATATACTGCTTAAATTCTTTTAAACAATAAATTGTGGCATTCTATATTTTGCAATCATTAGGCTTGGCACCAAACTTGTTGGATACATTTCTCAGTTACTAGTTCCAGAATCCAGTCGCTGTTCAAATGTGGTGTATTCATCTTTAATAGATTTGTCCAAATTTTTAGATGTTTATGTGTTCTTAAATTTTTTATTGCAGAGATGGACAAGGCTTGTGTTATTACTGGATTCCCAAGTCTGAGACAGCCCAATACTATTCTTGCAGACCACAAGGGTTCATGCACTCTAAGATGTCAAAATGCTATGAAGGTTGGAGACTCACGATTTACAGGCAAAAGGGGTAGAAAGGTTAGAGGTTTTGTTGTGAAGAATCTGAACAAATATATTGGCAAAAATGATGGCTTTGGCTTAAGGTATACAAGAGACGCCAAATTAAGAATTGGGCGATGTTCCCTTGAACCAGATGTTGCAGGGGATGCTGTTTCTAACTCTAGAGATCAAAGCGATGTGTCACATAATGGTATATTCAACCAAGCAGATTTGCAATCTGGAACCAGCAGTGGTTCCTGTTGTTCATTGAAAAAAAGTTTAGTACTGGAAACTGAGGGTATGGTTTTTGGTCTGGGAGAACCTGATTCATGGGATAGCATGGAAATTGGATGCCCAGTTGTGAGAAGATATCTCAGTGATAACGAGGAAAGATGGTATATGTGGTATTATGGGAGGAAACGAGGATCTCAAGATTCAGTGGGTTTAGCACTGTCAGCTAATGGAGTTCATTGGCTAAGAGGATCTGGTATCATTGATACTGATGAAGATGTTGGAATTGTAATGGAATGTACTAATGATTGGTGGGCTTTTGATACTGAAATCATAAGACCTTCTGATGTTCTTGTCATGTCTAGTGCAAAGGCAAGAATCTCAAGTGGGGTTTATTGGCTCTATTATTCTGGATGCAATTCAGATGAGATAAAAATTCCCCGAATGTTACTTCGTAACCCTGGCAGATTTGGTGAGAGTGGGGTTGAATCTATTGTTTTTAGGTCTCTTCCAGGCCTGGCTATGAGCCCCGATGGAAGAAACTGGGCTAGAATAGAGGGTGACCATCACAGTGGTGCACTTTTGGATATCGGTGCAGAAGGAGAGTGGGATTCGCTTTCAGTTGCTGCGCCCCAGGTCGTTGTACACAGTCTTGATGATCTCCGGATGTACTACCATTCATTTGATGTAAAATCTGGTTGCTTTTCAGTAGGCATTGCTAGATCTCGAGATGGTATCAGATGGGTTAAGCTGGGAAAGATTTTAGATGGTGGTCTACCTGGGTCTTTTGATGAGCTTGGTATCACAAACCGACATGTGATCAGCAACCAAAAGGGAAATGGATATTTGATGGTATATGAGGGTGTTGCAGCAAATGGAAGCATAAGTATTGGATTAGCACAGTCCCATGATGGCTTGAAAAATTGGAAGCGGTGTCAAAATAAACCAGTGTTTGGGCCTGCACCAACCCTTAATGCATGGGATAGCAGAGGAGTTGGATCTCCTTGTTTAGTGCACATGGATGGTAATGAGTGGAGGCTTTATTACCAAGGTGTAGGAATTGGAGGAAAAACAGGAATTGGATTGGCAACATGTATCGATGGCAGTCTTAAGAACTTCCAAAGATGGCATGGATTCCATGTGTAGAGGGCCAATTATGAAGAAACTGGACAGACTTGTGTTGCTTGAATATTTGAATTAAAGGATGCAAGTTGTTTCAAAGTAGGAGCATTGGTGTCCTCAGAATATTAGAAATGTAGGTCAGCTAATCAATTGACAATTGTCATTTCTCTGGTGGCACAGTTGGACACTGGGTACGAGGGTTCCATTCTTTCAAATGATTTATAAAATGTCAGATGCCAAGCAAAGGCAGATTTCGACTCATAATTTTCTTGGCAATATTTTCATTCCCTCTTTCAGAGATGCACCAAATTTTCAGTCTTTCATGGTATATCTTCTATAATCTCAGCGATTTCAGACAACAACATCCAGGTCCTGTTGCTAAATGAAGATAGAGAAAACACATTCAACTTCTGTCAGCTTGATAGAGAAGCAGGGGCATGGCGTTTTCTTGGGATTGCTAATTTCTGTTTTCTCAGGGGTTTTCAAATAAAACCATGATCTACACAACCTACTAATTGCAAATTTCATGCCTTGATCTGTGGGCTGTTCCATACCACGAGGATCTGTTGCAATGGTGGAATAAAAACTTGAAGAAATATACAACACATATTGTCTGCCAAAAAAATATAATGAAAGAGAGTTCCAAATGAGCAGAAAACTAATTGATATGAAATATTTGGTGTGAAAATATAGCCAATTTAAATTTTAGAGGATAGAATCCCATCCATACAACCACCTAGGAAGATATCCACCAGTCATAGGGCTGCAATTCCAGCATGAAATTCTTTCTCTATCATGGAAGATTTAGCAGTGTAGTACGTTCATCTAACCCGAAGTGGTTGGACAGAATGGTGATCATTCTAAGGTTTGGTCTGAAAATATATGTATTCCAAGATTCTAGCTAGACTTCTGAATTCAATAACCATCAAATCCTGTAATAAACCTAAAATTTCAAACAGATAATGTGGACTGCAAGTAGTTGGGATGTGCAAGGCCTTTTTAAGTCAACAAAGAAATAGTTGGGGTTCTTGTGAAGTTAGTGTTTTGGTTCTGGAGGATTAGGGGTTATATTCCAAACCAGCTTGTGTTAGATATATGATTTGGATTAATTAGGGAGCCTAGATATATATAACCATGATATGCTATGAGCACACTAATCTGTTGACATATGTTGCCAGATCTCTTCTAAAAATCCCTTGCAAAAGCACTATTGGGTTATCATTTTTTGATGGACAGTGTTTGAGGGTAAACCTTTGTGTTATCCAATCCACCTGATTTTTTACATATGAAAAGTTTGGTGCTGCCACAGCCGACAGCTGCCCAAATTTTTGGCATAGGGTTATTGGCATAAGACATTGTGTGTACTTATTATCATTATGTCTTTCATGTTATCCTCATTTTAAGCTGTATCCTCTCATAGATCTTACCCAATTGATTATTCAAAGCATTGCTCATCCTTTTTGTATCTACAGAGTGCCTGTCAGTTATTAGGAGTCTCCTAAGTCATGGTATGTACATGGGTGCGTGATAAGCATGGAGTTATGTTGGTGCCTTGATCTTTGCCAGTGAGTTATGTTAGTGCCTTGAGCTTTGCCAGTGCAAAATCAAAATTCAATTGTTGTTATGTTGGTGCTTTGAGCTTTGTCAGTGCAAAATCAAATTCAAGTGAAGCAGAAAGGGCTTCAAAGATGGTAAGAGTAAAACTCAACATGGCAAACAATTGAAAATTAATTAAAAAAGTAATTTGTTAAAATTAATTAAAAACCAAATTTCTATAAATTAGAACACTAGCGAGTTTGGAGGCTCTAGCCACTGTCTGAACCTTCTAAGACTGTCTAACCCTCTGGCCGGTATTTATCACTAACTGTCAGGGTGCATTAATGCAAGGATGATATTGAAACATTATGGCATGCATGCCAAATATGTTGCTTACAGTTGGGGCCACTTGGGGATATGCATGGAAGTTTGTCTTTATAGCTTACACTTGAGCCATGAAATCACTTCTTTATGAAGCCAGGAGAATGAAGACGCGTCTCTCGCACCCCCATTAAAGACCCAGATGCATCGTTCTCTTCTAAGTCCCTCCATGCTTGAGAAATACCCCAGTTAGTGCTACTCTTCCTCTTGCTCCTCCACCAGTCCATACTTGAGGAATACCCCCAGTTAGTGCTGCTCTTCCTCCTGCTCCTCCACCAGTCCATGCTTGAGGAATACCCCAGTTTGTGCTGCGCTTCCTCCTGCTCCTCCACCACGGGCTATAACGCTGGGCAACCCACATGTTGGACGTTGGAGTTAACAGGTAGGATATAAATTGCATATCCCTGTAAACATCCCAGGCTGCTTCCTATTTTCAAAAATTGCATGTGAATTCTCTTACCGCATTGCATCTCATCTTCACAATAACCGGAAAAATACGCACCTCGTCTTCAACAATAACTGGAACAAAGCGGGGTAAAACCTTACTGCCAGCTTCAGGAATTTCTGTGTAATGTCAGTTGTTTCTTCTCCTGGCAATGCAACAAAAAAAAGAAAAAACGTTAGAAATGTTTTGATAACTTTTTATAATAAAGCCACAGATGATACTAAGAGATGTTTTTATCATGTTTTTATTATGATAGGGTATACAATAGCTGTTACTGCAAAACATTAAAAAAAAAAGACAGTGATTAGTGATTAATCCAAAAATTGTTCCTATCATGTAAACAACAGGTAAAAGGCCATAGAAAACCCAAATGTTCTATGTTCTGATTATCATAGAGTGATTAGTGATTAATCCAAAAATTGTTCCTATCATGTAAACAACAGGTAAAAGGCCATAGAAAACCCAATTTTTCTATGTTCTGATTATCATAGATCAGATGTATTATACTAACTTCCTGTCTGAAATACTTGCATTTCTATTGTCCAAATCCACGGTGGAATATATACAATGATCTTCTCTTAGATCTTAGTTTCATTTAACATAAGAAGAGAATCTAAGAAAATCTATGAAGAGAGATGACATTAGTTCTTATAAGCTATGCAAAACATTAATTTTCAGATTTTAGAAACAGTTGGTTATCCATTCATCAGCTATAAGTGATTTATACATTGCTACCAGTTATCCATTCATCAGCTTTTACAGTTTTTTTTAATAATTGTTTATTTGGAATTTTGATTTCAGAAATAGTTGGTTATCCATTCATCAGCTATAAGTTATTCATGCATTGCTAACAGTTATCCATTCATCAGCAATTACAATTATTTTTTAGATTCCCTTTTTTATAATTATTTATTTGGAATTTTGAAAGACCACTTTAGAATCAATTTCTATGATAAACTTGTCTCATCCTAGTCAGTAGATAAAAAAAATATAAGCTATAATCCAGGTCAAATCTCAAATAAAACCTCTAAACTTAAAAAAATAAACTAAATAAACTGACCATTTGGATATTTGTTAGAACTCTATTTTTGGCCTTAAGCTTTGGTTCTTAGATTGAAAATTAACCTATTTGTTAGAACTCTATTTTTGGCCTTAAGCTTTGGTTCTTAGATTGAAAATTAACCTATCATTCGGGCCCTTCTTTTCTGAAGATACTATATTTTTCTGTTCTTACATAAATTAATAAAAAAAAGGTGTGTTCTCAATAAATTTCTTTCCTGCATATCAATTGAATAACATATCAATTGAATAACATAGGCATTGGGCAAAAATAAATAAATGAATCAGGCTTTTACAAAAATTAAAAAAAAAAATTAAAAACGTCAAATTTAATCTGCTATTGTATTGTAGACGTCAAAAACTGTTGGTTATCCATTCGTCAGTTATAAGTTATTTATGCATTGCTACCAGTTATCTATTCATCAATTATTACAGTTAACGCTCACGCGAGCCAGGTCGTCCTATCGGTGCAAATGGTCGGGTGGAAAGGTAACGCCTTTTTTATCGGCGTTAGCTTTCCACCCGACCATTTGCACCGATCGGACGACCAGCAATGCGTGATGTGAAAGCTCACGCGAGCCAGGTCGTCCGATTGGTGCAAATGGTCGGGTGGAAAGGTAACGCCTTTTTTATCTAGTTGTCTAAAGAGGGGACTTTTTGACCTTTGTATCCGGCTGGTTTTTACCAGTTTTTTGCTATAAATCTTCAGGGAATTTTCAAAACGTTTAAAAACATTGCTTGTTCTTACAGAGTGTAGGTGTTTGGGGGTTTTCATGTGACATGATTTCATTTCTGAGCTTAAAATCTCGCAATAAACAACAGAAATTACAGATTTTGGAGATTAAATTCACCGGATTCCGGCAGAAAATCAATCTGAAAGTCAAAAAGTCCCCTAGTTAGACAGCTTCATTTTTTATATTCTTTTTTTTATTTAAAATTTCTAAAAACTTATCTCATCTTTATCCTAGTCGTAGATAAAAAAATATAGGCTGTAATCCACCTCAAATCTCAAATAAAAACCTTTAAACTTAAAACTACACCTCAAATCTCAAATAAAAACCTTTAAACTTAAAACTTAAAAAAATAAACTACCAGTTTTAAAATTTGAAAAAATAAACTGACCGTTTGGATTTTTGTTAGAACTCTATTATTGGCATTAAGCTTGGGTTTCCTAGATTGAAAATTAACTTATCATTCCGGCCCTTCGTTTCTGAAGATGCTATATTTATGTGTTCTTACATAAATTAATTAAAAAAAAAAGGTGTGTTCTCAATAAATTTATTTCCTGCATATCAATTCAACATAGGCATTGGGCCAAAATAAATAAATGAATCAGGCCCTTACAAAAAAAAATTCTTCGCTTTCGTCCCCCATCTGCAGCAGCTCGACGTAGTTTGTTAGCAGAGGATTTGCTAGACCGCAAAACGCCAAACTTAATCCGCCATTGCATTCCTCTCAAGCTGCAATAACCCCTGTCAGTGAGCTTCCACTTTACCTTTTCGTCTACCCTTTTGTCTCCTCTGAGCCCCCTTTAATCTCTTCGTTGACGAGTTTTGCAAATATCTGATGCATTTCTCCCCAACTACCAAAAATAAAATTTGAAGATGTCAACATAACTACAAATATCCAGTTCAATTCAGCAGATAGCTCTCGCCTTTTACTTGAATTTGTATCAGTATCTATGTGAAGAACCCACCTGGTAGAAATGGGACGGACAACCATTTCTGAAAGTAGAATGAAGAAATTGTCAAAGTTATGGGAATCGATCTTCAGTGGTCTACCAAGAAAGATCAAACAGAAGCAATTTGCAAAGAGGACATATGGAAGATGATGAGGCTGCGTGCCCTTTCAGTTGGGTTCGGAATGCATTTGTTTTTTTGTACTCCATAATTCGAAAACGAGTTGTCTAAACAGAGGGCTTTTTGACCTCTGTGCTTCGCTGCGCTGGATTTTATCAGTTTTTTTCATGAATCTTTACGGAATTTTCAAAACTCATCAAAAACACTGCTAAATCTTAAAAAGTTAAAAGTGTGGGTGTTGGGTTTTCTTAACCTGATTTTATTTCTAAGCTTAAAATCGCTCAACATATAACAACCAAAATTACAAATTTTGTAGATTAAATTCACCGAATTCCGACAAAATAATCAACCTGAAAATCAAAAAGTGCCTTCGAAAATTCAGAGTGATATCAATAGCAGGGCTCGGAATTTCAAAATTTTTAACCCAGGGTTTGACTTTCAAATCTTTCGATGCAAAATTGATCTGAAAATCAAAAAGTCCCTTCGAAAATTCAGAGTGATATCAATAGCAGGGCTCGGAATTTCAAAATTTTTAACCCAGGGTTTGACTTTCAAATCTTTCGATGCAAATTTGATGATGGTTACGGTAAAAAAAATAAAAATAATTTCAAAAATAAAAAATTATTTAGCGCTTTTAAAGGTTAAAAGGTTCAAGTAGGGAAGGATTAGTAATAATGCAAATAAAATTCAGCTTTTATGTATATCCTGTAATGAAAATTAATAAAAACTTACTAATATTAATTAAATATTACTAATGTGTATATTTAAAAAGTTATAATCATATTTTGAAATGAAAACTAATAAAAAAATTACTAATATTAATTAAATATTAATAGTTCTTACATTTAAACAGTTATAATCATAGAAACCATAAAAAGCCATAGAATGTGTTAAATTGCACCACAACCATTCAATTCTCCCGATCACCAACTAAATCCTAAATCCTTGTTGAGTAGTTTAACTAAAAAATATTTAAACTTGTAATTATTTAAAAATCACTATGAAATTTTTCTTAAACAAATTTATTTAAAGCTATTTTTTAAATTCAAAATAATAATATATTTTATTTAGAGATTTATTTTTAATTCAAAATGATAATATATTCCATAAATTAGAAGAGTTACTTGTTTTCATATTCCATAAATTAAAAGAGAGTTGCTTGATTATGCATATGATGAGGATATATTTTTTTGTAAGTTGAGGAGCTAATCTATTGAGTAAAAATAATAGCAGAACAAAAAATATTACAGTTCAAAGACATAGTTCTACTGAGAGAAACAAGCAGGTGTAGCAGTCCTAATCAGTTTACCAGACCTCCCTCAGTGAGCGAAAACAGATCCAAAAAAAGAGAGAATGTATCATTTTACATAAAAACGTGTTTGTCAGGCTACAATTCATGACATGATAAACCCACTAACCATGTGACAAAACATAAAAGAGCAGCCCAAGGCAAGAAACATGTCTAAGGTTTTTGAAATGGCTCCTCGATGGTGGGGCACCCGAAGCCTGTGGAGACCGGTTCGCTTGGCACATCCTTGTCATCAGAGGCATCGTAGTTGCTGGAGGAGTCTTCTTCTTCATTGCTGTCGGCTTCACTTTTGCTGGCTAGAGGACTTTTGACTAGGAGGGGAGTTGTTTTCCTCATCAGAGCTGGACTGGGGGAACATTTGCTAGCTGAGAAGGATTTCATTTGGCTCTGCGGGGGGCGTGGGGGAGGTTCGTAGTCCATGGGGACTGCAGGGTGTTGTTCAGGATTAAGCACCCTTGTAACCTAGGGTCTGGGGTTACCAACTTACTACTAACCTTGCAGACAGTCAGCTTTACTAGAGAATGGAAAGGGAATAGGAAGAAAGTCTTGGCTTACCCGATAACCGACGATTGATCCAAGCTTGATCTTCTCCCACTCCTCTTCTCTCCAAAGCTTCCAGGGATGCACCTCTTTCACCTGCAAAGAGCAAATCCTTCAAGTACTATCTCATGCATGTATATATTAGAGGTTAGATAAACAATATATCAAACATAAAATCAAATACATTCATTAACCACAATACATGAAATAGACTCAACACAAGGTTGGAAGAAGAATTCTCTTTATTAACAATCAGTGAATGAGATAAGAGTACAACCTAGCTTCTGAGACAAGGACTGAGTCTGCAACCAAAGGACTCTGAGTTCTGCTGCTCAAAGACTTCTGAAGATATACCACCAGCATAACTTTGCTCTCGAATCTTGATTGATTATTACCCACCCCAAGGCCTCTATTTATACTTTGGGAAATATAGTAGTTTCGAAGACTGGGGTGGTTGAAAAAGTTGGGATAGTTAAAGATTAGGTCCCAACTAATCTCATATAATCACGTTTTATATTTTTTAAAGCCAAACTAAGATGTACGCGACTATTGATATAGGCAACCCGTGTATGACACGCGAGTTGCTCGAAGCAAACCCGCGTACGCTGGTGTACGCGGGTTGCAATGCAGATAGTCGCGTACAGTACGCGGGTTGCAATGAAGATAGTCGCGTACGCAACTCAACACTTAGAAAAATATATAGCAAGCTGGTTTAAGAGGTAAATGCATCCCAAGTCATGCCCATCTATAGTGCTTTGGCAAACTTCAATCCTAGTTTGTCCTTTTGTGTACCAACATAAATAATGTCGGCACTCGGACGGAGAAGTGCCATTTGGGTTGATAACACAAGGGAAATGGTAGAGGAGGTGGGTGCAGAGGTGGATACGAGGGGGACAGTGGGAACTGAGGGAACAACAGGTGCAGGAGGTGGAGGAGGGACGCCATCATGGAGGGGTTGAGTGTGGAAGAGAAGCATAAGCTGAATCGGGAGATTCTTGATGACCCAGTAGTTTCTACGATGCTCAGGAGTGCAGCCAACAGCATTGAGGGAACCAGAGAGCTCATCCTCCCAGTCATTGAACATAGTGCGCACAGAGTCGGGAATTTCGATGTCGAAACCATCACAGCTAGCATGTGCATTGAGCAGAGCAGGGAGTTCAGAATGGGTGCCTCTCCACGCACGTCCGCGGTGAGGAGTGCCTTTCTGACATCGAGACATAGCAGGGCGACCAAGGGAGGTCGAGAGCTTGAACTGTAAATAGCCAAGAGCAGAATTACAGAGAGTAGAGCTGGGAGGATGCAGATAGTCGAACCGGGAAGATGCAGAGAGAAAATGACGGTGGTGACGAGGGAGCCGGAGCCTTAATCCTTTGGCACGTCAGCCCATGAACCAAGAAGGCTCATTAAGGAGAGCCAGCGGCGAGGTGACGACCACGTACATTCTAGCTTCCATGAGGTCTCCACGTCCAAATGTGGATTTAATGCACATAGCCATTGAGGCGGATGATGGGAGGGTGATGTCAGGCGGATAATGGGAGGGCGATGTCAGGCAGATGACGGGGTGGCACTGTTGTGTGCCTCGTCATCTGCCTTCGTGGCCATAGTAGCAGTGTTATCACCCGCATCCGGGGTGAATTCCTTTGCAGCAATGAGAGTGCAGTCCTGCCTGAAGCGGTCATCCAGAATCTAAGCCAGAGTGCTTTGATGAAGAAAAGAGGTGGAGAGAACTCCCCAATTGGAAATTTTGTCAGCCAGGGAGTTAGCTTCTCTTTTAACATGCTGGAAAATGATGGTCGTTGGTTGAGAAAGGAGGAAAGCTAATTGCTGAAGATCATGATCCAATCTCTAGCAGGAGGAGATCTTGGCACTACAGGAGCCATGTTGAAGCTTGATGGCCATATTTAGGATTAGCTCTGAATCTCCCTTAACTATGAGAAGAAATAAGGCGTGTGTGGAGGCTACGTGAATGCCTTGAAGAAGACCATTCAGCTCGGCTGCATTGTTAGTTTCGATTCCTAATTTTCCATAGTAGATGTGAAGAATCTGACCTGAAGCTGATATGAAGACCCCTCCAAAACCTACTAGACCAGGTTAAATCTTTGGAGGCTCCATTGAATTTGACTTTGAAGAATCCATTGAGCGAGGCATTCCAGCTAGGGGAAGAAGAGGGGTGAGGAGGGCGAGGGTTGGGGTTAGTGAGTAAGGGTGGGATGTGGGAGAGCCAATTGTTTAGAGTGTCTTTTTCCTGAGGATTTTCCTGAAGGTATTTTTCCTGCCATTTAATGAGTAAAGTGGTCTCCTTGATGTGCTGCTGACATTGAATCCAGATTATTTCCACAGTGTTAGCTCTACCTTCGAAAATCCTAAGATTGTGTTCTTTCCAAATGCCCCAGATGAGAAATCCCGGGATGAGTTTCCATATTTTGTTAAGAAGAGGATTTTGGTAGGGGTGGATGTGCCAATTTTTAATGGTATCCATGATGCTGTTAAGACAACGATCCGTTCTTTTGTAGATACAGGAAATCTGGTTCCAAAGTTGGTTGGCGAAAGGACATTGATCGAGGATATGATCCATTGTTTCCTTTTGTTCTTTGCAAAGGGAGCATTGAGAGGGACCGGTGAAGCCTCACTTGAGGAGATTGTCCCAAATTAGAATGCGTCTATGTTAAAAAAGGCAAAGAAAATTGGTGACTTTGGGACAGGTTTTTAATCCCCAGATCTTGGACCAGCAAGAGTCAGACTGCTCATTGAAGTTGTTGAGAAGTTGATGGGCTTCTTTGGTGGTGAACATGCCTTTGGGATTGTAACCCCATCGAAGAATATTGTTTCCATGTTTGTCTTATAAAATTTTGTTGTAATTCTTCCCATAAAGCCTATGAGTAGAGTTGTTGTTGCTACGGATGCCACTTATCCCAAGTGACCCATTCCCTAAAATCCTCCTGTTTGTTTTCAGTCCAAAAGAAGAGGACTTTATCATGTGAGGGGATCAAAAGTAGGTCATGCTGAGCCTGCATGTTGAATGTATTCTCTAGGGGAGGGAGCTGGTTCCAGGAATCAGTCCAAAAGTTGGCTAAGGAGCCATTGTGTATTTCCCAAAAACTATGTTGCTTAATTATTGGTCTCTGCAAGTTGGCTGCATTAAAAATGAGAGAGCCTTTGATGTTCAGAGAGTACCTGACGAAGTGTTGAGTCGGCCAATCCACCGCATATTTTTTGTTCCAAAGTTGTGCCCATTGGCTGTGATTTTTGGTGATCCAGTTCCACCAAACTTTAGCACTCAGGATTTCATTGCTTTGCGTAGGATCCCTCAATCCGAGGCCACCATCCGCTTTTGTACAACAAACAGTGTCCCACTTGACAAGAGCCCAATGATGAGATTTTTTGTCCTCGTTCCAAAGAAAAGTGCGCTAAAGCGTTCTGATGGCTTTGAGAACCCATTTCGGTGCCGCTAAGATAGAGAATAAGTAGAGAGGCATGGCTTGTAGGACATATTTGATGAGGACCAGACATCCTGCAAGGTTGAGGGTGCGCAGAGTCCATTGAGATAGGCGAAGTTCCAGATTGGTTAAAATTTCCTTCCAGGAGGAGTGCTTGAGTGCAGATTCTATAAAGGGGGCACCAAGATATTTCGTGGGAAGAGTGGATGCTTTGAAACCCAAGATTTGGGCAATGCTTCTCTGGGTGGGGAGCGGAGTATTAAAGAAAAAGATTTCGGATTTTTCTTGGTTGATGGTCATACCTGAAGCTTTGGAAAAAGTGGAAAGAATGTTCTTAAGGGATTTGGATTCCTGGACTAAGGGATGTCCCATTAAAATATTTTCATCCACAAATTGTTGATGGGTGATAGGGGTATGCTCGTGGAGTGTGAGCCCCTTAAGCGTTCCTTGAGATTTAGCATGAGTGAGCATTCAGCCTAGACCTTCAGACATGAGAATGAAGAGGAAGAGTGATAGCAAGTCTCCCTATCTTATACCCTGTGAAGGGTTGAATGGTTTGGTGGGTATGCCATTGAGGAGAATGGAGAAAAACGTTGTGGATATGAGACGTGTCACCCAGTGAATCTTGGAAGGCTCAAAACCAAAGGCTAGCAAGGTTTTTTCTATGAAGACCCAGTTGAGCTTGTCAAACGATTTGGAAAGGTCCAGTTTCAAAAGCATACCCGGTTTTTTGGAGATCTTGAGTGAATGGATGATTTCATGGGCAAGAATGATCCCATCAAGTATTTGACACCCTTGAACATAGCCAGTTTGTTTAGAGGAGATGAGAGAGGGAAGAAGGGGCTTGAGGCGATTGGCTATGATTTTGATAATCATTTTGTAAGGCACATTGCAGAGGGCTATAGGCTGATACTTAATAGGAGTGGAAGCCCTGTTTTTCTTGGGGATGAGCGTGAGAAAGGTGGCATTGATGGCCGACAGGATCCTCTAAGTGATGTGAGATTGTTTCACCATTTCACAAACCTCATGTTTAAGCAAGTCCCAGTAGGAGTGAAATAAATTGACTGTAAAGACGTCAGGTCCAGGGGATTTGTCTTCTTTCATTTGTCTGATGGTTGTCTCCACTTCCAGAAGCGTGGTGGGACGCATGAGCATGATGTTTTGATCACTCGTGACCAGAGAGGGAATGTGAGATGTGACATCTTGAATGGCGAGCTCCATGTCCTGCTCATTCTTAGTGAGGAGATCCTCATAGTAGGAAACCAACTAAGTTTCCATGTCTTTGTGGCTTTCCAACTGGGTTCCTTCATTGCTTTTAAGGTGGGTGATGCGGTTATGCATGCGATGTTGTATAGTAGATCTGTGGAAGAAAGAGGTGTTTCGCTCCCCTTCCTAAAGCCATTTGATTCGAGATTTCTGCTTCCAGAATATCTCTTCTTGTTTGGTTCGTTCCTCAATGTTTAAAAGGAGCTTCTTTCCTGTTTGTTAGTTTCCACTGTGCATCCGAAGGTGATGATCTATTGTTGTACGTGCTCCATTTCCTGTTCCAGAAGGGATTTGGTAGTGAAAATATTCCCAAAGGTGTGCTAGTTCCAGTGTTTAAGGTGTTGCTTGAGAAGTTTTAATTTGGTTTGAAGTTTGAGCACGCGAGAAGTGCCAGTGACATGAGTGTTCTGCCACCACCCTTTGACCATCTCAAGAAATTCTGGGCGGGTAAGCCAGAATTTCTTGAACCGGAAGGGATTTCTTCTGGCCACTTCATCTATCTACCAATTTAAACATATGGAACAGTGATCCGAGCCTGCAACGGGGAGGATAGAGGCATGAAGCTCGTATTCTAAATCATGATGTTCTGTAATGAGAAAGCGGTCCAACTTGGAAGAAATCTGAGCATCTCCACCTCTGCGGTTGTTCCATGTATGGATCCCATTATTGGTGTTAAGGTCGACCAGGTTGTTGTTATCTATGTACTCCTTAAAGAGTCTGTCTTCCTCAGAGAGCATGCATCGACCTCTAAGTTTGTCCTGAAGGGAGGTAATGAGATTGAAATCTCCGCCGAGGATGTCGATGTGATGGGCTTGATCTAGGATAAGCCAGTGGAGGAAATTGAGAAAGGAAGTTTTTGATTAGGGAGTTGGGGCCCATAGACATTGGTTAATATGTCGTGGATGTTGGTTCCAATGGGATGCAAATGGGAAGTGATGGAGTGGCGTGAGGCCAAGAAGTTATCAAGTTCCACTTCCGCGGGGTTCGAGGAGATGGTTAGACCCCCAGAGGCCCCAGAGGAGTCAATAGAGATGGATTGGCTGTTGCGCCAGAGTCTGGACATTAGAGTGTCAAGATTGGAGCTACTGGATTTGGTTTCTTGTAACATAAGAATGGAGGGTTTGTCTTGCTGGATCTTTATCTTGATCATTATGTGCTTGCTAGAACTATTGATGCCTCTTATATTCCAGGATATAATCTTCATTGATTGACAGTGGGGTGGAGAGGGAAGAATTCTGTAAGCTGAGAGTATTGCCCTGATTCTACCACTCTGGTACCCAGATTGGCTATTCTTTGAAGAGCAGTTTTCCTTCCTCTTTTCTTGGTTTCCTTACTACTTTTCTTGGTTTCTTTGGGGGTGCTGGTGATTATACCCAGTTTGTTGTTGGATTTGGCTATATGAAGAATGTCGGTGAGCATTTGAATCTACTTGGGAGCGATGTCATGGAGGGTATTATTTTTGCAGGCTTCTTCCACCTAATAGATCCAAATCCCCCATATCTATGTCACACATGTCCTCATCCATTAGGACATCTCCTTCTTGAGTGGAAAGTAGAGAATCTTGACCCTGTAATTCTTCTAGCACGAGCCGGGGTTGCTTGTTTGAGTTTTCCATGGCTAGTTGGATGGAATCAATAGTGTTCTTTCCTTTTTATGCTTCTTGATGAGGGCGTTTCAAAGTTGGGTGGGCCTTTGTATTTGCATTTTCTAGATCTTCATTTTGGGACTCGAGAATCCCAAAGATGTTACTGGTAGAAGGGTTCGAGGGTTTGCTGACTGTAGTGTTTTTCCTTCCTTGTCTCCTTTTACCCGTAACTTTCTTGAAACCTTCTTCATCGGTTGAGAGGTTCGGCTCCATGGGAGTTTTATTCTTGGGATAGTCACTTTAAATGTGGCCATGCTCGTGACATTTCCTACATATAAAGGGAACATGCTCATAATCTAGCAGTTGAATCCATTACATGTCTTCATGTGCGAGTATAATGGACTCTGGTAGGGTTTTGGAAATGTGCATGTAAACACAAATACGAGCATGGGAGGTGTACCTTTGCTGTCTCGTTTAGTCGACCACTTTGACAAAGTCTCCTAGAGCATTGCCGATGTCTTTGAGCGTCTCCTCGTCCCAATAATCCCGAGGAAGAGAATAGAGCCAGACACAGACCGGGGCCTAGTATAAGTTTTCCTTGTTAGGATTGAAGCGCTCCACCCAGTTTCTTAGGAAAAGAACTGCAAAGTTGAAAAAATAGGGCCCTCCTTCCAACACACAGTCTTTGTCCTCCAGCAAGGTGAAAATGATTGTGAAAAAACCTTTCGAGCCTAGCTGTAGGTTGAAATGGGCCTTGGGCCTCCATTTGGTTGTGATCCAGTGGAGCAGAGCTTTTTCGGTGGGCTAGATTCCGATGAATTTTCCAATGAGAGCATAAGTCTTCATATATTCGATTCTAGAATTGATCCTAGAGGGGGCAGGTTTATTATGGGTTTTTCTGTAGACATGCCAATGCATGTGTGTGTCCGGGGTTTGTCGGCTGCCATGTGCATGTTTTGCATTTCCTCTGCAAACCTGACAGCGTCATATTGTTGTATGCCATCGAGAAGTGGATTGTCCAAGAGTTGTGCATTTCCTTATGTCTGTGTGGGGCAAGCTTCTGGCTACGACAGGGGGGAGCTTGGCGCTCCCTCCGAGCTGGAGACCATGGGAGTGGATAGAGCGTGGAAGCGAGAATCAAGGAGGGGAGGAAGGTAGTTGCAGGGCAGTAGCAGGTTAGCAAGGAGCCATTAGACGACACTTAGAAATCCTAGATGGAACCATCCATCCATATGATGATGATATTAAAAATATGGAGTGGAGCTTTTATGGCCCACAATGTTAATTACTTGAGTCCTTAGATTTCAAACTTGAAATTATGAAGTAGTCTCTTCCTTGGAGATAAAATCAATAAACAAAGAAAATGGGGACGCGACTCATTATTAAAGAGGATATGTGATTTGGATTAGTTCTTGAGTAAGTTGAAAGTGAGAGGAGAGGAGTTACAAAGAATTACAAACAAATCAAAGGAAAGTGGAACAACATTGCAAACAAATCAAAGGAAAGTGGAACAACATTGTAATAAATATTAGAGGTTATACTACAATGACGATAATATCTATGAGAACCCCTTATAATATGTATAGTAATCCTTGAGATTTGATACATAGTTGAGAAATACATTTCCAAATGGAGTTTCTATTATGTGTGATTGTAGTATTTTTTGCATTGAGTTCCTTGCACTTGAATTCGTAGTCACCATTACTGCCATGATAGAATTTAAATAGATAAGAGCAAGTTTTATAATAGACATATGGTCCTTGTTGGTGAAGTGGGTTGGCCATAAGATAATTGATTACATAATAGATACTCAATTCAATCTTGGAATAAGTTTGAACAGATTTTTAGATAACATAATGAAATCAATCTCACCAATTAGAGAATGCGCTCATTTTTTTATATATCCTAGATAAACTACATCTCAAAGTGTGCAACTTTTAGACTTTATTTTGGGTGATCATGACATTAAAAAGGATTGACGACTAAATTATAATTTCCATTGTTTTAAAGTTTGGTAGAACATATTCTATTTTTATTTCTATTCTTTACCCCGTTAAAGAAGCTTTGGGCACTAATAATACAAGCTTACTTTTGACGCATTTTGTGAACAATTAGCCTGGGAATACTACGATAATCTAAATTGCATATTGGTGCCATTAATTCTAGAACAAAGATTTGGTGGTGCAAAAAACAAGGTGCCAATAAATCACAAAAGTAGTCAAAGAAGACAAAAGGCATCAAAGGCACTAAATCTAGCGAACCATCCAAGGAGCCAATTTTAAAGGAAAGAAATGATGTAGTGGCATCTGAGTAATTTACAGATGTGCGTTGGGAGATGTAGAAGGACCTTGAGTTCATTGATTACCTGGGTGCGTAGTTGTAGTTGTTGCGGAAATGGAGCTACATTTGTTTTGAATGCATAGTCTAGAGTTGGGAGTGGAGTTGCATCCAGGTAAAGTGTTTCCATTGGTGGATTGGAAGTGATGAAGGAGTTACAGCATCTCTTGTTGCTACTCGTGTAATAATAATTATTGTCTACTATGACTAGTGTTGACAGTGCACAGTAAAGAAAGATAGTTGTGATTGGTGTGGGATCGTGTGTGGTGAATAACCCTAAATGAATAATTAGGGTAATGTGGCAGTGATGTCGTGAATGTGTGGATATCCTGGAAAATGAGTGCGTAGCTCAGGAACAAAATATTAGGGAAACATGGATTAGGTGTGTCTACAGGATGGGTAATGCTAGGGTATAAATTAATGGTTGTGAGTAATGTAATGCTTGGATAAGTTAGAACAATGATTGTTGAAAAGCATGCGTAGAGAAGAGAAGATACAAATTCACACAGTGTTTGAACGTTGAGGAATTTGGATCGTTGGTGGAAGGGAGATTGAGGAAAAGGAAAGGAAGAGGCAAAAGCTGGAAGACGATAGAGACAAAAAATGAACAGTCACGAGGAGAATAAAGAGAGATTCAAAGAAAGAGCTTGGGGTCCAGAAGAACGAGAAATATTGAGGGTAGAAGAAGGGATTGCGTGTTCAGGGTGCCATGACTTGTGGCCTAACAATTAGATAACGAGAGAGTATGGAAGCAATAAATGTCTACTAATGCTAGCATTTGTATTCTATGTAATCTATTCATTTTCAGTAATAATATAAGTGCCTATCATTGTGTAATTCCTTGCGTAGTTGATACATGTACATGACTGCGTGAATGTGTAACTAAGTATTGCTGTAGAGGGTAGTGTCCTCTCTGGGATAATTGAAATGTTGTGGTAGAGCAACAGTGGGTTGTGATAGGGTCTTATAAGTGCATGGATAATAATCTGAATGTTGTGATAACAGTAACAACGTGAGTGTGATCATTGTTGGATATCTATATTCTTTGGGTATTGAAGTAACAACATGTTTATGTTGACTAAAAAAAACACCTATGTTAGAGTGACATCATGTGTGAAGCAGAGTGACAACTCGCTTGGAGGTTGTGGTTAAGTCTCTGTGTATTTGAGTTAATCATCAATGAGTGGCCTGATTCTGAAGTTTGTACATAGTGACTGAAAGTGTTTGAAGAGTGTGCATTGATTTGTATCCTAGGAAAATGGATGACGATAATGTGATATAGGTTTACCTCGGGTTAGGTTTCATTTAAAGAGTTGATGACACATAGTTTTGTGATTACTGTTTCAATAGACATGTTGTTGTTATGTAGTAGATACTCCTAATTTGACCTTTGTGTTGAGCCTTGTCCCTAGACAAGCATGATGTTGCGAAATTACTTTGATGGCGGTGATGGCAACTATTCACTACATCAAGAAAGTAGCGAAGCATTGCACCTTTTGTAGGAAAGATGATCACATGGACACACATTGTTGGAAGAATATGGAAGATTTGGAAGATTCCATGAATAATCCCACCATTCAAATGGATATTTATGTTTTTCTACTTATAAAAGGCATTATCTTTATGCATATACATATTCCTTCATTGCAATGTATTCCTCTTCTGGTGAGTGTATTTTATATTCTTGGGATTCTCATGGCCAATGATAAAGCCATATTTTCTTCTATTGATTGTGGTGACATCAAACAAATTTTTGTTGGTGACAATAAGTCCCTATATGTGTAGGATCAAGAACTATTTATCAAAAGCCGGTTTGTTTAACACTTTCTTTAATCTTCCATAACTTTCATGCAATGCTCTTTATCTCTTTAATATCACTCATTTTGGAGAAGGAAAATTAGTCAAGCTTTTTCCTCTTCAAGTTGCAAGGGTATCCAAGATCCTAAGCATGTAATAACCTATGCTGATGATTTTACTATGTTGTACAATCTTGGGACATCATAATTTCCTTTTGTATTTGATGCTCATATTGATTGTTTGAGTATACTCTAATATGATAAGTTTGGACATGTGAATTATTTCTCCATTCAACAATCATGTAAGAAAAATATGTTGCAAGGTATCCTTCTTGTTTCTTTCCAAGATGTGTTTGTTTTGGGTGTGCCCTTGGAAAACACCATGGTGATAGTTTTGACAAAGGAAACTCTTAGCATGTAGAAATACCTTTATAACTTATTTATAACGATTTGTGTGGTCCCTTGTCCACTCATTTATTTTGTGCTAAGTATTTTTTTATCTTTACGCATAACTTTTTTGCGTATTCTTGAACGTATTTTCTCACAAATAAGAGTGACATGTTCAATAAGTTTATGGATTTCAAATCCCTTATTGAATAAAATATTGGCATAAGATGTAATATCCCAAACCGAGACCATTTTAAATTATCGTTATGTTGATTTTTGGTGTTAATCTTGTACACTTTGGAGCACCTAGACTGTTTAAATTATTATGTTTGAGTTGGTATTGAGCAATATGCTCCGGAGCAACTAAACTATTTAGACTTGTTACATCTATGTTGAGCTAGCAGGCTCTGGAGAATCAAATGCACTAAGTGACATTATTATCATATTACTTATCTTCTTTTAGATTTCTAACTAAATGGGGAAAACCACTTAAAGAGGGACCAAGCATGCTAGAGAGAGGTTGGTTTTAAGTAGTTACTAAATAAAAGTCAAATAGAAAGATATGAAAAAATGTGAGGATAAATCTATATTATTAATAAAAAATAAAAGAGATAAGGAGAGTTAAAAAGAAAGTGTAAGCACTTTCTGACATCAAGATGAAAATGAAAGAAATAAAACAAAAAGTGTGATTTTCCTAAATAAAGAGAAAAGCAACATGAATTATAGGATATTTTTTCCTCAAGAAAAATATAGATAGTAGAGAGTGGACATTACAGGGGGTAATGGCCCCTAGTGTATTGGAGGGTTCATATTTTGGTTTTGAAAGTGTGAATATCAGTGTTTTTAAGTGCAAAATTGAATTCACAAAGTGTGAATATTAGTTTAGAAATTGTGAACATTGATTATGAAAATGTGATTTTTGAATGATTTCGATACTGAAAATGTCAATATCAATTATGGTACTATGAATATCATTTCCAAAAATATCAACATCAAATTGCTTCAATGTTTATTTGAATTTCAATATTTCTAAATTAATTTCATATATATGTATATATCTAAATTCAAGATTAATATATAACATTTTATTTTTGTATGTACATGAATAATATCATTAATATAACATATCATGTTAAAATTATATATTAAAATTAAAGAAATGCAACAAAATAAAAAAACAAGTGATAACAATCATTAAAAAACCTAATAGTACTTTTTCATAAATAATCAAGACAATGTATAAATCTCCTTATGTCTAATATGCAATATCCTAATCTCCTAATGTCTAATATCCCAAAATTCCCCTTAAGATTAACTTGGGATGGTAGAAGGATTTATAATATGATAAAAGGATTAACTTGGGATGGTAGAAGGATTTATAATATGATAAAAGGAGAAAGATGTATGGTATCTAATGCATCATTCATTTTCCTCATATCATTTTGTTGATATTTCTTTATTTCTAAATTAAACTTAAGGAGTGATGATAAAATAATAGACATGAGTATGCCTTAGATCAACTCAATATAATGTAGCTTTAATTTTAGATCAACTCAATATAATGTAGCTTTAATTAGTGTGTTTCTTAGTGTGCTAATGTGCATTTATGATTCATTAACCATGTTATTCTAAATAGTCATGTTGATTGGTCCTTTTATTTTATTGGTATATGCTTTCTTTTTAAAGAGCTTTTGGATCAACCTTCCATTATGTTGATCGATCCTTTTATTTGATTGGTTTATGCTCTCTTTTTAAAGAGCTTTTGGATCAACCTTCCATCATGTTTTCAGAGATTTACAATAGACTTTTTATTACATAATGGAGTTATTCCTTAGAGGGTTCTCTACTTATATTTATTGCCTTGATTTATGTTTTTTTGTGAGCTTTGGCTCCTTGGTGTTCAACTTTTTGATTATACCCAATCCATTTTCAAACATCTCATTCATAGGAATTATCAAGTTGTAATGACAGAATTGAAACTTAGTGAATCATCAAATGGGAGATTGTTGGTGATGTCAAATGATTAGTAAATCAACAAGCAGGAGATTGTTGATGATGTCAAATGATTAAGTTTGTGAAACACAAGAATTGTGAAGAGATTTAAGCGATTTGAATAGATCAAAGTATGAGCAAAACTTAACAAAGTTGTTTTTCATTTGAGGTTTGATACCAATTCAATGGTTCATGAGCGAGTTAACCAATTGAGATCAGGTTAAAATCCAAATATATCCAATTTTATTTGAGCACATTGCTAATAACTAAGTCAATGGATTTAATAATGACAATGGTCCTCAGGTCAACATTGTAATATTTTGGAGTTTTATAAGGAAGATATCTTATATTAGTTTTGTAGAGATTTAACCAATGGAGATCAAGTTAAAATCCAAATATATCCAATTTTATTTGAGCACATTGCTAATAACTAAGTCAATGGATTTAATAGTGACAATGGTCCTCATGTCAACATTGTAATATTTTGGAGTTTTATAAGAAAGATATCTTATATTAGTTTTGTAGAGATTTTTCATGGGGTATAGTGTCGAAACATTAATATTTTATTATATACCATCTTTAATGTATCTGTATCTTGGATAACTATTCTTTGTATTTTGGATAATTTTATTATTACTACTCCTTTATTTACATTCTTTCAACTTCATTCGAACAAATTAAAGATACATAACATCATATATTAAATATATAAATACAATAAGATATGATCGAACTCTATCTGTTTGATCCACGCCCGTATTTACACCGCTTCCTTTTATAATACAAGAGATAAGCATTTAACATTCTTGATTCAATCCTATGGGAATAAAGTCTTTTGGAAATCCCCACTTCTTAATTAATGAATAATTGTTATAAAGTGTATATGAGAAACATTTCTATAAACAATAACAAATTTTAATAAGTAGTTTATTTATTTTTTATTTTTTTTATTTTTAGATGGGTAAAATTTATATTTGGAAGTGTTTAAATTGAAATTTTGAATTTATAAATAACTTTAATATTCTAAATACTTTATGACACCCAAATTATGCAATTTTCATAACTAATGTATTGGATTCTAAATTTTTTAAAAGATTTCTAACTGAAATATGAACAAATTATGTTCTGGAAAGGTTTTTTTTTAAGATTTCTAACTGGACTCAGGCAAGGAGGGTAACAAACATTCCTCCCAACCACCTAAGCTACACTCAATTTACAGTATTACATCATTTTAAAATCATCATATATCATTAAAGACATTTATATTTTTTTGGACCATATAATAAAGTGATACATACATACATACATACATACATACATACATACATACATACATACATACATACATACATACATACATACATACATACATACATATATATATATATATATATATATATATATATATACATACATATATATATATGTATGTATACATCTATGTATATGTATGTATGTATGTATGTATGTATGTAGAGAGAGAGAGAGAGAGGGGGGATTAATGCCAAAGTAGAATTAAAAAAAACCAAAGAACCTTACTCTCACTTTTCATAATTGCCTTCTCATAGCTATGGTATCGACAATCCTATCATTTTACATTTTACATATCATATAATATCATTATTGAAATCCGCCTGATAAATACAAAAGAAACTTCAAACCTGTGTTATCCAAAGTGTCTAATAGTGAAAAGTCCAGGCCTTTGTTTTCATCCCATCCACGAACTATGTCATGAAAAAATGTCCCTAGAACCAAACTAAGAACTTTCTTATAAAGTTTATCCGTATTTTGGTTGAGCTCCCTGTAAACATGGGTGAAGCTCGACCATTGAAAATAACTTAGAGTCCTTTTGATTTCCTACATAATATGATTGAGGCTTGCATTCTTAATTATGGATTTGTTATTTACCCCATTTATAATAACTTTCTATTTGTTATTCACCTAATTTATAACAACTTTAATATCTTCGAGAACCTATGTTTTTTATAATAATTAAAGAGATGTCATATGCAACAGTTATAAAATTGATCCAAACAATCTTAGAATCAATACAAAAGTTACTATAGATTGATAGAGATCAATTTACTCAATGAATCCCAGAAACTGTGCAAAAGGCTTGCAACATTGTATTTCTTAATCATTAATTAGAAGATACATTACAATATGCTATAATGGCATTAATAGCCAAGCAATTCGAATCCTAAAGAGGTAATTCGAATTGAATGCATGCGAGTGGCTTAGTTTTCAGTTAATCACCACTCTACACATTAATTAACCACTAAACTACAACACAATTGACTCTAACTAACTCAGAACTCAACTGCATGCCAACAAGTATGTAGAGGCACCTATCAGACTCTAGTTAGTTGAGATAAACTGAACTAAGTCACCAAAATTAGGTGAGGGCACCTTTAACACTCCACTTTAACTGAATTTAGCTCAAAATTAGGTCAAATCAAGAGAAAAGCACCTTTAACACTCAAGTTAACTGAAAAGTAAGTGAAATAACTTCCATTTGACTGAGTGGGGCACATTAGTCATGCATATCAACCCATATTTCTACCTGATTGAAGGAGGAGACTTAGTTAGGCTCCCTTATTGAAGGAGGAGGTCCAGATCTGAAGTTAATGACATGATAATGATGTAAGCACATGTTTGAGTCGAATTCCTAGGATAAGTGGTAAATTACTATGATTTAGTCAAAGGGAGGATTATTAAGGGCCACCAACAGTGTCCATAAAGATACTAGCTCAGCTTTGGTATTAGTTCCTCTTCTGGAACATATCTTATTTGAAAGAAGTGCGATCTAAATTTGAAGAAGATTACCCAACACCACACATCATCGTGGGATGCCCTTGCCTAGCACTGTTGAAGTAACCCCATGCTATTACATAATTTAACTATGGCAAGGGAAGAATCCCATGTTTTTTGTTTTTCTAAACATAAACCATAGAGTGTATTAGATTGAAAAAAAAGGTTGTGCACAACCATACATACAATTATGAAACTGGGGTTTCAGATGATTCTGAAGAGAGAATAAAACTGTAAAATCTATGCATAAAGGAGGGTTTTTAAAATTCCTAATATGCTTCTTGAAATATTTCAAACTCGTTGAAGGGTATATTCTAACAAACCAATTGTTAAGCAAAATACAGAAATAAATCTAGGAAAACAAAGCTAAGTCTTCTAATTTTTCTTGCCTTCAAGCCCATGAGCAGGCTGCACAACCGAATTTGCCTCCATTGGATGGTTGCCTTGGTCCCGAGTATTCTAGAAGTGGCTACATTGATTCATATTGGCCATCTTCAAAACCTCTACTTTGATGAAGTCCATAGTGCTCATCATCTCTCGCAGCTCACGTTCATTGTCATCTATCCTGGATTCGTGACAACCCATTTGATTTGCTATGAATCTGACATTGGACGCTATGTCCTTGTTCCCTGAACACCAACTCCCACCATTTCATAAACCATTTGACGATGCAGTTTAATGTCTTTCAATATGGACTTGAGATCAACAATGTTCAGGTTCTCACCTTTATTCGCCACTAGGATTTGAAGTTTGCTGCAAGACACCCACGAGAGAACTGAGGGTGAGTCTTGGATCTGCTAGAATTCAATTTGAGCCAAAATTCATCTGCTTCCCTTGGTTTTGTAGCTCACTATACCTTTAGACAATTTCTGTAGATGTTGGGCTTCGTTTAGTGACCATGATGCCTCTATTTCCCTTCGTTCCTTCACTCGCTAGAAAATCAAACTTTGTGCTGAAATGGGGGGGGGGGGAGATGCCAGCCCGAACCAGAGTACTAAATTAAAACACCCAAATTGAACCAGTAAACCAATTCGAATCAACCTTCCTAGGAATAGTTAGGTTCTAAGTTAGCAGAACCTCTAAACTTAGTTGCCAGGAGAAGTCCTTCCTTAATGCTATCACCGCAAGTTTAGTTATGCAAACAAGTTTCCGCCAGTTCCTTCCCTGCAACAGAGTTTCTGCAACTCTGTTTCCACAACAGAGTCTCTGTAATAACCCAAAAATTGGTAAAAATTTAAAAATTTTCAAGTGACATAAAATGTCTAAAGTCGCAGCTAAGTACCTGCTAATGGTTAGCGGAAAATGAAATAGTTTATAAAAGAACATGGGATCGCTTCTTTATAAGAACCTATAAACTGAAAGGTTTAATATTAAAAACTTGTGTTAGTGCTGTTAATGACTTAGCAGCTGCAATTCTACCAGAATTAGAAAAAGACTTGTATTTTGCTGCTACTAGATATACTGATGTTTATCTTTTGTCAAGTAGGGAAATAAATTATTGTGTGCAAATGGGGATTACATAGCGTTCAGCTAACTCAATTGGACTACTGGTTCCTTACAGGTTTAGCAGGTAAGCGTATGATCCAATAGGGTGTTATTTAAATTCAAGTTGAGAAGCTACTTCCCTAGCATGATTAAGATGCTTGTCTTAGAAAATGTTTTAATATGCTGCTTGCCTTCAAGGAGGTAAAGTTAATCTTTTTCTGTCATTACAACTCCATAATAAAAATATAACAAACTACATTAGCATAGTTATAAAATGCTTCCCAGATATTATGCTGAAGGAAAATCAAATTACTGTTTGGTTTGAGTCCAGGAATACCATTTACTTTTGTTGAAAGCAATTTTGATCTGGATTTTAACTAAGATGCATTTATAGTACTCCGTCTTTTGCTTAGTTGAAGCATACATTGGATTCTAGTTTTGAGCATCATTAAAATGAATCATACACAAGAACTACTTCGTAGTTCCTAAACCACCATCCTAGCCTATTTTTGCTGGAAAAGAGTTACTCTAAAACTCCTATGACCTAACATCAATAGATGTATACCATTTTTACCTTATCCTAGGTTTTTCATTATATAATTTTCATGTTATATAAGGATGTACTCCTTATTCTTTTTATATGTATCTTTTACTACAAAAATTGAGTGTACTCTTAGCTATGACTAAAACTTCATGCAAGTTGATTAGTAGACTTTTGAAATATCTATATACAAAGTCTTAGCACATGAAGTTAGCAAAAGAATCTATTTAAATTTGATATAGCCTATGGGTTACTTAATATCTTAAGATTATGATTTATAACCTATGTATCGCTAATGTCCATGGCAATGATATATATTATTGGAAATCATAAAAAATGTATAGTTTATAATGATTGTCGATTTGAATTTGTAAAACATTGTGTTGCAGCGCTGACTATGGAACTTTACCCACGCTGGAGAAAATATTTCGAAGGACACGTGGGATGGTTTTATCCACACAAGGGTTGACTTATAACTCAAAAAACCTACTCATTTGTTTTGCAGAGCGAGGGTTCCTCTGTCTTGTTGGCCGAGCTAAGAGCTCGCGACCCTTGGAGACCTATAACCACCTTCTAGCTTAACTGCTTGTTTCCATATTCAATGTCGTGACTGTCTTGAGAGAGATCGTGAGGGGGTTCTTGGTCTTTTAAAGATTATTGTAGTATACAGCGAAAATAGAAACTGGTTTTTATTAAGGTTTCGTGGACTCTGTTTGTCTTGAGCCTGCAAGATGATTAACAGAGCTTGTACAGGAGTCATTCTTTATTCCGGTTGAGTTGTTTGCTAATTTCTTTCCAGGCTGTGACTCAGCATCTTGTTGTCTTCTAGCACGGTGCCAAAACCCTCTAAGGTGGCCGTTTTACCTCAACTTCATCTCGAAAGAGAAACTTAACCGGTCAATACTTACTCTCGTTTCATTTTTAGGTTAGTTTTTATAAAAAGGTTTTATAATTTTAAGTAAGCTTTGTAATCATAAAAATGGTTTGTAACTTCTAGGTTCTTCTTCCAGCTCTGGAGGTGGAAATGAGCTTACTCCTTCAACGTTCCACTTGAGCATACATTTGGTCAGCCCCGGTTGCAAACAAGGGTTTATTCCTGCAATTTGTTGTGGTGGTTGGAAGATAGGTTCTTTGTGGTTGGTTAAAGCATGACTTTGGTTTACAAGCTAGCTTGTTGTTTCTTGTTTGCTTGAATTCTGTAAGAGTTCGAAACCCTTAGAGGGTACTTTGTGCAGGGAGGAAGAAGGCTATAGTAGCCGTGATAAAAAAAAATGGTTTTTATGTCTCTTCCTTTACGGCCTAAACAATGTAATCATCTTTTGCTTCTTTTGATAGAGCTCAGCTCTAAGCCCTACGAGGCTATTGACCTCTGTTTGGTTAATTTTTAGTTTTTAAAAATAGATTTTTAAAGGAAAAGAAAGACTGTTAATCAGTTAAGACTTGTAAATGGATTAAGGGTTTTTACCTGTCAGTAATGTATGGTTACTGTTCGATATATATTATTTTGTTTTAGCTAATATTGGACAGACCTGAGTCTTAACTTGGAATTCTAAAGTCAATAAGCCATTTCTTGCTAAATGATTTTATTTTTAATAATTTGTTACAGTATTATTTTTAATTATTATCATGTAATGATTTACAGTGCAATGTAATTATGGGAATTTTACTATGTTAAGAGTACTATTATCACTATGTTTTGGCACATAAGGGTTGATATTTAAATATACCTTACAGTTTGACAAAGAATAAATTTTACATGGTAATTTCTTAGCTCTGTTTTATTTATTTTCCTTCAATGCTTTTTTTACAGCTGTTACTATTTTTATAAAGGAAAGGTTTAGGGTAGTTACTAGGATTAAGTTTATCTTTCATGAACTTAGATAGCTTCCTTGAGGTTATAGTAGAAACTTCTGTGTTAATACAGAGACAAATATGACCCAGAAATAGTTTATTATAAGAATTTATTGAAAACTATCTAAACCTAAACCCTAAGTGATAGTCTGTTTACTATTCCTATGTTTATTTGTTAAACTGTATCTATTGTGTTTATAACGAATAATAGTATTATAATAGTTCTATATGTAGTATGATTACTAAATATATTTATATACCTATGTTCAGTTCTTGTCTAAAGTAAATACATTCAATAGATAAAGTATTTACTATTTCTTTATAGAAAATAATCATAAGCAAACTATAACAGAATTTAGTTACATTTTTCATTCAGGGTTAAATAAGAATCATCATATCTACCTAAACACCCAGCTGTACTAGAGTACTGCCAAATCCAGGCGTGGAAAAATATAGTATGGAATTCTATTTCTATTTATTTCCCATTTAGCATATTTACTGCTATTTCTAACATAATCTGTCAATTACTAAGTCCATCAATACACAGTTACCCTTTTCTTCATAAACCCTAATAAAATACTAACATGCCTGTATTTGAAAAACTAGTAAACATTTTACTGAAGATAGTAAATAAATATAATAACATGAAACAAATAGAACCTATTAGTGATGAGGTGACAACAACTTAAGGAGGTTGTTCCTCCCAACCAACTCCTAGAGAAATATTAGACTGCACTTCGTTAGGACCCCCGATCCTGTTTCCTAGTCCTCTTGGTAGAGTATTGGGTGAAGGATATGTCCTTAAGACCTTATGTCACCTAACTGGTCCAATTACCTCAGTAATCCAAATCTACTCACAGTAGCAATACCTTCAGCCTAATAGCTGCAATAAGTTCAGTCTCAGCAGTTAACCCCTCAAACTCACTTCAGTAAACCTCTCCATCGAATTTCTCATGAGCAAATTCATTCACTCTGAATGACCCCTTTCAGAATGAGCAGCCTCAGCTGTCTTCAATGGGAAATTTTATAGAAATGCCTAGGTATTCTGGGTCAGTTTTCACTTAATGAGCCACCTGCTCCAATTCCACTTTCTTGGGGAATCATGACCACAAATATAGGGAAGTTGCCACCTGCAATAGTTGGAAGTAGTTTGAGGATGTTGCCACTTGTCAGCGTACTCTTGTCACGTCCCCGTCCCTCAACCGGTGAAGAGGACGCGACGAACATCAACACAGCCGGGCAAATCGCCCCATGAACATTGACAGAAATCAAATGCTGAAAATAAAACTTGCAAGCATACACAGATGCATATTCTTTATTCATACAGCGGAAGCAAACATACATAAACATTTCCAGCATTGAGCATGTTCATCATTTCACATAATACAGTATATAAATTGCAGAGGTGAAGTAACAATAGCACTTATCTTTCGATTAAGAACTTGCCCGCAGCCAGCTACATCGCTGCAATGTTCCACCCAACCATAGGCCAGCTTGTTCATCAATCTCTCAGCCATGCTACCACCCCGAGCTGGGCATGATTCCTCAAGGACTAAGGGGACAATTGCAGGCTTGCACATAGCCAACGGGGCACAAAACAACAAACCAACACAGCTAGGTTTCACAGGCTTTCAACAGACAAGCCAAGCCAGCACAGTCCGAAGACTATCCACTGCATACCAGCAGCAAAACAATCCCTTCACAACGCCGTGAAGACGCAAGGGAAACCAGGGATAATCCCAAACAGAAGGTGTGCACAACACAAGTCCACGGGTCAATACGGAGTTGTTCTTGGCCTTATCGTGGCCAAGACAACTCAGCAACAACACCCAAACCAGGGTAACAACATTAGCCCAATTTCACAATGGAAACGACAGCAACTATGCACAGCCCCAAACGAAGGGTAAGCAAACCCCCAGCATGGACAGAGGAGAACACAGCCAACAAATTGGCATTCCACAGTGGCCCCAAATGAACTTGGACACCACAGCTAACACAAAAACGTGGGGAAGACAACAACCCCAAAGCAAAAACAGTGAGCACGACTCACAACAAGGAAAAACGTCCCAAATAGCCTGTGCGTGAGACCAATAGTCGGTGAGACAGCCAAAAACGTGAATGGCCCTTCACAGCCATGGTAAAAACACATGAAACTACCAAAAACGTGAATGGAAAATGCACCAGCAGCTCCCAAAACATGAGGAAAATAGCCCAATCCCCAGCACTACAAAAACGACCTCCCATCCATGGAAAAAATGAAGGCAGCAACCAAAAACGTGGAATGAAAACACAGGAAAAAAACTCCAGCTGCTTCCAGGAGCCCCAACGTGAAGGAGAATGGAGGAAAAATGGAAAAACGTGGATGCATAGCAGAATGGCATACGTTTTTGGGCATTTTCCTTGCCAAGGAAGTCAGAACACGTTTTTCAAAAAATGGTTCTCTGCCCAATTCGAATTTTTGCCCATACTCTTCCCATTCCATGCAATAACTAACTCAACCACATTCTGGTAGGAATAAATGATTGATGAAAAAGACAAGAAAGGTAGTTGACATTTTGATGGGTCCTCTCATAGACATTGGCTTTTCCCCATTGGCCCATAGGTTAAATATTTCACCCCCCCCCTTATCCTTAGGAAATCATGCCCTTTTCATTCAATGTTGCACTGCCGTAGCTGGTTGTGGTTTATTTTAATTGATGTGTGTGTTTACATGATGCCAAATTATAATGTGCCTTATAGCACAGCATACCATCGGCACTTATCCCTATTGCCGAAACATAGACAACAAAATCGATGGTGGGGCTTTTGCCTTGAGCTCCTCACCACGATTAATTACAATATATACATCATGCAAACGGGGTCGAAACCGGGGACATTACAACTCTCCACCCAGTCTCCTCCACTAAGTGACCAGTTAACACTCTTTTAACAGCTTCCCTAAGCTGTTGTCTCATCATTTATTTATTTATAAATAAAATATTCTGAATTACATTAATTATTCTTGACCCCACTTGGTCATCAATTACAAACTTAGCATAAAATATAACACAATGTTCCTCAAATAACATTAAATTGTTTTTTCAAATTGGGGCATGTGACATACACACCCCCTTAATTTATAACATCGTCCTCGTTGTTATTTATTCCTTGTCCTCAGAGTTCCCCTGAAATAGAATTGGATATGCATCCCGCATATGACTTTCCAATTTCCAGGTGGCTTCTTCTGGACTAAGGTGCTTCCATTGCACCTTCACCTGACCAATGGTGTGATTCTGAAGAGAGATCTCCCTTCGTTCGAGGATACAATCTGGTTCCACCAGAAAATCTCCTCCGGGTTCCACCTGCACATCATTCCAATTAATAATATGAGTAGTATCATGTACATATTTTTTTAATATAGAAATGTGAAAAACATTGTGAACTCTTAGATTTGGTGGTAGAACTAACTGATATGCTACATGTCCTATCCTGGACAGTATTTTAAAAGGACCACAATATCAAGGTGCTAGCTTAGCACAGCTACCCAGCCTCAGAGAACTCTTTTTGGGTCTTACCTTAATAAAAACATGTTCGCCTACTTGGAACTCCTTTGGAGTTCGTTTAAGGTCTGCTTGACTTTTCTGTCGATCTTGCGCAATTTTCAAATTACCTTGTACCTATTTTACAATTAACTCCATTTCTTTCAATAATTCAGGTCCTAATACTAACCTGTCCACTGGATTACTCCAACAGATGGGAGTATTGCATTTCCTTCCATACAGAATTTCAAAAGGACTATACCTAGCTGAAGCTTGATAATGATTATTGTAAGCAAATTCTACCAGGTGTAAATAATCTTCCCATTTACTTGGATACTCCTTTACATACATTCTGAGTAGATCCTCCAATACCTAATTTACTCTTTCAGTCTGTACATCATTTTGAGGATGGAAAGAGGTACTAAAGTTTAACATAGTATTTAATCCTTTAAACAAATATTTCCAAAAATTACCTGTAAATTTAGGGTCTCGATCTGAAATTATCACCTTCGATATTCCATGCAACCGAAAAATTTGTTTTAAGAAAATATCAGCAATATTTGCAGCTTTATAATTAGTTTTTACAGTTATAAAATGGGCTGCTTTACTCAATTTGTCAACCACTACCATTATTGAGTCATTTAAGTTCTGATTTCTAGGTAATCCTGTAACAAAATCAAGGCTAATTATCTCCCATTTCCAGCTAGGAATAGGCAATGGCTGAAGTAGCCCAGCTGGATGCTGATGTTCAATTTTTACTTGCTGACATTCGAAGCATCTAGCAATATATTCTGCCAGTTCATTTTTCATGTTTGGCCAGAAATAATCCTTTCTTAGCATGGTTATAGTTTTCTGATAACCCGGATGCCCTGAATAAGGAGTTTTATGAATTTTGTTTAAAATTAATAGCTTAATATTAGGTACATTAGGTACGTATAATCTGTCTTTATATAGTAATAATCCTTTTTCATTCGAGTTGTACCCTGTACTTAGATTTTCTATTAAATTCTCTTTTACTTTTGCTTGTAATTTTTGGTAATTTTCATCTTGTTCTATTCCAGCTTCAAGTTGTTCTTCCAAGTCTGTTGTATAAGTGCTGATGGCTGCTGTAAAATTCAGCTTTGCATTTCTACTTAATGCATCAACAACCTTATTCTCCTTTTCTTTAATGTGTTGAATTTCAAAATCGTATTCACTTAGAAAATCTAGCCACCTAGCTTGCCTAGCATTCAAGTTAGGTTGATCTAACATGTATTTCAATCCTTTATTATCTGTCATTAATATAAACTTCCTTCCAATTAAATGATGATGCCACATCTTTAAGGCATGTATGATAGCAACTAATTCTAAGTCACAGGTTGCATAATTTTTCTCATGAATCTTCAACTTCCTAGACTCATAAGCAATGACGTGTCCTTCCTGAGTTAATACTCTACCTAAGCTGTCATTGCATGCGTCAGTACATACTATAAAATCTTTGTTAGGGTCAGCAATTCTTAGAATTGGTGCGGTGGTTAATAATGTTTTTAACTTTTTAAAACTGTCTTTGCACTTTTGATTCCAATCAAATTTATTCCCCTTTTTCTGCAAAGAGGTTATAGGATTTGCAATTCTTGAAAACCCTTCGATGAATCTACGGTAATAACCAGTAATCCCCATGAATGATCGGACATCAGTTACGTCTTTTGGAACTGGCCAATCTTCAATTTCCTTTATCTTTTTGAGGTCAATAGAAATTCTTTCTTTAGTCACCACATGACCTAAATACTGGATTTTATCTTTAAAGAAGTCACATTTACTAAATTTTGCAAAACGTTGATGCTCTCGTAACTCTTGCAAGACAAATTTTAAGTGTTATTTATGTTCCTCTTCAGATTTTGAGTAAATTAAGATGTTGTCAATAAACACGACCACAAATTTATCCAGATATTTGTGCATTACATTATTCATCAGACACATAAAAATAGTTGGAGCACTAGTAAGCCCGAAGGGCATAACGACAAACTCGTAGTGTCCATATCGAGTCCTAAAGGCTGTTTTAAAGATGTCTTCGTCTTTGATTCGGACCTGGTGGTATCCAGACTGTAAATCAATCTTTGAAAACACCGTGGCTCCATGTAGCTGATCAAACAGATCATCTATGCAAGGTAACGGGTATCTGTTCTTAATAGTCATTTTATTTAATTGACAATAATCTATACATAATTGTAGAGTTTTGTCCTTCTTTTTAACAAAGATGACAGGTGCCCCCTAGGGAGACACACTGGGTCTAATGCAATTCTTATCAATAAGTACTTTTAACTATGACTTAAGTTCATTTAATTCTAGTATATTCATCTGATAAGGGTCTTTTGAGCTGGGCACTGCACCAGGTACCAGCTCAATAGTAAAATCTAATTCCTGTTTCGGAGGCAGTCCTAGAATTTCTTCCAGAAATACATATGAATATTCCCTTAGAATCGAAATATATTCCAATTTTAATTTATCTAAATTGTTAAGGTTTTCTTCATCGATTACTGTTACTGCATAAGCCTTATAGCCTTTCCTAACAGCTCTCTTAAGCTGCAAAGCAGAAATCTACCTTACGGCTGTTTTCCTAGGGATTCCCCTTACATTTATCAACTTTCTATCATTATTTATGCAAGTAAAGGTTTTATCAAAGAAATTCAAGACCACCCTATGCTACTCTAACCAATCCATATCAATTAACATATCATATGAACCTAAAGGTAGCACATTGAGCTTAACAAAAGTTTCAAACTGATCCATAGTTACTGCACAATTCTTAACAAAGCTAATTACCTTTCTCTTTGCACCAGTAGCTAACTGAACTAATCAAAGAACTTGCAAACTTTTCAACTGGAAGCTTACACTTTTCTACTAAATTAGGAGAAATATAGCTTAAACTAGCTCCTGGATCAATTAAAATAGATATAGGTATTTGATTTATCTTACCTTCCACCTCCACCATGGAAGTTTGATAATCTGCTTGTCGGTTCTCTAATGCTACATTGATCCTGGTCATTGTCCTCGCTAGATCACCAACAGTAATTTCCTCCTGTATTGTGTGTATGTTGTTAACAGTCTTCTTTCGATTGGGGCAGACTGATGCATAATGCGGACCATTGCATTCCGAACACTTTATGGGTTCCTTTCATTCAAAGTTTTTTGTATAGTTACTGTGGTTGTTAGCAGATTCTTTATTCCTTTGATTATTCGGATTGGTCTGTGAATTACTTTTGTTCCCTTGGAAATTATTACTAGGAAAATTATTAATCTTAGAATTTCGATTAGGCACAAACTCTTTCTTTCTTTGTTCAAAGTTATTATTCCTTTTGGCCATGCTCTCCTTTTTACGGTTCTGTTCATAATAGAAATTTGGTTTTCTCATCGCTTCTTCTAATGTTTTCGGATTGTCATACTCAATTATGTCCTTTATATGATAAGTTAAACAGCTGAGAAACCGCTGTACCTTAATTTTTTATCCATAATATATGGCACATACCTGAGCAAACTTAGGAATTTACTATTCAGTTCTTTCATATTCATTGTACCCAGTTTTAGCTCATAGAATTCCTTAGCCCTTTCCTCATAGTACTGTTCAAATAAAAATTTCTTTTTGAAATATTTCTTAAATGTACTCCAATTTATGTTTTTCTCCCTTCTCCCTTTTACTCTTTTTAAGTCTTACCACCATATATAAGCTTTTCCCGTAAGATTATAAATAGCCGTCCTGGCCTTCAGTTGATTAGAGTAGTTATAAATTTGGAAGTATTTCTTCATCCTGGACAGCTAGGATTCTGCTTCTCCCCCCTTCTTAGTTTCTCCATTAAAGGTTGGCGGATTGATCTTCTTGAACTCCCTAGATATTTCTTCATAAGGTTTAAATTTTATCTTCCTAGTATGGTGGTTATCTTCACTACTGTCACTAGTATAATGAAAATTTTGTTTATGTAAATCACCATATACTTCAGAAGATCAACTACTTTTGTTTTTAACTTGTTTAGTCTTTTTATCTTTATGCTGATAACCTATATCTTCAGACTCAGTTCTTTTACCTTTTCCCTCAGTATGAAATCTTTCTATTAAGATCTGATTTAGCTTCTCTTGAGCTATCAGAATCCTCTCATTTTCTTTCTTAACCGATTCCATCTCTGATTTTAATTCCTTAACTGTTTGTAGTAGTTAGGAAGAATTATTAGTTATCTCTTCTTGTATAGGTTCTTTTTGAAGATTATTTCGTTCAGTGTAAGGCGATTCCTCATCCACATATTCTTTCAATCTATCCATACCTATCATTAAATCAGAAACAAAACTCTTTGGGTGTATCATTCAAATAAAACAATGTCAACATATTTATTTAAATTTACTGTTCCACATAATCAAGTTGAGCTACATTCAGGCCTAGTGTTTGAACCTTGTGCTCTGATACCACATGTAATAACCCAAAAATTCGTAAAAATTTAAAATTTTTCAAGTGACATAAAATGTCTAAAGCCGCAGCTAAGTACTTGCTAATGGTTAGTGGAAAATGAAACAGTTTATAAAAGAACATGGGATCGCTTCTTTATAAGAACCTGTAAACTGAAAGGTGTAATCTTAAAAACTTGTGTTAGTGTTGTTAATGACTTAGCAGCTATAATTCTATCAGAATTAGAAAAAGACTTGCATTTTGCTGCTACTAGATATACTAATGTTTATCTTTTGTCAAGTAGGAAAAGAAATTCTTGTGTGTGAACGAGGCTTACTTAGTGTTCAGCTAACTCAATTGGACTGCTGATTCCTTACATGATTAGCAGGTAAGCGTATGATCTAGTAGGGTGTTATTTAAATTCAAGTCGAGAAGCTACTTCCCTAGCATGATTAAGATGCTAGTCTTAGAAAATGTTTTAATATGCTGCTTGTCTTCAAGGAGGTAAAGTTAATATTTTTCTGTTGTTACAAATCCATAATAAAAATATAACAAACTGCATCAACACAGTTATAAAACGCTTTCCAGATACTATGCCGAAGGAAAATCAAATTATTGTTTGGTTTGAGTCCAAGAATACCATTTACTTTTGTTGAAAGCAATTTTGATCTGGATTTTAACTATGATGCATTTATAGTACTCCGTCTTTTGCTTAGTTGAAGCAGACATTGGATTCTAGTTTTGAGCATCATTAAAATGAATCATACACAAGAACTACTTCGTAGTTCCTAAACCACCATCCTACCCTATTTTTACTGGAAAAGAGTTACTCTAAAACTCCTACGACCTAACATCCAAAGATGTATACCATTTTTACCTTATCCTAGGTTTTTCATTATATAATTTTCATGTTATATAAGGATGTACTCCTATTCTTTTTATATGTATATTTTACTTCAAAAACTGAGTGTACTCTTAGCTATGACTAAAACTTCATGCAAGTTGATTAGTAGACATTTGAAATATCTATATACAAAGTCTTAGCACATGAAGTTAGCAAAAGAATCTATTTAAATTTGACATAGCCTATGGGTTACTTCATATAATAAGATTATGATTTATAACCTATGTATCGCTAATCTCCATGGCAATGATATATATTATTGGCAATCATAAACAATGTATAGTTTATAATGATCGTTGGTTTGAATTTGTAAAAGATTGTGTTGCAACGCTGACTATGGAACTTTACCCATGCTGGAGAAAATATTTCGAAGGACACGTGGGATGGTTTTATCCACACAAGGGTTGACTTATAACTCCAAAACCCTACTCATTTGTTTTGCAGAGCAAGGGTTCCTCTGTCTTGTTGGCCAAGCTGAGAGCTATTGGCCCTTTGAGACATGTAACCACCTTCCAACTTGACCGCTTGCTTCCATATCCAATGTTGTGACTGTCTTGAGAGAGATCGTGAGGGGGTTCTTGGTCTTTTAAAGATTATTGTGGTATACATAGAAAGTAGAAACTGGTTTTTCTTAAGGTTTCGTGGATTGTGTTTGTCTTGAGCCTACAAGATGATTAACAGAGCTTGTACAGGAGTCATTCTTTATTCTGGTTGAGTTGTTTGCTCATTTCTTTCCAGGCTATGACTCAGCATCTCCTTGTCTTCCAGCACGATGCCAAAACCCTCTAAGGTGGCCGTTTTACCTTAGCTTCATCCCGAAAGAGAAAATTAATAGGTCAATACTTACTCTCATTTCGTTTTTAGGTTAGTTTTTATAAAAAGGTTTTATAATTTTAAGTAAACTTTGTAATCATAAAAATGGTTTGTAACTTGCAGGTTCTTCTCTCGGCTCTGGAGGTGGAAACAAGCTTACTCTTTCAACGTTCCACTAAGGCATACATTTGGTAAGCCCTGGTTGCAAACGAGGGTTTCTTCCTCCAATTTGTTGTGGTGGTTGGAAGAAAGGTTCTTTGTGGTTGGTTAAAGCACGGCTTTGGTTTACAAGCTAGCTTGTTGTTTCTTGTTTGCTTGAATTCTGTAAGAGTTTGAGACCCTTAGAGGGTACTTTTTGTAGGGAGGAAGAAGGGTATAGTAGCTGTGATAAAAAAATGGTTTTTATGTCTCTGCCTTTACGACCTGAACAATGTAAACTTATTTTGATTCTTTTGATAGAGCTCATCTCTAAGCCCTACGAGGCTGTCGACCTCTGTCTGGTTAATTTTTAGTTTTTAAAAATAGATTTTTAAAGGAAAATAAAAACTGTTAATCAGTCAAGACTTGTAAATGGATTAAGGGTTTTTACCTGTCAGTAATGTATGTTTACTGTTTGATATATATTATTATTTTTTAGCTAAGATTGGACAGACCTGAGTCTTAACCTAAAATTCTAAAGGCGATAAGCCATTTCTTCCTAAATGATTTTGTTTTTAATAATTTGATATAGTATTATTTTTAATTATTATCATGTAATGATTTACAGTGCAATGTAATTATGGGAATTTTACTTTGTTAAGAGTACTATTATCACTCTGTTTTGGCTCATAAGGGTTGATATTTAAATATACCCTACAGTTCGATAAAGAATAAATTTTACATGGTAATTTCTTAGCTCTGTTTTATTGATTTTCCTTCAATGATTTTTTTACAGCTGTTACTATTTTTATAAAGGGAAGGTTTAGGGTAATTACTAGGATTAAGTTTATCTTTCATGAACTTAGATAGCTTCCTTGAGGTTACAATAGAAACTTCTTTGTCAATACAGAGACAAATATGGCCTGTAAATAATTTATTATAAGAATTTATTGAAAACTATCTAAACCTAAACCCTAAGTGATAGTCTATTTACTATTCCTATGTTTATTTGTTAAACTATATCTATTGTGTTTATAATGAATAATAGTATTAAAATAGTTCTATATGTGGTATGATTACTAAATATCTTTATATACCTATGTTCAGTTCTTGTCTGAAGTAAATACATTCAATAGATAAAGTATTTACTATTTCTTTACAGAAAATAATCATAAGCAAACTATAACAGAGTTTAGTTACATTTTTCATTCAGGGTTAAATAAGAATCATCATATCTACCTAAACACCCAACTGTACTAGAGTACTGCCAAATCCAGGCGTGGAAAAATATAGTATGGAATTCTATTTCTATTTAATTCCCATTTAGGATATTTACTACTAATTCTAACATAATCTGTCAATTACTAAGTCCATCAATACACAATTACCCTTTTCTTCATGAACCCTAATAAAATACTAACATGCCTGTATTTGAAAAACTAGTAAACATTTTACTGAAGATAGTAAATAAATATAATAACATGAAACAAATAGAACCTGCCAGTGATGAGGTGACAACGGCTTAAGGAGGCTGTTCCTCCCAACCAACTCATGGAAAAAGATTAGACTGCACTTCCTCAGGATCCCCGAGCCTGCTTCTTGGTCCTCCTAGTAAAGTACTGGGTGAAGGATATGTCCTTAAGACCTTCTGTCACCTGACTGGTCCAATTACCTTAGTAATCCAAATCTGCTCATAGCAGTAAGAAATTCATCCTAATAGCTGCAATAAGTTTAGTCTCAGCAGTTAACCCCTCAAACTCAGTTCAGTAAACCCATCCATCGAATTTGTCATGAGCAAATTCATTCACTCTGAATGATCCCTTTCAGAATGAGCAACCTCAGCTGTCTTCAATGGGAAATTTTATAGAAATGCCTAGGTCTTCTGGGTCAGTTTTCACTTAATGAGCCACCTGCTCCAATTCCACTTTCTTAGGGAATCATGACCACAAATATAGGGAATTTGCCACCTGCAATAGTTGGAAGTAGGTTGAGGATGCTGCCACTTGTCAGTGTACTCTCCACCCAGTATCCTCCACCAAGTGACCAATTAACACTCTTTTAACAGCTTCTCTAAGCTGTTGTCTCATCATTTATTTATTTATAAATAAAATATTCTGAATTACATTAATTATTCTTGATCCCACTTGTTCATCACTTACAAACTTAGCATAAAAGATAACACAATGTTCCTCAAATAACATTAAATTGTTTTTCCAAATTGGAGCATGTGACAGTCTCTGCAACTATGTTTCCGCAATTGTGGATTGCGGGTTCAAATTTCCTAGAAGTTGAACTTCCGCAATTATGCACCTGCAATGCACTTTCCACATGCAGGTTGCGGGTTGTGGATCCAACTTTTCCAAAAGTTAAACTTCCACAATTTCACTCCCGCAATTCCTTTTCTGCAACTTCTATCCGAACCATAGATCTTCTATGGGACGGATCTAGACGATTGATCTGTTTTCTTTTGCGGATCTAATTTCTGGCCATTAGATATTTGTGGATCCAATCACCATTGTCGATTTAAGTTTTATTTTTATCATCCAAGCCACGCACATGATTAACTCCTCTTCATCGATCCTTATGGTGATTGATCTCTACATGCCACGAATTTTCAATAACATTGCATACGCACTAGTAATTCATGAAATCTGAAGCAAATTATTCATCTAACCCTTCTCTTCGATTGATCAGCGACTCGATCAATCGATCTCTATTTCCTCTCTCTCAAAAGCCATCTTTCACATATGACTTATCAACTGTTAACATGAAATAAATCAAACATTCATTTCATGAAACCACACATTCAAACAGAGATGAATTTACACACAAACATCTAGCCGAAATAGGATTTTTCATTCACATACTGAAACCGTATATACAAATTTGTTTCAGAACCAACGTTCTGATCTCATTAGGCTTGATACATATTTAAGTGGCCTAGCTTGATTCCTAGA